>CM051037.1:27145941-27728441 GCA_027627225.1 Congeria kusceri
TTGCAATTTTAAATATATACGTTATTGATAAAAAAATTGTTCAAAATTATAATACAAATTCAATTTTGCCTGCACACACATATGTATGAAGTGAATTAATCTGCTCAAAGGGCATGAACTAAATATTGAAGCACAGAACATTAATTAATTACCATTAATTCCTCGAGTCTCCACATCACTCTATGTATATCTCCCTTTTCATCTGGTTACATTTATAAGTGTAACTGCCTTTCAATATGTGCACACGTAGCAGCATAAAGGAAATTTTAATAAGGTTTGAAGTTTTATAGTTTTTTTAAGTGCATTTTTGTTTCAATGTGTATACACTATGTAAAGGGAGATAACTGGACTTACACTACGAATTCTTGATTTTACTATTACTGATACCTTAAACATTATTGCTGTATTTATAAATATGACAATATGGGTGTTAAAGTTTACCTACGATATTAGCAGAACTATCTAAAAGGGGCATATTGACTGTATTTCTCACAAATATAGACACATATTAAAACACGACTAACACCTATAGCAAGGATTTATGATCTTTAAAAAATTATTAAACGGCATACATCTACCATAGAAATGATTAAGTAAACAAAATACTGAACACATACATATGAGGCGTGTCGTGGGAAACCCGCGCTTAATGCATGTGCGTAAAGTGTCGTCCCGGATTAGCTTGTGCAGTTCGCACAGGCTAATCCAGACCGACACTTTCCGCTTTTATGGTATTTTCTGTTTCAAGGAAGTCTCTTCTAAACATAAATCCACTGTAGTCGGAAAGTGTCGTCACGGACTAATCCGGGACGACACTTTACGCACATGCATTAAGCCCGGGTTTGCCACGACACGCCTTATATGCATGTTAAATATTATATCTGTATTGTCGTTGTTCCGTCGATTTTTTTTACATGTTCATATTAAGTGTATTACATATTTAATCCAAATCGCATTTAAATTGCACATGCACTACACTGACGTCGTGATGATTTGGGCGTACACTAGTGTTTGGCAAAACTTCTATGAAAATGTAATGTACACATAAATTAAAAATAGAACTACGTATGTATACCATTAAGTAACTGTACTATAGGTATACACTTACGGTTAAATACGATATACGTATGAAAAATTACACGTTTCAATTACATATGACCTAATTTATATAAAGTGTCATAAAATTGTAAAATGGTTGGTCATATTTTATAATAGGCGATTACTTTGGGCAGTTTATAACCTACTCAGATGTTTAATTATGTCTGGCGTACTGACATAATGTTCGTATCTTTCAATATGGTCATGGAGTAGAGACAGGTCATTTGCCCAAGGACGTGAACGTGTGATCTTGATATATAGAACGTTTTCAGACTAAATAAATTGAACTGATTAACGACCACATACAAATAGCAAACAGACTAACCATTTCCTGGTGGTAACTTGTTCATTTTGTAACAAACATCTTCGTCTGAATGTATTATTCTTAAAAGTAGTGTCAACAAGTGCACACTCATGTAGTAATTTGAATTTCTGGAATTGTCAACGTGCCAAATGCGCACTTTTAGTGCATTCATGTGGCCAGTGCACTTCTTCAGGCAGATTTCTTGATGTTCCGATCAATTAAGAAGAACATTAAACTTAATTGATTGGACTGGCGACTGTCAGTTTCAAAATGCATGCATTAACACTTAACCACACTATTGCATGTACTAATGAGTGTCTGAATTTCGTCTCGCGTTGAAATACCGTTAATTTGTTTTGTCCTGCAAAAACTGTTTAGACATGTATGTAAGTAATTATTAATCACATTGTCCAACGTGGTCGACGTAACAGTTATGTCGAATTAGTCATCGGCTCTATCATAGGCGTCGAAGTTTGTTTCACAATCGTAATATAATACTTACTAAAATCTACAAATGCGTTAATAAAATATAGTATTTTTAAATATTATTGTATTCGCGTGACTAATTTTTACACACGTCAGTACAGAATAATTGTTAAATTACAAATCATCAGAATATATATGGGCTAGACATATTGTGTCGCTCAAACAATGCCTTCGCAACGTATTGCCTTAACATTTTATGCATAAAAATTTGACAAATAAATATTATTGTATAATGGTATATTTGTACGATGATTAATATTCATCCACATTTAATACAATCGACTGTTTTACATCCGTACTTTCCGTAACTGACACTCTTCCTACAAGTACGTCTAGTTCACTCGTATTCCAAAAACATAAACCCTGTCATTTGTAAAATGGAAATATTGGACAATTTTGTGCTTTTGAAATGCATTTGATGTTAATTCCACCAAGAATGATTTGCATAAACATATTGAAAAAAGAATATCGTTACATAGTTGTCAGTAGATAATTATCGTTAAATTCGAAATGATTTTCATTGTGTACAAACAAACTTTTATGATTTTATAAAATTGTATTTGTAAGAGTAATATTATTGTTAATCAATAATAATAATAATACTAATAATAATAATAATAATAATAATAATAATAATAATAATAATAATGTGCTTAGCAAAACTGAAGAAAACACACAGGAACATTTTATTTTTTTTAAATTGACAAATAAAACGCGTATAATTTAATTTAAAAACATGCTTTCAGTCTCATAATTTGCTATGCTATGTAGTAAATGCACTGGAAGTTAAAAAAAAACAACAGGCGATAACAATTTAGATAACCAACTCATCAAAATATCATCAACTTGATACTGAAATGATGAATTCAGAACAACGGTTTACACTAGAACGTTCACCACTGTTGATAAAATTGTCCTTGACTGAACGTATAAGTACACTTAGCAACCAACATTGCAGAACGGAAACTTTCCAGACCATATGTGCAATCAAACTGTGTTACTCTATCTTGGGAAATTAAAGGCCACATTGTCAACAAGTTTGCCTTATATTCCAGGAACACACGTATAATTTTGTACAGCTCTATCTTAAAATGCTTTACAATTAGTATGTTAACTATCATAAAGTTCCCATGAGAGTCAAATTTGCAATTTGAGAAGGCAATTATATATGAAGAAAATTAGAAATTTTCAGCAATAGGGTATGACTTTGTTTTCTTATCATAAAGCGTGACCCCAAAAGTTTTATGTTTTAACCTAAGACTAAAAGAGAAATATTATAAGTATTATAAGTAGACGAAAAAATAACAGGCCCCTTGTTGACAAAGGAATAACTGCAAGGTTTGATCAGTCATAGCTGGTCTTTATTTTCTAGCTCAGTTGAGCAGAATCTCAACTACTTAACATTGAAATAACATTTTGTTTAGATAAAATAGTATAAATTGTTGTGTGGTTTTGATTAAAATCTTTATATCAGAAAGCAAATGTACGCCGAAAAGACTTCATGATTATGTATAACATGTATTTACTAACTATTAAAAAATTGATCAAGGTTTTTAATGAACGCCTTTTTTGATCCTCAAATATCTGGCTCAAGTTCATCTTGAACCTGAAAATCAGGCTCAACTTGTAATGTGAACACGGGGCCTGAAGTGGCATACGTATATCTCGCAATGAAATAATTAGACAGAATATGTAAATGTCACGTACAGGTATATTTGCAGCCGAAAAACTTCGTTATCAAATTATAATATGTATTATACTGAACTGGCAATATGTTTCTGTTGTCATGCGAAAATATTGAAAGCAATGCTATAACAGCAGACCTTATGTTTATGAATTCCACCAATTTAAATGCAACTGATAGATCAGAACTTAAGTTACTAAAAGTTGTTAAAGACGCATTAATAATAAGAAATAATTGACTTTATATTGTAGTTTAATCGTAAAGAGTCATCCTCTATAGACAATACTGATATACATAATAAGTTTAAATATTTACTTTTTCTTAATAATATATTCACTGACCAAATGTATGTTTAAACCTTTTGGTGTTTAGACGATGTACACAGTACAAGTCTTAATGAATATTTTCTTGTCTTGTCTTATTATACGAATAGCAAGACTTTCAATCAACCTGCTCTGATATTAATACTAGTATAAACAACATTTAAATTTTAAGACAGTTTTTTGGATATTTAAACACTCTATAATAAAAATTACAATTTTAGAAGCAGATCATAATTGTATGCAAGTTCCGTTGTATTTTCCAGTTGAGCAATAATACATGCGCCAATATAGCGGTCTGGTAAAACGAACATGTTTGAATTAACAAATTAATCTTTAAACTATTATTGTTCTACCACAGTTCGTTGCCCTATGCCGAATGACCAATTATACTTTTATGTCGACAAAACTGTCCATCAGTCACGTGACATGATAAACACCTTTTATTCTACCAATCAGGCTTAATTATCTTCCTACGTATTCACTTAAAAGTCGGAAATACATTTACGACCATTTCTTAATTTCTATTTCCGTAATTTTTATGACACAAAAGCAGCATACTCAAGTATTTTCTTATTAACAATATGAATACAAATTGCGTAGTGGCAAGATTTTCTACCAGTGTCTGCAACATTCCCTTAATATCAGTGTTTTATGCACTTCCTGGAATGTATACCAATGAAAGAAACACTCGTTAGGAAGGGGTTGAAAAGAAGAAAGGTAGTTTTCAGCCTATATTTATAAGTGTAAGTGTAAATCCAATATTCTCACCTGAAAAAAACAACCGCGCGATCAATGTGATGTTCATATAACGATGTTTAAAATAATATAAAAATACATAAAAAATACATGTGTTTTCCGTAGAGGACCCTGTCATACCCAATACAGGTTTTATATCGTTCTTAATCAATGTTATGCAATTGTGTGTCAGAAGCAATATAATGTTGGTATTAAAATTCTGTTTTACAATATATCTTTTTACAAGTAGATTGTATGATAGGTAATTCGAAACTTGCCAAGTGTTATTTTAACCTATAAAACACTGCTCGAAAAAACGCGTTTAATCATGACTTACACTTAAATTAAATGCTATTCTATTCCATGTTAATGAAGTTTAAAGTAATTAAACTTAGAATGTAAGGTGAAGTTTAATGAAAAATTTTCTTCTAAATTTACGTTCAGTAAACTCAACGTAAACGAAATTAGACTCCGATTCTAATTGAAAGTATACTTCACAAAACTGCCATGTTTAATGTATTTAAAACTGTTGTAAACTACATTATATTTCAAGTTTTAAAATACCTCTAAATCTGAGGTACGGTATTCATTATTAAATTCAACATTTAAAACCTCAGAAACTTGCAGTAAACTAAAATAAATATGAAGTTTAATACACAACTAAATCATCATTATATACTAAATATAATTTACTGGCAAATCTACATTTTGTGTCATTAAACTTCATGGCTCAATGTTTTTAACTTTTTAGCATAGAACAACACACATGCGTAAGTTTGATAATTTATTTACTATTTTTCAAGTTGACATATTGGTTGACAGAAATAAAAGATAAAAACAACAAACAATTCACAAATTAACACATTGATAGAAGAAAGATTCATTAGACTGTACATGAAAATGCAAGCATAACATACACAGTTTACAGGGTGGACAAAACACATATTAAAGGGACTTATTCACAGATTTGCATATTTTTTTTAGAAATGTCATAACTGCAAAATGGCATCTTTTTTCAAACATTAATGAAAAACAATACAGACGATTGATAGATTGATTAGTTACTTTATTTTTGGAATCTGTGGCAAAAAAATGGAAAGTTGTCATTTTGTTATAAATATGTAAAATATTTAGATATATTGTATTTGTTTGCGTTATTATAATATCAGTATTATGCTAACATTTACATACATGTTTAACAGTGGTAAATGTAAAATGAATACAATAGCACATTCCGGAATATATTTTGAATCATACCCTCTCGTTCAAGACAACAATGCTACACTGTTTATGAGAATTAGAAAGTCGACAAAGTGAATCTTAAATACTTGACAATATTATATATTTTCCTCTTATTCAAAAGTGTATGCTGTTTTAAGAAACTCACATAAATATTTAAATTTATTGCAGTATCATATAAGTATTGAATTGAAGTTAAATTCTATGTACTTCATTAAAAGACATTGACAATGAATTTGCATAAATTTTACAAAATATTTGCTAACAACATTCCATCAAGAGATCAAAGACTGTATCAAAGACTGTAGCTTTCTGATCTACACAAAAGCGATGATCAGCATGATGACTATGAGTCCCTGTTCTCTTTCCTGTTCTATCATCAGAAGTCAGGATCCAGTTCCTTTTGTTTTTTCCTTATTCCAATGTGTGCAGGTTATTGCTGAAAATATACAATTTACAAAGAATTATTTGATAGTTGCAATCTTATTCCTTAATTCAGTATAGAATTTACTGAATTTAACAAGCATAATTGCCTTTTGACAAAGTGCAATTGTCAATGGATCGAAATGATCATGGTACGCATCTTGGTACGAACTTGGTATTTAAACGTGACCTGTTTTTAATAATCGAAAATAATCATCTTACAACATATACGACAAGGAAATACATCGGTTCAACAAAGAAAAGTTAAAAATAACCTACGCCATGCTGTGAAAAGTCAAACTACTGTCTGTTTTCGATTGGCGATTTGAATCTCTGCTGAAGTAAGAACGATTGAACATCTATTTAAAGTACCGAAAAGAGGAAAATCAAGGCGACACGACACTTAATTGGTTCAAGCTCAGAAATATTGGCGAATCTTGAATGCTAGCATATCCTTGTTACAGCATGCAACACCAAATGTGATTTAACGCAAGAAAATGGTCAAAAAGAAAAGAAATATAAATATTGTATATTACACGTCATCACTCGGGGTCACATAAACCTGAATTTGTCTGTGTAAACCTATATCAATACATTACTGAGTGACTAATAATAAACATGACCTCATATTCACTTAACTGGCCAGCACAATTATTATACATGTATAACTCTGTCAACGTTAAAGTAACTCAACTTACTCTACAACAGGACTAAGAATTGAAGGTTAGCTTAAACAAACATTAAACTTTAAACCCGGAGTTTAACTAAATATCAGGTGTTAGTAAACGCGCTGCAACATATCGTTTACTTGAAAAGTGTAAACTTGACATTTAAATCACATAAAACTTTGATTAAATTTTAACGTGAAGTTTATGAAAATTTAATAGTCAAGTAAATCAACGTAAACGCATCTTTTCGAGCAGTTAAAGTGATCCATAATTTGTAATCATTTAAAACAAAAGAGTTCATTAAATAATGAAATCAGTGTATCGTCTGGTTTCTATACATAGTGTCGGTCTCTATAGTTTTGTCAATTGCCGAAGATGACCTTTACAGTTTGTTGAAAAATATAAGTAAACCATTATGATATTAATTATATAATTTACGGTTGTATACTAGGAGCCCATCAGTTACTAAGTACCGTATGCACCTTTCATTTGCCAGTCATACTTGCAAGCGATGTGTTTTAAATCTCATAGGCATTAACCAATCATTTACGCGCGATATAATATTATTTAAAACAGAACACACTCATTGGTGTTGTCAGTATAAATATACAATTGTTAAGTTTATTAAGTTTTACACTTGTTAATTGTTGCCACCTTGGATGAATTGCATCGTGTTTTCTTTAACCATTATGTAGTAATACTTAAGGATATTTCATGTTCTCTTTGACTGTGTGTATTGCTGCTAAATCATTAATATTAGTTAGCTTTTATTTAGATTTCAATTAATTAAATATTCAATATAGTTTTTCAGTTGATATGCTTGATTAACTTTTTTTAATTTGCCGTTGTCATACGAACGTTTATTGAAATTACTTGAATAGAGGAAAATAGCTCGTTTTAACGTATAATTAATATCATCTGACCATGATCTATACATTTATACCATTATAAGTGTATTGTAAAACAAAGAACGAACACGCTTCGGATACTATAAATTATTCGATAACATAACTTTAAAATGCGGGTAGTAAATTTGAAGCCCTCTGTTTTGTTACGCCCCAAAATTGTAAATCAAACGACATTACACATAATTGAGATTGTCACTAGACACGTTTTATTTGCAAAGTAATATTTATTGGAACTGATTAGGATTCAATATTTGCCTATATACGATGATCAGCGGAAAATATTGATAACAATGACTATTGGCAATTATTATTAAACAAAAGCTTGCTTTTAAAAAACAACAGCATATGTCTCCTCGCACGCAACCGCCATAACTCCGCCCAAAAGCCACTTACCATGACGTGTCGAAGATATGCATAACCACACTCGGTGTATGTACTGATCAATCCTGTGAAGTTTCGTCGAATTTCAGCAAGTTGTTACGGAAAACAAGCACGTACATGTTATGTCAAAAACTCCAAACGGCCCTACATGTACTTCCGCTCAAAATCTGCAGATCGTGACGTTCTGACGATATGCACAAGGACAAGGTATGTTAGGTGATTAATTTCAAAGGATCATAACTCCACCCAAAATCCCCCGATTACGACATGCTGACGATATGCACAACTGCACTTGGTACTGATTAATCTGGTGAATTTTCTTCAAATTCGAGCCAGTGGTTATGGAAAACAAGAGCAGACACAATCTGTTTTGTGAACAACTTCAAAGGGCCATACCTCCGGCCGAAAACCGCCGACCACGACATGCGGCGGTTATCCGAAACTTTACGGGACTGATCAATCCTGTACAGTTTCATCCAAATCCGGCCAGAGGTTATGGAGAACAAGCGCAGACAAAGTCTTTTTGGTGAAAAACTTCAAAGGGCAATAACTTCGTCCACAATACGCCGACCGCAACATGCCGAAGATATGCACAACTAGACTTGGTACTGATCAATCCTGTAACGTTTCGTCAAAATCTAACCGAGAACAAAACGCAGACAAGGTATGCTATGTAAAAAAACGTTAACGGGCCATAGCAAGCGCCAGAAATACGCCGACCACGACATGCCGATGATATGCAAAACTAGACTTGGTACAGATCAATCCTGTGAAGTTCGTTAAAATCCGGCCAGGGGTTACGGAGAACAAGCGCGGACAAGGTCTCCAGAAAAAAATTCAAAGGGCCATAAATCTGCCCAAAATCCGCCGACCACGACATGCCGACGCTATTTACAACTGGACTTAGTACTGAACAATCCCATCAAGTTTCGTTAAAATCTGGCCAGGGGTTACGAAGAACTTGCGCAGACAAATTTTTTTCACCAGTCCAGACATCCATCCATCCATCCAGACAGACAGACATACAGACAGACATACATCTTTCCAGCACTAAATCAATATGTCTTCCTTCCTGGCTAAATACATTTATCAAAGGCAGCTATAATATCTAAAATTGTACGTAAAATAACTGATACTCTTAAACATAATTTAAACTACTTTATTAACTTGCATCTATTTGAAACATGTGCTAAACATGTGATGTGTACATTTAAAACTGTGTTGCACAACGGGAGATAAACTAATATGTAGTAAAATGTTTACAATGTATTTACTTAAGAAGATAAACCAGATGTCGTACTGTAAATTGAAATAAGATAATTGTTTCACGTTCTTTATGCAGGACTGTTTACATATTTAAAACCTCCAGGTCCGCATGAGGCGTTAAATAAATGCTTTAAAAATCTAAAATTTTAAGTGGTACAACTCAAACAATTAGATAAAACAGTGTTACTCATCGTAACACTATGACATATTACAATAGACTTAACAAGCTTGCATGAATCCGAAGAAATCCGAAGGTTATGTTTACATATCGGAATAGTGTTAAACCTTGCTAACACGGAAAACACGTGCATTGCGTGTTGTATTTAATGGCTTATAATATCAAATACGTCATCCGTTAAAAACGTCATCGATACTGACGCTAGTAAACTAACATACTGGGAAATGTTTGAGGTTTAAATTCCGTGTCAAGGCCATTCATAACATCAATAAATAATGTTCAGAAAATGTGAAGTACGTAATACTATTAAAAAAATATTGCATAATATGTTAAGGCATGGGATACTATGTTTTGTAAAATAAACATCAATTATGAATACACATAGAATTATATTATGCTCGAAATAGTGTTAATTCAAAGGTGACCCAGTGCCTTTTATAACATAGTATAATATTTTAAGGCATGGAATACTATGTTTCTGCATAATATACTTCTATTATGAATGCACATAGAATTATTATTTTTCGAAATAGTGTTAATACAATGCTGACCCAGTGCCTTTAATACATACTTCAGGATATCTAGATATGCTCTTGCAGCGATAAAGTCACTTGGCATACATTTTCATACATTCGTTTCGTTTTGACTTAAGTAAACGGATTAATAAAGCGTTAGATGAGAGGAATATTCACACACCAATGGCTGAATCAAAAGGTCTACGTTTTAACGGAAAGGTTGCCATAGTTACGGGTGGTTGCAAAGGAATTGGTAAAGGAATAGTGGATGTGTTTGGTAAGAACTGGTGTTAATTTTAATGATCGTAAAGAATTCGTTATCAACATAACGGTATTGCCTGTCAATTTGTAGTCAGGTGTACCTTTGCAAGAGATTTGAAGAATAAAACAAAACCTATAACTTTTTAAAACCGATGACAGAGATATTCTGGTGAGGCAAAAAGGGCAGGAAATATAAGTGTAACTTTTCAAGAACCATGGGAATATTAGTTTGAATTAAATTGCATTATTTGTAAGATAAGTTACTATGATAATAAATAAAAATAAAAATTACTTCAGATCTGCAAAATATATATTTTAAGTAACAATAATCGTGGATATGTTGGATTCTACCTGTACTCAATATAAAATACATTTTGTATATAACCCCGTTGTGAAGCTACTGTCAAAATGTAAAATGAATATATATGCCATACTTATACTCACAAACCGATTCTTACTGGAAATATGCAAGAGTTAAACTGGCAACGGATTCTTACTGGAAATATGCAAGAGTTAAACTGGCAACCGATTCTTACTGGAAATATGCAAGTTAAACTGCAAACATTGTCACATGATTACACCGATTCTTACTGGAAATATGCGAGTTAAACTGGCAAACATTGTCACATGATTACACCGATTCTTACTGGAAATATGCGAGTTAAACTGGCAAACATTGTCACATGATTACACCGATTCTTACTGGAAATATGCGAGTTAAACTGGCAAACATTGTCACATGATTACACCGATTCTTACTGGAAATATGCGAGTTAAACTGGCAAACATTGTCACATGATTACACCGATTCTTACTGGAAATATGCGAGTTAAACTGGCAAACATTGTCACATGATTACACCGATTCTTACTGGAAATATGCAAGTTAAACTGGCAAACATTGTCACATGATTAAACTATGTTTATAAATACGTTTCTGAATCGGAACTGAGGGATCAGTTTTGTATAAAACAATTCACTTGCTTTACATCACGCATCCAAATTAAATGTTATTCAAGACATTCTTACAATGTATTGTTTGTTCTTATTTTAACTGCAGTGATTTGAGTGCAGTGATACATCATATACATCTGTGAATAATATAACAATTAGAATACTCGTGCTATCTTAGTAAAGCAAAGTAGTAAATACGATTTATTTATCTTGTACACGGCATAATCTCAACGTCTAATTAAGCGATAACGTCGTGTAAAAGATGCATAAATCGTATGTACTACTTTGCTTTACTTAGATAGCATGAATATTCTCATTGTTGTATTATTCATGCTTAATATATGCTCAACTAAAATGTTTAACCTTTCACACCTAGTAGTATGCATTTCCCCTCAAATTGCATATCGATGATCTAAGATAAATACATAATATCGCTACATAATATCGCTAAGTATCAGTCTTCTTCCTGATACTTTTTAAGGAATTTAACGTTTAATAAATGGGATTGATAAACAAAACCAACATGCATAATCTGAACTGCTGTAAAGGCATGAAAAAGCTCTGTGATTGCTTGGTATTTTGCTATTAAACACTTTAAAGTTTCGATTTCTATTGCCCTGTTTCTGCAGCATTACACAATTTTTATTTATTTAACTAACTGTGAACGTATGCACAACTATTGAGGTATTTGTTTCTTTTATTTCAGTCGAAAACGGTGGAAAAGTAGCCATCCTTGATATTGACGGTAAGAATTGCTCATTATGTATCCAAGATAGTGAAATTTATCAACTTATTAACGCGTGAGGCTTAATACGAAATAACTAGAACTCCGCGAGTAAAATGTGTCGCCTGACGGGGCAAAACTGAAGTACGATAAGAGCAATTATGTCGACAACCGAACTTAAACTTCCGTGTATGCCTACTAACAGCCTTTTCTGAACAATTGTTTGTTGTTGTTGTAGGAGCATAACTAACGTACGGTAAGATTTATTATGCCGAAACCCGAACTTGGCCTTCATTTTATTATTACAAACACGAATTACATATTGTATGATGATTGAACAAGAACTTTTTCAGTTATTGTCTGCACAAGCCTTATTTGAACTTTTTGTTCGAAAAAGGGGGCATAACTCAAGTACGATATGACCAATTATACTGAAAACCGAACTTGAGCTTCCTGTTATGATTAAAAATACTATTCAACATTTTTATGATGATTGACAAAAACTTTTTCAGTTATTGCCTGCACAAACCTATTTTGAACTATTTGATTGTTTTAAAGGGGCATAACTCAAGTACGATAAGAACTTTTTTTTAAGCCTACTAACACTTTCACCTAAAGTTTCATAATTATTGAATTTTAACTTCTCAAGGTTTAGTCTGCACAAATTAAAAGGGACGCCGCCGGTGCCGTCAACGCCTCCGCTGTTGCCACCGCCGCCACTACCGCCACCGACGCCGCCAAAGAAACCCCTATATATCGCCTGTTCAGCCGACACAATTTTTTTTTAAGTTTTTTTTTTTTTGTCACACTAGAAAAACAAACATTTATTACAGACAAACTTGGAGAAACACTGACATCCGAGGGTCCAGGTGAAATCCACTATGTGCACTGTGACGTCACATGTGAGGAGGATATCCAGGTATCAGATTATTGAACAAATGTATTAATTCGATGTCGTTTGTCACCGTTATCTTTGTAAACGTAGCGGTAAACTTCAAAGGCGGAGATGCTTATTTTTCCCGGCTGCTAGCGAAGTTCCGCTTATCCCACTAAAATATTCGTGAACTTTTTTTTATTTGTTGTTTCGCGAATGCAAATCGTGTGTCATATGTAGTTTTACACAGATTTTAAACATGTATTTGTAATGAACAGAACGCAATCACGGCTGTGGTAGACAAGTTTGGCCAGATAGACTGCCTTGTAAACAATGCAGGAATTCGTAAGTATTGCTCTAATTTATTGGCTTAAAAATGGTGAAAACGATATAAGGTATATATTCCTATATTACAATGATATCATCCAGACATTCATTTCTAAGTATGTTGTTTTTACATGTAGGTGACTTAAAACGATATTACAATCTTGTGTTGTTGTTAAGAGTATTACGTTTGTACTTTTCCATACAGCATGAGTTTTCCCAATTCATTACAAGTTTCATTTTATGTGCGTTTTATTTACAAACTGCCCGACACTGTATGTTATTTTTGACGCACAACTTTTTATTTAAACCAGCTGAGTTTTGAACACTAGTCATATCACTTGATAAAATATTAAATGCAAGCAAATTGTCTTGAACACAAATATTTCACCTAGAAAAAAAAGTCAGATGTGCACTAGTATTTGATTAATTCAGTTGCCATATCGAAACTGGATAAAAGTACGATGGAAGAATTCAGAACAATGCTCGATATCAACTTGGTCGCACACTTTGGAACTATTAAAGTATTGTACATTGACTGTATACTAATGCGTCCTAAAATGGCTACTACAAGACATATTTAAATTATTCATATTAATTAAAAAATATATACAATACATTTGTGTTGATGCATATTATTCTTTATATGTGGTTATTTTGTGACATCCGTATAATTATCATTTGCTGAAAGGTTGGATATCGTAGTTCTAAGTTTTCATGAATAACTTAATAAACACATTTGCCTACAACGGAAAGTGCACACAAAACAGGCATGAAAATGACCTCCACGACTATTTTATTTCTCTTCAGTACGCCATACCCCATCTTCGCAAGACCACAGGAAGTGTTGTAAACATATCTAGTATTAACGGCATCATGGCCAACCAAGCCTCCGGCTTCTACAATGCCTCAAAGGTATCATTTACTATCTATATAAAAGCTACGCACTATTTATTGCTCAGATAGTAATATGGCTCAATAGTTAGAAGGTTTAGGTCAATTGGCCTATATGTAAAATCCCATGTACAGATTTGATTAACTCTTATATGTATTTAACACAGGGAGGAGTCACGGCACTAACAAAGAGCCTAGCCATAGGCGAAGTGAAACATGGAGTGCGGATTAATTGGTAAATTCTTATTAAGTGTACAATGATATAATGGCAACATTCTGACGTTTGATTTTGAATTATAAATGTTTCTTAAACACATGTTAAAAAAGTTAACATAAAAAAAAGGGTTATATCGTCCTTAATTCCCATCAATGTTCATTACAAACAAAAATGTATCATAAAGCTATAATAATATTTACATTTATTGTCTTAGACATGTGGATATATTTACGACACTGGCAAAACGTGTACATATAATTAATATGTTAAATGTTTTCATTGACAGCATTTCACCCGGCATCACAGACACGCCGTTGTTCCATGGTCTACTTCAGCAAACACCTCCAGAGATGTGGGACAAGTGGCAAACAGTCAATGTATGTGTGCAATAAAAAGTGTTTTACTTTAGAAAAGCTATTATTCTTAATTCTTAAAATTGTATTTTAACTAATAATGGACCAATGATGATTTCAGGCCTGGGGCTTTAAAATGACGGGGTTCCTACCTTTAAATAGGTTGAGCTTGTGTGTCAGGCGTGCATTGACGTAATAACATCCCATTGAATAAACTTTGCTTTATTTCAACACTGTGGTTTTAAATCAATCACGCGCAGTATAATGACGTCATCTTGCTGATTGTGTGACGTCATTTTGTTTTTCGTTAGATTTAGTGCGTTTTCTTTCGTTTATTTTCAAAATAAAGACGAAAAATAATGGGGTAAATAAAATACTATGTAAGTGTTGAATAAAGATAAGTTTATTTGCTCGGCACAAAAACGTAAACCACTCGCCAAGGCCGTGGTTGATGATTTCTAAGCCTCGCTAAATAAACTTATCTTTATTCAACACTAACCTAGTATTCTCTATATTCCGCAGTGGAGCATGTGATGTACTCTTGACAACATGTATATTAATGTTTGTGCATATTTCAGCACACGAATCGTTAAGGCCATGTCATATACCTTTAACAATATGTGTGCTAATGTACATGTATGTTTTAATAAATGAAGTGGCTGGACTATTGCATGTACCTTCCTCCATCTGTTTACTGATGTTTGTGTATGTTTCAGCAAATGAGGCGTCCGGGATAATTTCATGTACCTTCCACAATCTGTATGCTAATGGTTTTTTTATGTGTCAACAAATGAGGTGTCTGGACCATGTAATGCCGTGTACCTTCCACAATCTGCATAACTAATGTTTGTATATACTGTTGTTCAGCAAATGAGGCGGGCGGGACATGTCATATACATTCAAAACCATGTATGCTAATGTTTGTGTGTTTCAACAAAAGAGGATTCTGGACCATGTCATGTACCTTCCACAATCTGACCCTAATGTTTGTATATGTTGCAGAAAATGAGGCGTTACAATGTATATGCTATTGTTTGTGAAAGTTTCAGCAAATGAAACGTTCAGATGACATTATATATCCCTGACAATATCTACGCGTATGTTTCAGCAAATGAGGCGTCTGGGTTATCCTCGAGAGATCGGTCTCGCGTGCCTCTTCCTCGCCACTGACGCCACGTTCTGCACGGGCGTGGACCTCTTGTGCACTGGAGGAACGGAACTCGGTTTCGGAACCAAATTCGACTGAGTGGTCTCTTACCAACAGCTTAAGAAAAAATATATTTATGCATTGCACCTTTAAAGATATTAGTTTAATCTAGCTATTGATTAATTGTAATTATCACATTTTTGTTTCTTTGACATGCTTGTTATTTTCAAAGTAAATATAAGATAGTTAACAGTATTGGCAACTATCCAAATCCACTCGATTGTTATGTAGCTTAAATAAAAAATTAGAAATGTTTAATAAGTAAGGATTGACACAGTAAAATATATGTAGATATTTGTATTATAAACTATAAATTTTATATATACTCAATGTTGAGCCCAATATGTGAAAGAAATAAACTTATTGGCTAAAACTTATCAAAAATATCCTCCGCCGAGACTCATAATATCCACCACTTGAAAATCACAACACTTAAAGCAATATATATTTGCAACAATGATAATAATTCAAACACGAAATAAAAACAAAAAGTATAATACACAAAGAACTAAATATACACACACACAAAATCCGTGTTCCTTACGAAATCTGACAATTTTGGAATCATTATGACGTCAACTCGCGATTTTATGAATTTATTTCCAAAAGCATGAAAATAAATTAATCTATTTCATACCATGCCCATTCAATAAATACATGAGTTCATGCCAGTTTGAAGAAACGCACATTCTGGGTTTGTCAAAATTATTTGGTATTGTATAATAGTAATTGTAAATAACGAGTCTTATATACGATCTTTCAATTGTGTCCATACTTTAAAATTTTGTCCACGTGCAATTAAGTCACGAATTCATTTATAATACAAGTGATTCAATGTCCAGTTTATTCGTGGAACAGTTACAATAAAAAATGAAACAGTAACCAGTATTCAGTATTTGCTTACTAATTCGTAATTATGGAACATATGGTAAAAATGTACGCATTTTTCTAAATTCTACATAGCCTAAAATAACATTTCATTTCGTTGTATGAGACACTTTGAGTTTTGACTCATGGGTTTACCCGGGCGACAAATCAATGTATGCCGTTCTCATAGTCGTGAAACCATCTTGGAATCCCACATTAAATATTAAGTGATTGTTTGTGAGCGTTCTATGTTGAGTTAAATGGACAGCATCCTTTCTCTTGTATTTATGTTTAGTTGCTAATTTGGTCTGCAGGCGCACACAATTACACCCGCATACGCCACCTGTATAGACTTTCGCTACATGTCCTCTTAATCCACACCCACTTAAACTTCCAGTTAATGTCTTTTTATATAACCAAACATCTAAGTATGTCATTTATATAAGAATTTGCATAGACTACTTCACAGATGTGGGTGGGGGTATGTATAGTACGGAAATAAACCAGCCGAGAAAATATTCAAATAGCCATCGATTATCGTTGGAATGTAAATCTACGTTTTCCTCTTTCGAAAGCAAGACCGATTTGGATACTGGAATGCTTAGCAGTAAAGCATTTTATGACCATTTTATTTTCTATTTTATTCTGACAATATTAAAATACAGTTGTATCGAATGTAGGACGGCTAGACAAGTTTTGCATTGATATCTCTGATAGCTTAATAAACGCAAATATACAAATAGAAATAAACTGCAAAATGTTACTTCTTGGTGATACAAATGTAAATGACAACTGCTTTATTCTTTTCATGGAAATTAAAAAGTACATCTTTGCATGCAAAAGGAAAGAAGTTATCCCAACTTTTCAGGGTCTTAAGGCTAGCCTAAGATTAGCTTTAAATATTTATGCAAGCACAACAAGTGAATCAAATAAAGAAATTTATTGGATAGTTATAAGACTTCTATGTAATTAGTAAATGCATGAATAACAAAAATAATTGTTGTGAACATAGCAACTCCCATTATAAATTAAACTTGCAAAATTTGTTTACTTGGTTAAGTTTTTTGTGTTGTTTGAATATTTGATTCATAGTTGATTGTGTTGTAAAATTGAACTCTTTGTGTAAAATCAATTTTTGTTATTCATGTCCATTGTTAATGAAACTAGCAAATTTCACATAATTGGTTTTTATGTTGTTTGAACATTGTGATCATAGTTAAAGTGTATTGTGTTGTAAATCAGAAACCTTTTTTGTTAAGATTCACTTACTATAATTGTGTTATACATAATTAAGTATGCCAGTCCAGTAAAGTATAAAAAAAGTATAAGGAAGTATAGCCACTTTGAGTGAGTAATTCAGTTTGTGTATTGATATTAATAACACAGTTAATACACATTACATATGGTAAAATAAGTCTATGTATGTTTATGTCTTGGTAAATTGTGTGTATATAGATTATGAAATGAATAAAATCATTGAAACAGGAAAAAAAAAAAAAAAAAAAAAAAAAAGTTTTGCATTGAATGAACGGTACTCGTCCCTGCAATTCTTAAAATGATGTGAAAACAACTTATATTAAAGTAGCCTTCCACTTTTTTTGTTTCACGTTCAACAACCGAAGAAGCTATATATCCTGCAACTGCATTGCCTATTTGAACATTAGCGTCATTTTACTGGTAAGCATGGCGACACCTTTGCTTCTTTTTAACATTTTAACTAACATGTCACGTACATCGCACGCGATGGTAAGTTGTTTTATAACAATGTGTGATTAGTCAGTGTTTCGTTTATTCAAATACGAGTAATCCGTTTCTTGTATTTCAAATTTCTAATGTGCCGGATAATTGGTTATGCAAGAACAATTTCGTTCCTAATTGGGTCTCTACATAATTCAGGAAGTCTAAACGACAGTGCTCGGATTTTATATTGTTTGGGCACTTTTACAAATAGAGCTATATTATTACTTTTATATAATACTCAAGATGTTAATTATAACATTATTAATGTTATCATATTTTCCTTTTCCAAACTGCAAAGTTTCAACAAAAGAAAAACCAATAAATCGTGGCCTTAATGTTGCAGTTAGCGATACAATAAGTTCAAGTGTCTGTCTAGAATGTTAAATAATGACTTAATCGTATGTGTACCTTTACGCGACATATTGCGTATTAAAGGGACCTGTTCACAGACAAACACATTGACTTTTGTTTCTAACATTTCTGTCATGGATCCCAAAAAGAAAAAATACGTTATATATAAACAAGCGCAATAACACTTCTGACAAAGAAATATAATTATAGTTATTCAAATTTAGTGTCGCTTATAGATACTCATCAATTAAAGTGGATAAACTTATAAAGCGTTTTAAGGCTTTTCATCGGCACATTGAAAAAAATTATCACCCACATTGATTTAAAATACACTACTTATTTTTAAGTCAAAAAGGTCGAGTGCTTAGAGCGTAATGGTTTTATCTCGAAGAGCGTACTTTCGAGCCCCGGCAAAGGCATTTTTTGTTTACTTTGTTTCCTTATTTTATATTTTGTTATTTTTTAGTTCAGATGCTTTAGTTTTTTGCAGTTAAGACATTAATGGCTCTTTATTCATAAATACGTAAAAAAAAACAACCTTGAACAAGTCCCTTTAAGTCTAAATGTGTGCATTTACTTATGTCACTAACGGTATTGTCGAATTTAATGTTTTTGTAATATTTTTGCTTCCATCTTAGCTTAAATCGTAGTACCTTTGGAGTTACAACTAAATAAGAATAAAGGTGAACGGTTATCGATTTCTTATTATTTTATTGCATCTTAAAGTGCGAATCGACTCACATGGGGACTTGTATGGTTGTTAAGAAACTAATTATAAAGCTTTGTAAGATAGTGTTCTACAAAAATTATACGTGTGTTTCTGGAATGTAAGACAGAGGTGTCTGAATTGTGGTATTTAATTTCCCAAGATAGAATAAAGCCGTTAGATTGCACATATGGTCTGGAAAGTTTCCGCTCCGGAGTGTTGATAACTCGTGGTACTTTTGCGTTCAGTCAAGGACAATTTTGCTGACAGTGATCAACGCTTTTCAGTGTAATATTGTTGTCCTGAATCCAGCATTTTCCATTTTAAATTGAAGGTATTGTGATGATTTTACTATCTAAATTGTTATGTCCTGTTTTTGGATCTTCTAGTACTTACTACTTCGCCATTTATGAGATTGAAAACAAATGTTCGTAAATTATTATTTTTTCGGATGACAAGAAAACAGCAATCGTTTTATTTGGCAATTACAAACTCAACCGTGATTGCATTCTCGAATATTCATGTCTTGCTTAACAATGACATAATTCTTTCAAATGAAATTAAAATGAAGTTTAACTTAACAATTTACGAAGAAATATTGAACGGAATTATTTTTTAATATGTTTAGGCAATCCATTCTTGGTGGCAAAACATCAAATGCATTTAAAAAGCACAACCTTGTCCAATATTTCCCTTTTACAAATAATAGGATTTATGTCTTTGGTATACGAGTAAACTTGAATTCATTGTAAGATGAGTGTCATTTACGGAAACTACGGATGTAAAACAGTCAATTGTTTAAATGCGGATAACTATTAATCATCGTACAAATATACGCTTGTATGATAACATTTGATTGGTACATTTTCATGGATGAAATTTAAAGCAATAGGTTTCGAAAGAAATGTTTGACAGACATTACGTGCCGAGCCCAGATATACTCTGATATATTTATGATCTGTAAGATTAAAACCATTGTGTTCTTACGTGTTTAAAGATTAGTCAAGCGAATGCATTACTATTAAACATGCTATATATTTTTTGTATACTTTTTGTTTTCATATGAATATTTTATTATGAAAGCAAAACATTTATTCGACGCCTACGGTAACTCGACGAAAATAAAAGTCTATCAAATGTAATACTATTAAAATGCTATAAATTTTTAATGCACTTTTAGTTTTCATTTTAGTATTTTTATTATGAAAGTAAAACATATTTCGAAGTCTTTGACAAAACTACGTAAATTTCGACATACTTTCATAAATATTTGTATTTATTATTTGTTTAATTCTTAGTTCTATAACTAAAGTCAGATTGGCAGTGTTTGGCATATTGAATATAAATATTACTTGGTACATATGCATGTCGGTCAAAAGAAGTATTTTTAGAAAAAAAAGAACGAATGGAATTTTAACGCGCCAGGGAATTCAGACAATGACTAGGCCGTACAATATATTGTTTATTTCCCCTACCGTGACCCATGCTGATTAAGGGTGGGCAGGTAGGTAGGTAGGTAGGGAACATATTATATTTTGGTTTTGAGAAATTAACCCATTACTTAAGGAATGTAACATATTTTGTAGTGATTGTGTGTTCATTGTAACTCTGTAACAATCTACCTTGCCAACAAAGAAATATAAAGTAGAGAAACAAAGCGTTTTAAACCGTTTGAATAAAATCATAATTTTCCTTACTTTTAAAATAGCGTCTTCTGAAACGAATTTTTACAGATTTGTACCCAACGTTTTGACGCAAATAAAATACATTATGTTTTTATTTACTCGTAGTTTCGTTTTGTTTATAATTAGTTCTTAATAAACATTTGGGTAGTGGCGACTTTTTTCCGGTAGGGAGCGGGAGAGGGGCAAACAAACATGTTTTTTTACATTTTAGGCCTTAATACATAAACTTTGAAGTAAATGGTAGATGTATACAGTGTGAATTGAATAGTCTCAGCAATTATGTTTAATGTGGTTTTGTTTATGAATGGTTCCGTGTCATCGGCAAATCAGACGAAGAAGTGCAATGGTCACCTTAACGTAATAAAGTATGCATTTGGCACGAAGCAAATTCCAGAAATACAAATCACTGAATGAGTGTACACTGGCTGTCTCTATTTTAAGAAATGAAATATACTCAGAAAAAAATATTTGTGTTTTACAAAGTGATCAGGTCTGTAAGTGCATTTGCTGTTCGTTTTGTTTTTGTTAATGAGAGCAGTTTACGTAGTCTAAAACATTATAGATAACTGGATTACTCGTTGTTTTAATACTAGCATTCTGTTTGCAAATGGTCTGTGTCCACTGTACGATCAAATCCTTCTGAGATACGAATACTGTGTAAGCAAGCAAGACATTTTGAAATATCTGAGCAGGTTCAAATATTTTCGAATTCGAGTATTCGCCATAAGGTTGTTTTCTTTTTGGATTTAACCATTCTTGATAATACCACAGCATTTTCAGCGATTTTAATGCGTTACTAAAACGTCAACTTCTTCATACCTGTCTATTATTTCACATTTATGGTACGCATATGCGAAAATAAAAGCTCTCTAATTTGCATTTATGTTTCTTTCGTTTAAATGATACACGCCTGTTGCAAATCATGTTATGTTCCAATTGATTATCTACGCCCACAAGGTATCACCACGTCAATAGAAGACATAAGCTTTCAATTGTGGTTCAGTAGTAAACTGCACAGAATAAACAAGAACAAACAAGTTAAAAAGGGCGGCGACAAACTATCCGAAAATTACGTACGACCGCCCTACGTCAACTTGATAAAACGTCCTCCTGATGCATGCAGCTTTAAATACGTTGCGTAAGATGTAATTTGTGTGATCGTAAATGCGACCATTTCGAAGCGAAAACACTTCAACGTTCTCAAGTTCTTTCTCATGCTCCAATTAAGTGAGCATTTGTCACAAGATCTGTCTGCACTGCATGCCCATTTGGCTGGGAGGTGCGATTACAAGTTACTTAAGACATACATTTTTACGAAGCTTTGCATGGAAAAGAGATATATGCGTGTACTCACAGTGTATAACCGTACAGTGAGCTAAACCGTGAGTTTGTGATTTTTACGCCGATGATCAGTTTGTTGCCAACAGCAGAAAACCCAGTTAGTAGCACACTTTTTTAATTATATATTTTACTTCGTAGCAGAATATAAATAAAATTAGAATCGCTGAACCCATATAATGACATTACGTAAATATATTATGTCGGTTATGCCTAAGAGTACTTGTTTTAGCAATATAGGAGTTATGAAACTCAAGGGACATCATCAGGAGAGAAACCCTTATTATCATCCGTTAGTCCTTTATTTGAGGCAGACATGATCACTTAGTGTTTCGATTTTTTAAATAAACATCAGTTGGTAGCCGTATATTTCATTTTGACGATGGCTGGTGGTGTACTTTCTGTAAAATTTCATAAATACATCACTTACAAGTCAAGCAGTATTTATTTAATTAAAGAGAATAGGTTTTGCGCGAAAAAATCAAACATTGTGTCCAACCACCCAACACGACTCGACTGAACGACTAGTTGCAAAATGTCAAAATTAGACTGTACGATTAGTTGCTCATGAAAACGATTTGAACGGTTATGTTCAAAAGTAATTATAACTTTTTTTATAAATTTAAATTGTTAAAAAGTCAATTTATGTTAATTTTCTCTGTCCGTATTTTCAAAAATGATTATTATATATTTAAGAACGTAATAATTTTAAATCAAAATGATAAGTTAAATGTAGTTGTTTTACTGAAAAAAAAACGAACGTGTATAAGTTATATTCATTGTATAAATGCGTTACAATTTGATCATGTATTACACGTACTTTGACGGCGCAGCAAGTAGATTTGAATCAATTGATGAATCAAGCCCAACAGAAGAAACGCCGAGAGAAAGTGAAGAAGACAAAGATTAAGACCCTGTTAGTGTATATATCATATTGATATTATTATATTCAAATAAATGAATGTAAATACATGTATGTTTATATGTTATGTATATACATGTATACAAATCTATTATGTAAATGTATGTTCATGTACATGAAGATGAATGCATGCGATTGTGTTATTTTCTGCATTTGTGTAAAATAAAACATGTAGATTGTAATGTAAAATTAAATTAAATTAAGAAGTCAATAAAACAAATATGTTCTAAACTCGTGTATTCTTTCTTTATTCTTTATGAACTTACAAAATATATACGAGTATATGCTATAACATAATTACTAAAGTACACATACATATTCAACCAACGACCAGCTGCCTTTGCAAGTCTCACTGTATTAAGAGACCACCTGTGTGTTAAGAGAGCACTTTTAAGAATCATCACTGGCGGTCTATTAAGACAGCTTAAACTGTACTTTGAAAGTGATACAAATGAGTCACTGAATACAAATATGCATTATTTCTATGAGATATATTGCTTCAATCTAAAAAAACTCCTAAAATATTTTTTGTCCGAGTATGGTTTCATAACAACTATATTTTTGTTGTTATAACTTGTAAACCGCTGTTTTATTAGTGAGTGGGTTTATTTCACTTGTTTAAACGTTTGGAAATTAAATAAACGCACTTAATAACTTCGTACGGATTATGATATTTATTGGAATTTTCTTCAGCAACAATGGTGTGAATATTTTTTACCAATTATGATATTTTGTAGAAAAGTTCAAAATTCTATTTGATGCGTTGGCAATACAATACATGTTCTTGAGGTTTAACGTCCACGAGTGCAAATATCAGTCTCCTGTATCCGCAAATGAAATAAATTTTGATCCTGAATTAAATTCAATACTTTTTTTTTATTTCATGCAATGCAAAATGCCAAAGTACGCTATGACGTCACACGTTTGTGTATTGTAGAAATTTTGCCTATTTTTATTGTAGTAACATAGTGTCATACTTTCAGCGTTGTTGTCGCTAATTGATATTTTATTGATTTTTGTTCACGAGAGCTCACGTTTACAATCTCAAAGAGTTCATTCATATATTTTTAATGAAACAAAACAACGAAAAAAAAAATTTCCATTTACGCCAGACTGAAATGAGCAAATATCTTCATTTCATACTACCCAGAGTTATCATCGATATTTTCCACTCGCTCACCGAAAAGCCTGAAATAAATAAGGAACATTTAATTGTTTACTTTGCTGTAAGATCTCCATGTTCATTGTCATGGAAAGCTTAGTTGCTTGCGGACTGCATAAGTAGATCGGCAATTGTATATGGGCGCGAATGAAACATGTCGATCAACTTTCTCTATTAATGAAACACTAGGTCTTATGTTATGCGCCATCGTAGTTCACGGTCATTGTTTTGAAAGTTATATTTTGTCCGAGTACTGCTTTTATAGATCAACCGATATAGCACCGATTAGTCCGTTCAAGAGTGTCATTTCAATACATTCACAAAATTAAAATCAAGACGCGCGAAAGCAAAATTGTAACAAACATAAACTCATTTCAGCATCATGTCACGCGATAAAAACACATTTTATTACATATTTTATTAAAGAAAAAATAAAAAACGTTGATGTTTTGTTAGTATGCCGTTTGCGCATTCGGACGAAAGGACAAACACGCGCGATTCCTGTAAAGCAAAATAACTGTATAATAAATATCCTTATGTCACCATGAGTTGACACTGCTGAATGAAATTATTATTTATTACGCATAAATAATACATGTACAAGTAAACTAAATAATATTTAAGTGCAATTATATAATCAGTAGCAAGGAAGATCGAACATTTCTTAAATTTGTGTTGATCATTAATCGCAACTTAGCGTACCGAATTTTATTTCAATCGCTCAACTAAAGATTGCGTACAGTCGCAACCAGGTGTACAGTTAATAAACAAACAGTGACTGAATGAAACGTTAGATCCTGGATATTACAACTATATATATTCCGTTATAAACCTTTATAGTTTAATAAGCGTTTATAGGTGTAACGCAACATACAGATTTATACATTTAGGCGAAATCCAAATAATTACATGGAAATTAATTCAATTTTTTTAGATCGTTTCAACAAATTTGCAGTAATCAATTACTGATTTATCAACGAAAACCCAATTTCCACACAAAGCACAAAATATATGTGTGACAAATAAAACAATAATTAACTTAAAAGTTTAAATCCTGTTACATTCAGCCCTAAAGTAAAATATAATATCAAAAATAGTGTCACTTGCTGCGTTTTCTGCTGTTTGCAACTAACTGATCATCGGCGTACAGATCATCAGCTTCCGTTTCATATCACTGTACGGTTATACACGGTACGTATACGAGGACAACAGCGAACTCAGTCGTATACATCTTTTACTCTTAAATCGATGTAGTAGTAAATTGCATGTCACATGTAAGAAGACAAACATTAAAATGGACACCCATAAACAAAAGTACAGATACAATCGCATAACATACATGCTGATTAGTTTCTTCTTGTTTAGTGGTTTCAGGTCTAAGAGGCATTGCTGTTATTCTTATTCGAAGCAGTAACATTGGCAATGGCACCGTATGTCCTTCACAGTTGTATAAAAAATTTCCGTGAAGAACAGTGCTCGTGTTAACAAAGGATTAACTACAGAATCATGATTGTCGAGCTCAGCTGAGCAGATTATCAAAAAATATTTTATATTGAAATAACGTTTTGTCTAGATGGGATAACATGAAATGAGTGGTTTTGTTTACAATATTCATTTCAGATTGCCAATGTTCGCTAAGATGAGTTTAGAATTACATATAATATACAAATAAAAGTGTTTCAGATTTTTTGATGACTTCCATTTTTGAGCTTGATCATGAAATATTTGCCTCAAGATCACCTTGAACCCGAAAATCAGGCTTAACTTGTTTTGTGACCTGCTATTTTACCGCGCCTAAAATTGCTGACAAAGAAATAGAACGAAACGTATGATTTTGGTATCAAAGCTAGATACACGCAATCGTTTTCGTTTTACAAGCCCTGCTATTAGCGTTCATGCAATTTGCGCTGAGTTGTCTGTACAGTTTGAAACTGACAACTAAATTTAGTTTTCCCAATTTTTTTTCTCATGTTGCAAAATATGTTTGAAAATCAGCAGTAGACATATGATCTTCCTAAAACTGTAATTTTGGTCCAAAGCACACTCCAAATAATGTCAATGACCACACGTGCGCAGGCTGCACTTTCAAGAATTCTCTCAGTTAAGTGTTTGAATCTTTTGAATTAAATGGTTTGATGCATGCACCTCAAATACATTCAATAGACACTTCAACGTTCTAGATTTCTCTGTAGCGAGTCTTTTGGCACAAGATATGTGTGTAACTGACAAGGACAAGGATGCGAGATCAATGTCAGTACGCAAGACATATTAAACATTTGAGTAGATTTACAATTATCCCACGAATTTCAAATATTGCAATGACTTAGGTGTATTTCTTTTAATGAAGGGGAATATGTTACTAACTGCGCAATCATGTATATATATAGTACCATTGTAATGGTATTTACATTTATTTGTTTACTTCATGTCATCTTATGTGGGTGTATTTCATTTAATTTTTGTGATGGTTAAATGCTATTGTCTAATGTCAACTTTAACAGACATGTGATAATTGTAATGAAAACAACAAAAACTTTTACGGTATCAGTAACAGTTTTCTCCCGTAACAAAGTGTAGGCACATTAAAACAGTTATGTCCAGTTATCTCTCGTGACATAGTGTAGACACATTGAAACAGTAAAGTCCAGTTATCTCTAGTGACATAGTAGGGACACATTGAAACAGTAAAGTCCAGTTATCTCTCGTGACATATTATAGACACATTGAAACAGTAAAGTCCAGTTATCTCCTGTGACATAGTATGGACACATTGAAACAGTAAAGTCCAGTTATCTCTCGTGACATAGTATGGACACATTCAAACAGTATAGTCCAGTTATCTCTCGTGACATAGTGTAAACACATTGAAACAGTAAAGTCCAGTTATCTCCTTGACATAGTATGGACACATTGAAACAGTAAAGTCCAGTTATCTCTCGTGACATAGTATGGACACATTCAAACAGTAAAGTCCAGTTATCTCTCGTGACATAGTGCAGACACATTGAAACAGTAAAGTCCAGTTATCGCTCGTGACATAGTATGGACACATTGAAACAGTTAAGTCCAGTTATCTCTCGTGACATAGTGTAGACACATTCAAACAGTAAAGTCCAGTTATCTCTCGTGGTATAGTATGGACACATTGAAACAGCAAAGTCCAGTTACCTCCCTTGACATAGTGTAAACACATTGAAACAGTAAAGTCCAGTTATCTCTCGTGACATAGTACGGACACATTGAAACAGTATAGTCCAGTTATCTCTCGTGACATAGTGTAAACACATTGAAACAGTAAAGTCCAGTTATCTCCTTGACATAGTATGGACACATTGAAACAGTAAAGTCCAGTTATCTCTCGTGACATAGTATGGACACATTGAAAGAGTAAAGTCCAGTTATCTCTCGTGATATAGTATGGACCCATTGAAACAGTAAAGTCCAGTTATCTCTCGTGACATAGTATGGACTAATTGAAACAGTAAAGTCCAGTTATTTCTCGTGACATAGTGTAGACACATTGAAACAGTAAAGTCCAGTTATCTCTCGTGACATAGTGTAGACACATTGAAACAGTAAAGTCCAGTTATCTCTCGTGACATAGTATGGACACATTCAAACAGTAAAGTCCAGTTATCTCTCGTGACATAGTGTAGACACATTGAAACAGTAAAGTCCAGTTATCTATCGTGGTATAGTATGGACACATTGAAACAGTAAAGTCCAGTTACCTCCCTTGACATAGTGTAAACACATTGAGACAGTAAAAAGTCCAGCTATCTCTCGTGACATAGTATGGACACATTAAAACAGTAAAGTCCAGTTATCTCTCGTGACATAGTATGGACACATTGAAACAGTAAAGTCCAGTTATCTCTCGTGACATAGTATAGACACATTGAAACAGTAAGTCCAGTTATCTCCTGTGACATAGTATGGACACATTGAAACAGTAAAGTCCAGTTATCTCTCGTGACATAGTATGGACACATTGAAACAGTAAAGTCCAGTTATCTCTCGTGACATTGTGTAAACACATTGAAACAGTAAAGTCCAGTTATCTCCTTGACATAGTATGGACACATTGAAACAGTAAAGTCCAGTTATCTCTCGTGACATAGTATGGACACATTGAAACAGTAAAGTCCAGTTAACTCTCGTGACATAGTGTAGTCACATTGAAACAGTAAAGTCCAGTTATCTCTCATGACATAGTATGGACACATTAAAACAGTAAAGTCCAGTTATCTCCCTTGACATGGTATGGACACATTGAAGCAGTAAAGTCCAGTTATCTCTCGTGACATAGTATGGACACATTGAAACAGTAAAGTCCAGTTATCTCCCTTGACATGGTATGGACACATTGAAGCAGTAAAGTCCAGTTATCTCTCGTGACATAGTATGGACACATTGAAACAGTAAAGTCCAGTTATCTCTCGTGATATAGTATGGACACATTGAAACAGTAAAGTCCAGTTATCTCTTGTGACATAGTATGGACTAATTGAAGCAGTAAAGTCCAGTTATCTCTCGTGATATAGTGTAGACACATTGAAACAGTAAAGTCTAGTTATCTCTCGTGACATAGTGTGGACACATTGAAACAGTAAAGTCCAGTTATCTCTCGTGACATAGTATGGACACATTCAAACAGTAAAATCCAGTTATCTCTGTGACATAGTGTAGACACATTCAAACAGGAAAGTCCAGTTATCTCCTGTGACATAGTGTGAACACAGTGAAACAGTAAAGTCCAGTTATCTCCTGCGACATAGTGTTAACACCATGAAACAGTTAAGTCCAGTTATCTCTCGTGACATAGTGTGGACACATTAAAACAGTTTAGTCCAGTTATCTCCTGTGAAATAGTGTGGACACATTAAATCAGTAAAGTCCAGTTATCTCCTGTGACATCTTATGGACACACTGAAACAAGTATACAATACAATACAATACAATATTTTATTCGGCAATTTAAGGCCACCGGCCCACAATACAGCAGTGTAATTATAACAGTATACAAGTTTAAGTGGTAAAAGAACATTATTAAATGAACATTACAAACTGGTACATTATAAATATAGATTGTAGATGAACACAAACAGTTTATACTGTTATAATAATATAATATTTTATGGATATAATAAAGATACATATGGCAATAACTATGACAAATGTATATTTACAAAGGATTCATACTAACAAAATGAGTATTTACAAAAGCAGTGTTGTGAGTTTTCATGAATTCCTCTCTTAACTTGTCACATTGAAATAAATATTTTGCAACCAATAATGTATGTTTTTCGTTACTGTCTGATAAGATCGTATTAAACAGATATATACTTTTTGGATGATTAAGCCAGTGAGGAATAAAAATCGTCTGTCTTAACCCATTATACAATGGACACAACATAAACATATGATATTCGTCTTCTTCTGTATAAACTTGTTGCGAGAGTACACAATACAAACAGATTCTAAATTCACGGCTTATATCCAAGTGTCGTCCTTTTTCTACCATTAGCTGATGCCCGGAACAGCGAAAATTTGCAAGGCACTTTTTGAGCACAAACGGTAATTCAGTTGATAAATATCGTTGTACTTTTAATAAAGTTTTGAAGTCTCTGTAGTACACTGCCTTTGGGAATGTGTTTATATAAGCTTGGAGTTTTTGCAAGGCACAGTCTTCAAGTCTCGTTTTAAATGATTTCAGGAACATTTTTTTGTCTCCGACCTCATTTGAAATCCACGCGTAGCCAAACCCGTTTTCAAATAATAGACTTTTAACCTTCGTTGCCCAGTTGGTTCTACCCGATGTGTCATGATTCCGTAGTACTAGATAGAGTTGCCTTGGGTATCTGTTTGGTGGCATTTGCTAAATTTTAACCCAGTAAGAAATACATTTGAACATGTAGGTCACAGATTTGGGTAAACGGCCACATTCAGTGAGCGCAAAGAAGTTTGCCACTGATCTGTTCAGGCCACAGAGACGTTTACAATAGTTCTCATGCACTCGTTCAATGCACTCTGCGTACTGGAAACCCCATATGTCCGCCGAATAGCATAAAATGGGCAAGATCATTGCATCAAAAAGTTTAAAAGCTTCTTTTGGGTTAAAATATCCATAATATTTCTGACATTTGTATACACTTGCAAAAGCCTTATTAGCTTGCTTCGCGAGTGTTTCCTTTGTCAATGTCCATGATAATTTTGGCGTGAAATATGCACCGAGATATTTATAAAAAGACACAACTGCTACATTCACATGTTTGTATGTCCAGTGTTCATATTGGCGTAAAGGGCCACCGTTTCTAAACTCCATAATCTTTGACTTGTCTATATTTATTTTTAATTTTGCGTCCTCACAGAATTTATCGATGTTGTTTATTAACCGCTGTAGACGTATAGCCGTGTCTGCTAACCCGGAGACATCGTCTGCGTACATTAACACAAATAATTTGTCTGTTTCTTGCGATATAAAAATTCCATCATCCGACTGTAATTTAAGGAAATTCACCAGGTCATCCATGAAGATCGAAAATATTATCGGTGACGACAAACAGCCCTGTTTTGTGCCGATTTTGCAATCAAAGAAGTCCGTCAGGCCGTTTTTAACTTTCACACACGCCTTCATTTGGCTGTACATAGATTTGAAGATATTCAGAAACCGTCCCTCAATACTATTTCTCGACAAACATTGCCAAATCTTTGCATGGTTACAACTGTCAAATGCCTTTAAGTAGTCCACGTAAAAAAACATAAAAACGCCCTCCTTTCTTTGATGTATATTTTTGGATTATTGCGTGCAAATTAAAGATATTGTCGATGGTTGAGTACCCTGACCTAAATCCGGCTTGAGCTTCGTCAATAACCATATTTTCATCACACCAACGCGTTAGTCGTTTTGTTAAAATATTGATAAATATTTTGCTTAGGCTACTTGACAATGAAATTGCCCTATAATTATTTGGTTCTAGGGGTGATCCTTTTTTGTGCAGAGGAGTGATCACACTTTTACACCAATCTTCTGGAAATACACCTGTTTCAAATATGTTATTGAAAAGACTTTGCAGAAAGGGTGCTATACGATTTGCCGTGACTTTAAACATTTCTATGCACAGTCCATCATACCCAGACGCACAGTTACTTTTCAGGCCTTGCATACTTTGTTGAATTTCTTCCTCTGTGATATTTTCACTTAGACATTCAGCGTTTATCTCCCTTGATAATATTGACAAATGGTCATTATCATTCTCATTCATCACATGTGAGTGTTCAAAAAGATTGCTAAAATAATCGAACCATTGATCACCGGAAATCAAGTCGCTGGGATCATTCGGCCTCCCATTTGCCTTTTTAATTTGACTCCAGAATTCCTTTGGATTGTCTTTGCACTTAACAAGCTGTCTGCGCTTAAGTCGCTGAAAATCGTTCTTTTTGGACGTGCATTTGGTCTTAAATATATTTCTATTGATTTTATATTGTTGGAAATCTGGACTGTCATTTGTTATCCGGAACTTGCGTAATGCGCGGACCTTCTCATATTTAAGATCTGAGCATTCTGTATCCCACCATTCAGGCTGAGTTAACAAGTTTAAATTGGTTTTCGGACCACAGCGTTTTTTCTTCATACATCTGCCTGCGTTTTCATAGACTTTCATAAAAGCATTTAAACTGACATCAATGTTCGAGTTCAATAATGACATTTCGAAGTCACTATAACAAGTGTTAAACTGTTCTACAAAGGATTCACGACAACACTCGTCCCATTTATAGTGGTATGCGGATTTCAGATTTGAGTGGTCGGGCAATGTTTGATGCATAGTATTTAACGTGAGTCTCAGCTTTAAGGGAAAATTATCGGAAAAGTCCTCGTTCCCCACTTCAAATTTGCTGATATGTTTAAACAGCGGCGTTGATGTTAATATGTAGTCTACGACGCTTTTCCCTCCGTTAGCGGTACACGTGAATTCTCCGTACTGATCACCATCTGTTCGTCCGTTGCGTGCGTGAATATCAAACATGCAGCAAAGTTCAGCTAGCGCGATTCCGAACCTGTTCAAAGTCAAGTCTTTATTTTTACGTGGTAAGCAAAATGTATCACTTGGGTATGCGGTTTCACCAAATATATATCTGACATCATAGTTTGGTATCCAATTGATCATACATACGTGCATTTAAGTCTCCCGCCAGTAATATCAGCGTAGATGGAAATCTGAGACGATTGTGAGTAATTTTTCTTGTAGAATAGAAATGCCGTATTCATTGACATGATCATAAATTGGCGATCTCTCAGGGGCGACGTAGGCATAACAAAGGATTAGCTCTTGCGAGAGACACGTTATATCTCTGGATATATGAAGTATAACACAGTCGTCAAAAGTATTATATATTTGCTTAAAATGAGTTGATATTTTATTTGACACAAAGACTGTGACCCCACCGGAGCCCCGCCCTTTCTCACACGACCGCATTTTAGAAAAACACGTATAGTCATCAAGAAAGTCATCAAATTCTACTGAGCGTCTCTGCCATGATTCACATAAACCAATAATGTCAAACGTTCTACAAAAATTCTTAAAAAATACGTCACTGTCATACTTCTTCAAACCTTGAACATTTAGTGAACACATGTTGATATCTGTACATATATTTACATCTACACTGCCGACTGGGCGTTGGCCTAACCCCTATTTCCGTATCAAAACAGGCATTTTAGTTTCGAAGTTGAACTCGTACGTTTTCTCGTCAACAATAAGTTTATCGTGCCTGAAACGGGCAGACTTCCCTTCTGCTATGTATGACAGTATGACTGCGCTTTACACCCACACTTCAAACAATAAAACAGGTTTGGCTAAACATCAATCGATATAAGGAGTTCCGTTATGCTAGTATGTGGGCACGCATTAAAACGACAACTGAATAAAATGTAGTCAGATAAAATATTAAGTGATACATAGAATGATATGTAGGCTCGGGGACTGCGTTTAATAATAATTAATATAAGATTTGTTATGCTTCAGTATTTAGTTAATGCGTTTTTAGCAGTTTAATTCACTTAAGCCAATGTTTTTCGCATGTTAAAAATGAATCCGTAGAATCATTTTAAACAGTTTTATATCACTAATGTGTATATTTATAGTTGAAATACGTAACAAAAACATTATTACATGGACGTGCACTGTAATTTACACTTGAATGCTGACATGATATCGATCACTTCTTTATTAGACGTTTTGACGTGTTATCATATCTAGTTGTTAGCTGATAAGGTAGTACACCCATAAAGAAGCTTAGAAGAACGTTTAATGAATTGGTTGATAACATCACTTATTGATATTTAAATCAATTGAATATTAAAAAGTATTAAAATTATGAATCGGCTTTATTTGCTCCCAAAACAAATCACTATGCAATCCAAAAAGTTTGAAAATCAAGAAATCGTTGCATAAGTGAAACAAACAATGCTCACATGGGTGAACCAACGTACCAACGGCAAAAAACACGTATCTCTATTAATTGAATATTACTTATTTCATACCAGGAGTGTTTTGCCGATTAAATGCAACACTTGCCGCTGTATTGTTTCAAGGATTTTGTAATTGCTAAGCTATCCCTCTGTTTTGACATTTTGCTTTGCCTGTGGCACTGAAATAATTATCCTACTATAAATGAAATACCATGAACTCAATATGACATTTATTTCAGCTAAGCAAACTATGTATACCATTATCATCATTCAGAATTTGTATTTGGCAGATATAGTATCATTTGCAATAGCCAATTATTTAGTAATACATTGTCAGCTGATTTTATCATGAATCATATATCATGAACTCAACATTAAAACTATCAATTGATTTTATGGTAAAATGCACTGGGTTTTAAAAAATACTATTAAATAATTTTATCAAAATTATTACTTTATAACATAAAAAATGGCGAGAATTGAAAGAACACTAAGCGTTATTACAAATTGTTTTAGTTTCTGGTTTAGTTTTAGTTTAGAACTGATTCACTATTTCTGTGTATTTGTTTCATTCTCATAAATGGGATTTTATGATAAATGTAGATACGTCTGTGCTCATATCGACCACTCAGTGAAAAAGTCGCCTTTCGCTGAGTCCAAACATTTTCCGGTGTATATCCCGAGTCTCAGAGGACTCATTTGTCCGGATATGCAACTTTACTTTCCATAAATTATATTGTCGCTAGATGGATACTTGTAATTGCGGAAGCGTGCAACTCATCCGCAATATAGTTGCAGTGTTATTAAGCAACTTTGTTGTTCATTAAATTAATATCGGTATTTGAATACATCAATACCAATTTTTGTTCAGCATTAATTCCTGCCTGGCCATTGAAGGATAAATCCATTCCTTACCAATACTTCACAAATGTAAACAAATTGAATTTCCGGCTGCAGCAGCAAAAGAGAATCTTATTAGCAGCAAAAGTTCCTTTATTTACTGCAAATGACCAATTGCCAAAACAACACAGCAAAATACAAAAACACTTAACAAACACAAAACACAAACATGAATAAAACATGTCTTACCGCCTTGGAACGGTCAATGCAAATCATCGGGGCGTTAGACCTGTTTAGAAGCCTTATAATGTGAGGTCTGTGAAGTTGACTTTAAGATCTGACATCTACATTCAGCTCTAAATTCGATTATTGCATAGCAACCTCTGAGATCTACATTCAGCTATACATATATATTACAAGGCAAGTGAGGACTAGAGCTGGCTCTGTATTCAGCGCTGAATTCAGCTACGCATTGCAAGCCTATGAGTGGTAACTTATTTTCGCCAGATAGTATTAATAATTCAACAAGAAAACACCGTATCGAATACAGACCTGGCTCTGTATACAGCTATGAATTCAGCTCCGCATTGAAAGCCTTTGATAGAAAACACTTTCTCCCAAAATCCCCGTCCGTTATAAAACAACAACAACCAAAACTAAAACCTAATCGAAAACAGACCTAGCTCTGTATTCAGCTCTGAATTCAGCTCCGCATTCAAAGCCTATGATAAAGAACACATTTGCACACTAGTACTAAAACTGTTATAACAATTATACAATAAACAGAGAATCGAATACAGACCTGGCTCTGTATTCAGCTCTGAATTCAGCTCCGCATTGCAAACCTATGAGTGGTAACTTATTTGCGCCATATCACTACATGATCTTAATAAATCAACAAAAAATCACTGTATCGAATACAGACCTGGCTCTGAATTCAGCTCTGAATTCAGCTCTGAATTCAGCTCCGCATTGAAAGCCGATGATTAAAATTTCATTTGCGTCAGAACACTTCTCGCTTGTAACAACAGAACTAAACTATGTACTTAACAAAAGAACGAATACAGAGCTGGCTCTGTATTCAGCTCTGAATTGAGCTCCGCATTGCAAGCCTATGAGTGGCAACTTATTTGCGCCAGACGACAACATTAATAAACCAACAAGAAAACACCGAAACGAATACAGACCTGGCTCTGTATTCAGCTCTGAATTCAGCTCCGCATTGAAAGCCTATGATAATGAACACATTTTCACACTAGTACTACAAACTGTTAAAACAACTATAAAACTAACAGAGAATCGAATACCGACCTGGCTCTGTATTCAGCTCTGAATTCAGCTCTGAATTGAGCTCTGAATTTAGCTCTGAATTCAGATCTGAATTCAGCTCCGCATTGCAAGCCCATGAGTGGTAACTTATTTGCGCCAGATCACTACATGATCTTAATAAATCAACAAGAAAACACCTTATCGAATACAGACCTGGCTCTGATTTCGGCTCTAAATTCAGTTCTGCATTGTAAACCTCTGATAGAAAACACTTTCTTCCAAAATCTACCCGCCGTTATAAAACAACAACAACCAAAACTAGCACCGAATCGAATACAGACCTGGCTCTGTATTCAGCTCTAAATTCAGCTCCGCAGTGAAAACCTATAATAAAGAACACATTTGCACAATAGTACTACAAACTCTTATAACAACTATTAAACTAGCACAGAATCGAATACATACCTGGCTCTGAATTCAGCAATCAATTCAGCTCTGCATTGAAAGCCGGTGATATAAAACTCATTTGCGTCATACCAATTCTCGCTGGTAACAAAAGAACTGCACTATGTACTTAACACAAGAACGAATACAGAGCTGGCTCTGTATTCAGCTCTGAATTAAACTCCGCATTGAAAGCCTATGAGTGGTAACTTATTTGCGCCAGATGACAACGAAGTATTAATAAGTCAACAAGAAAACACTTTATCGAATACAGAGCTGGCTCTGTATTCAGCTCTGAATTCAGCTCGGCATTGAAAGCCTCTGATAGAAAACACTTTCTCCCAAAATCCTCACTCAATTATAAAACAGCAACAACCAAAACTAACACCGAATCATATACAGACCTGGCTCTGTATTCAGCTCTGAATTAAGCTCCGCACTGAAAGCCTATGATAAAGTACACATTTGAACACTAGTACTAAAAACTGTTATAACAACTATAAAACTAACACAGAATGGAGTACAGATCCGACTCTGTATGCAGTTCTTAATTCCGCTCTGAATTGCAAGCCGATGAGTGGTAACTTATTTGCGCCAGATTAATACATGATCTTAATAAATCAACAAAAATCACCGTATCGAATACATACCTGGCTCTGAATTCAGCTCTGAATTCAACTCCGCATTGAAAGCCGATGATAGAAAACTCATTTGCGTCACACCACTTCTCGCTGGTAACAAAACAACTAAACTATGTCCTTAACACAATAACGAATACCGAGCTGGCTCTGTATCTAGCTCTGATTCAGCTCCGCATTGCAAGCCTATGAGTTGTAACTTATTTGCGTCACATGTCTACATAGTATTAATAAATTAACAAGAAAACACCGAATCGAATACAGACCTGATTCTGTATTCGGCTCTGAATTCAGCTCCGCATTGAAAGCCTCTGACAGAAAACACTTTTTCCCAAAATCTACCCTCAGTTATAAAACATCAACAACTAAAACTAACACCGAATCGAATACAGACCTGGCTCTGTATCCAGCTCTGAATTCAGCTCCACATTGAACGCCCATGATAAAAAACACACTTTCATAATAGTACTCAAAACTGATATAACAACTAAAAACTAACACAGAATCGAATACATACCTGGCTCTGTATTCAGCTCTTAATTCAGCTCAGTATTGCAAGCCTATGGGTGGTAACTTATTTGCGCCAGATCACTACACGATCTTAATATATCAACATAAATCAACGTATCGAATACATACCTGGCTCTGAATTCAGCCATGAATTTAGCTCCGCATTGAAAGCTGATGATAGAAATCTCATTCGCGTCATACCACTCTTCGCTGGTAACAAAAGAACTATACTATGTACTTAACACAAGAAGGAATACAGAGCTGGCACTGAATTCAGCTCTGAATTCAGCTCCGCACTGAAAGCCGATGATAGAAAACTCATTTGCGTCACACCACTTCTCGCTGGTAACAAAAACTAAATATATACTTAACACAATAACGAATACAGAGCTGGCTCTGTATTCAGCTCTGAATTCAGCTCCGCATTTCAAGCCTATGAGTGGTAACTTATTTGCGCCAGATCACTACATAGTATTAATAAATCAACAAGAAAACACCGAATCGAATACAGACCTGGCTCTGTATTCACCTCTGAATTCAGCTCCGCATTAATTGCAAGCCTATGATAGAGAACACATTTGCCCAAAACAACTTCAAGGTGTAATAACAACTATCAAATTAACACATGAACGAATACAGAGCTGGCTCTGCATTCAGCTCTGTATTCAGCTCCGCATTGCAAACCTATAAGTAATAACTTATTTGGCTCTGAGTTCAGCTCTGTTTTCAGCTCTAAATTGAAAGTCTGTTATAAAAACAAATATGCGTCATATAAGTAGTCGCTGTTTTCAAAAGGACTCAAAATAACTCCGAATCGAATACAGAATTGTGTCTGGATTCACCTCTGTATTCAGCACTTAATTACCAGTTTATTATACAAACAAATGTGCGTTATAGTATAAGTCGCTGTTTTTTTTTTTTTTTTTAAAACACGAAAATAACACCCCAATGAATACAGACCTGGCTCTGTATTAGCTCTGTATTCAGCCCTGAATTGAATTTTTTTTATAGATGCACTTAAAAGTCATACCACCAGCCGCTAAAACAAAACGAACGCAAAATAACACCGAATCGAATACAGACCTGGCTCTCAATTCAGCTCTGTATTCAGCTCTGAATTGAAAGTCTGTTATAGAAAAAAATATGCGTCATACTACTAGTCGCTGTTTCAAAAAGAACCCAAAATAACTCCGAATCGAATTCAGACCTGGCTCTGTATTCAGCTCTGTATTCAGCTCTGAAATGAAAGTTTATTATTTAAACACATGTGCGTCATTCTACAAGTCTCTGTTTGAAAAGGAACCGAAAATAACACCGAATCGAATACAGACCCGGCTCTGAATTCAGCTCTGTATTCATCTCTGAATTGAAAGTCTGTTATAGAAACAAATATGCGTAATACCACTAGTCGCTGTTTAAAAAAGAACCCAAAATAAATCCGAATCGAATACAGACCTGGCTCTGGATTCAGCTCTGTATTCAGCTGTGAATTGAAAGTTTATTGTACAAACACGTGTGCGTCATACTACAAGTCGCTGCTTCAAAAGGAACCGAAAATAACACAAAAACGAATACAGACCTGGCTCTGAATTCAGCTGTGTTTTCAGCTCTGAATTGATTTTTTTATATAGATACACTAACCGTCATACCACTAGCCGCTAAAACCAAACGAACCCAAAACAACACCGAATCGAATACAGACCTGGCTCTGAATTCAGCTGTGAAATCAGCTCTGAATTGTAAGCATGTTATAGAAACACATATGCGTCATAACACTAGTCGCTGTGTCAAAAGGAACCAAAAACAACACCGAATCGAATACAGACCTGGTTCTGTGTTCATGTTTGTATTCAGCTCCGCATTGGTAGTTTTTGATAGAAAATACATGTGCGTCATTTGTTTTGCAACAGTACGTAAATACAACTTAATTTCCCGATTACCTTAATTACCAATTCGACTGAGATCGGACTGCGCATTCAGCTCTGTATTTAGCTCTGCATTGCAAACGAATAATAGAAATAAAAATGCGTACAATGGCTCTATTTGCTTTTACAAAAATCAACCAAACTATCACTAGATCAAATGTCGACTTCGTTGCGCATTCAGCTCTACATAAAACTGTGCAATGCAAACTTACGATGGAAAACACAATCGCTCATTTCAACTCCTGGCAAATTAGGAAATCAACTGAAAATTATCGCACTGAATACAGATCTGGCTCTGCATCCATCTCTGCTTTTCAAACGTGAGACTGGAAACTTGTACAAGTGCGTCGTATTACTATGTACTGGAACATAAACCAACAAAACAATCACCCGCCCAGATCTTGTGCAGACCCGTCTTCACATTCAGTACTGTATTCAGCTCGACATTGCAAACGTATGCAAACACCGGTAGCTCTGAATTGACGTTTCTTAGACAACATAATATTATACGCACGCAGTAACCGGATAAACAAAACAAACACCGGACAGAACAGACAGACTATAACCTGGCTGCGAATCACTGTCTGGAGTCAGCTGTGCATTCCACCCGTATGGTGGGACAATTGTTTGTCATACAACTTTGACTGTGTTGCAAAAGACATAAAAGGAACAAGCGCCGACATTCCATACTTCTATTCAATTTAACAACAACCATCGAAATTTACACTGGATCAAATTACGACCTGGTTTCACGTTTAGTTTTGGTATTTCATACATATGATAGAAAACATGTATTTACAAATTATACTACGGCTATTTGTGAAATAATTATCAAAATAACTCAGGATCAAATACAAATCTGACTGCGAAACCATCTCTGTATTCAGCTCTGCATTCTAAACATGTAATAGAAAAGGAGTATACATGTAATACTACAACGAGGACAGATACATCGTCAGAAAACATCCCGGATCAAATACAGAACTCTAATGATACCGCTGTATTTGAAAAGCTCTGTAGTGATAGCAGTGGTCTAGTGGTAGGACGCTGCCTTTGGGATGCTGCGGTCCGTGGTTCGATTCCCGCCCAGATCGCTGGAATTTTTCTGAGCGAAAAATTTATCCCACGATTGCTCCTCTTTCCCCAGGTGTATAAATGGGTATCTGTGAGGGAAATAAGCCAATGTGTCGTGGCTGCATACTACGCTAAGTGTTTACGGCCGTCTTATGACCCAGTGATCGGGGAGGTAAATGTGAAAGTCGGCTAAAGATGTATATCGCAGCAAACTATAAACTGAACCTTACCTTTTAACACAAACGCATGATAGAAAACACATTCGCGTCATATTTCTACTCATTGTTTCAGAAAGGAAACCAACCTATCACCACCAGATCAAATACAGACATGGCTGCGCATCCAACAATGTATTCATCCTGTATTGAAAACGCATTTTACAAACACATAAATATTCATGGTACTGCTACCTGTAATTGTAGAAATCTACATAAAATCACAAAATGAAATACTGACCCGGCTGCTCATTTAGCTCTGCAACAACTACTACCACCAATACGATTACTAAATTATGACATCTACTACTTGAACCACTACTACTATTACTACTGCTGCTGATACGACTATTACTGCTTATGCTTCTTATATTACTACTACTGATCAAGCGCGGATACATGATTTGGAGTTAGAGGGGCGGAAATATTCTAAAAATACAAGCATAAATTAAATATTATGCAAAACAATGATAGTTAATATGCAATATAACTTACATAAGTTTTCGTTGCAGATTCTGTACATGTACAAATCTTCTGTGAAACATACATGTAAAATGAAAAGAAAACTTATATAATTATATCATTCTTCGACGAGAAAGTACTCTTCAGTTTACTACTACTACATCTACAACAACAACAACAACAACAACAACAACAAGAACTACTACTACTACTACTACAATTACCACTAACTTCTACTACTAGAATTACCACTACTACTGCTGCTGCTGCTACCACCATCACCCCCACCCCCACCGCCACCATTATTACTACAACTACTAATACTACTACTGCTGCTACTACTACTACTACTACTACTTCTACTACTACTACTACTTCTACTACTTCTACTTCTACTACTACTACTACTACTACTACTACTCCCGGGTGTAAAATATGTCCTTGTTCGAGTACAATATACATAAATACATTTATACAGTTGGAAGCACGCTAATGACGTTCCAAACGTTACGTCAATTCGTGTTCTCATTGTAAAATCCCATATACCTATTCCTGCTTAATTTAATATGCCATGACGTTGGAAAGTAATATACACCGAGCGGGGTATAATTTTTCGGCGTAGCTGTTTAACTCAACGTTTGACTTTTCACAATATACAATTCAATATTCAAAACATTTCCCGCCAGTAGTCCCATATGAATAAATCGACATTGCATCGGCTAATTTGATAATATTGGGACAGCACTGGTGAAAGAAGGGGTGTAACATGTTATTAATCCAAATAGAACTTTCGAGTGCCCGTTCTTTATTCGTACACTATAAATAGCCGCATGAACGGCGTATTTTGCTCGACCCGATACTCGCGAAAGAATTCATGCTGGACAAGTGATTACATTCCTTACATGTTGGCAAAAATGATGCTTCCTACAAAAAGTTCATTCTAATATTTGACCTTTTAAGTGTAACCTTGGACCCACAGACCTTGACCGAGGAGCATGTAAGTGGTATGTGACACATCATCTGATCATGTGAAAAAATAATCTGAATTCTGAAGTAATATTTAAATCCTTCAAGGCTTTTGAAAATTATAGAGAAGAAAGGAAATTCCTTGACATTTGACCTTGATTTGTGTCCTTGACCTTTGACTGAGGACCATGGGAGTTGTACACGATACATTACCTGGTCATGGGAAATAATAATCTGAAGTAATATTAAAATCCCTCCAGACGTTTAGAAGTTATGAAGTGGAAACAAAATAATTGACCTTTGACCTTGAAGTTTATAAGTTGTGGTGGAGAAACAGAAATCTTTGACCTTTGACCTTGAATTGTGACCTTGACCTTTGACTGATGACCATGGGAGTTGTATGCGACACATTGTCTGGGCATAGAGCATAATAATCTGAAGTAACATTTAAATCCCTCAAGACGTTTAGAAGTTATGAAGTGGAAACAAAAATAATGACCTTTGACCTTGAATGGTGACCTTGACCTTTGACCGAACATCATGGGAGTTGTACGCGACACATTGTCGGATCATGGGGTATACTGATTTGTTATATTAAAACCCTTCCTGGGATAAAGAAGTTACACAGCGGAAACAAACATCTATGACCCTTAATTAAATTGTGACCTTGATCTTTGAACGAAGAGCATGTGAGTTGTACGCGACAAATCATCTGGTCATGGGAATAATAATCTAAAGTTATATTAAAATCCATCCATGCATTTAGAAGTTATGGAGCGGAAACAAAAATTCATGACCTTTGGCCTTGAATTGTGACCTTGACCTTTGACCTTTGACCGACGAGTATGGGAGTAAACGCGACACATCGTCTGGTCATGTGAAATAATAATCTGAAGTTATATAAAAAATCCATCCAAGCGTTTAGAAGTTATGGAGCGGAAACGAAAATTCATGACCTTTGACCTTGAATTGTGACCTTGACCTTTGACCGACGAGCATGGGAGTTGTACGCATCACATCGTCTAGTCATGGGAAATAATAATCTGAAGTTATATTAAAATCCATCCAGGCATTAAAAAAGTTACACAAAGGAAACGAAGTCCAGACGGACGGACGGACCCATCCACCCACAGACGGACGGTGCGACTACTATAAGCCCTCCTTCGGATGCATAAAAAATAATCAAAAAGCCATAACTTCCTAAAGGAGGAGAAAAATTTAAAAACCTATCTTTACATATACTCACAACACATTACCCTCATTCAACAATGAAGACTCTTTTCAAGAAAATCCGTTCAATAATGTAGAAAAAGTTGCGTTCACAAGGAATGTTCCCTATATATTCAATACAGGAGAAATAATCAAAGAGCCATAACTTGCGAATGGAGAAGCATAACTTGTTAGCGCTAGATAGTTATTGTGAACGGATTGCAAAAAAAAGATACATACCTGGGCAGATAAACCATTTCTAATTAATGTTTCATAAATATTTGTATAATTACACTTTCATTTTGGATGCACAAACAAGTTAAACCTACATACCTTTGCATTTTTAAATAAATCTCGATACCCACCGCTGTGTATCACTGTGTTCAATTTAATGATACATCTGCTAACTCAGGCGTAAACAAGGCAAGATAATGCAGGCTGTACATAAATGTTGTAGATAAATACCGTAATTACACTAAGTATTGGGCCAGCCTAATATTGAGACACCACTAATTTTTGCAAAAAATAACATTTTTTCGCGCCCCGGCCTTAATATTGGGACGCAATTGAAACTTGAATTATTTCGTGTCCCAAAATATTGGAACATCAAAATAACACCTTATGTTGTTACTGTATAAACATTCCATACCCTGCCACTACGTTGGTTGCATAGCGACTTGTGACACGGTATATTGCGCTTGCTTATCTATACACCATAATGTACACCATGAGGGTATGTTTACATGAACTTGACACGTGGTGCAAAATGTGTACTCTACCAGAAACTGGGAAAGAATTTTTCCAGAAGAGATAATTTCTCATCTCCACAAAAACCTATGGGCTTGTTAAAAATCTATGGGATTTTATCTGATTGTTATGCTCGCGCTTCCTGTTCAAGGTGTAATGAGCCTCTGTTGATAATGATTTTTCAGATTGCAATATTAATTTTAGGGATACAATCTCACCGCATTGTGACCAAACTGCAAACCAGACCAAGCATTGTATATTCTTAATTGTACGGCAACGTTTTTCGATTTGTTCTCAAAAATGTCGGTGCAACGTTACATCCTTTCGGCAAACATTTCTGCGCGATTTTTCTCATTTTTATGCACAAGTATCGCATTTCGCATGGGTTTCCCAGTCACTGCTCTACTGGAGCATGGTCTTCTTAATTAATTACTGTTAAGCTCCCAACAATAAATAATTGATCTTTTTAACATCAGTCATCCAAAAGAAATTCCTTCTAATTATTTCTATTTAAATATTTAATATATTTTAGTAAGCGATTATTATCGCAAAGAAATATAAATAATTGATTGGTTATAGACATAGATATATGTAGAATAGATTGTACCATATATTGCCCTAAACGTTGGGACACAATTTCGAAAAAAATAATTTTATGTCCCTTTATATTGGAACAATAAAAATTAGGGTAATTACGGTATGCAGATTTAAATCAGAATTTGTGCATCTTCTAGATAAATTTCTGCATATGTTAAGCAGTTTATGTGTTGTCTATTTTAACTACATCGATGGATAACTTTATTGTTGCAATTAATAGAAACTGACAACAATTTAAACTTTCAGGTTTTCACCACATAAAAGGTCCTTCGCCAATAAAATGTTCCAACGAATTTAGCCCTATATAAAAAGTAACACGGTTGCACGTCTAATAAATAAGACTAGGGAATGGAGGAGAAAATTTTTAACCCATTATTTTCGGCACAACTACATATTTACCTCACCAATAAGCACAAGTTTCAAGAAAATCCATTGCATACACATTTTGCCAGCAAAACACGCTACACACATTGCTTGTGAAGCATTGGTCAGTATAGCTCGGACGAGTTTTTGATACTCTACCAATAATTTAGCCATTATGAAAAACATTACTGCAGTACTGTACAATTGATAAATTCAAGCTCGCGAATTCTGAATACAAATTAAATGTGTATACATTAATTCAACGAGACGACCAAGGCAACGTATTATGTTGAGAAACAACTGTGTATATACCTGTTAACAAAAATCCACACATATTAACAAAAAGCACCGGCTGGTTACCTGTAATAAACTGCGATATATTTTAATTAAACAAGTTTTATCGCGTGAAAACTTTTTAGTTTTAATCTGCCTCCTAAAGAAGAGTTTCTTTATTCGACATCGATCGGACGTTTCCGTATATCAAATCATTGACGGTATAGGTGGTCGTAGACCATTGAACTGCCACAGGAGCAATACTTTCACAGGAGCAACTAATAGAAATCTTATGTAAGCGACACCATCTTTTGTTCGTGTTAGTAGCACTAACAGTAATTTACCGTAGGGTGAAAAGGCTCCTTTTGTTAGCGCTAGTAGCGGACTAATATGTCTAATAACTGGGTACTAGTAGCAGCTAACAAAACAGAATCGGGTGGGACATCAAGGTCAGTGCCCGTTCAGTCTGTCTATTGAAATTCAGAAGGGGATATCGGCCTTCTTTGCACAAATGCTGATGACACCTTCTGGGTTTCAAGGAACGATATGCAATAGAAAGGGCAAGAAACTAGACAATATTATCGTTGTTTGAATATTCTTTACAATATAACGAGATATCTAGCCAGCCATAAACACATTGTAATATATCTGTGAACATTTTAATGCTTGTGCATACTTCAGAAAGAATTTTACAAGTTAATAAAATACCTCAGAGCCGTATATTGTACCGATGCTCTTCGTATATATTAATATACCGCCTGCGCATTATTTGTGTTATTCTCTTCTCTTGAATATTCTTTTAATCCTTAAGAAACTGAAGAGCAGCCATGTATTTTAAAGTTACAAAAACCCCACAAAAACAACAAACTAACATACAAATATATAAAGATATGTTAGGAGGAGTAAAGTATGATTTAGTATGTAAGAATAGTGCGCTGTTCTAATCTAGCCAGTCATGCGACGGAAAAGTGAATTATGGTTGAAAACAAAACATAACCAAGATAAACACTTTTGTCAGCTTTGAATTTATTTAATTATATCTAAATTCCTTATTTTCACAATTACCATAGACGCCGAATATCATTTTAAAAGATATTTCTTGTGAACCAAAATATATCCCCCCGTGGCCCTAAAAGTAGCAACTACGGTTTTCCGAAGCGCTTATTCAAATTTATTTTGGGTTCTTTTTTAAACAGCGACTAGTGGTATGACGCATATTTGTTTCTATAACAGACTTTAAATTTAGAGCTCAATACAGAGCTGAATTCAGAGCCGGGTCTGTATTCGATTCGATGTTATTTTGGGTTCGTTTTGTTTAATCGGCTAGTGGTATGACGGTTAAGTGTATCTATACAAAAACTTCAATTCAGAGCTGAATACAGAGCTGAATTCAGAGCCAGATCTTCGTTGCGGTGTTATTTTCGGTTCCTTTTCAAACATTGACTTGTAGAATGACGAACATGTGTTTAAATAATAAACTTTCAATTCAGAGCTGAATTCAGAGCCAAATTCAGAGCCAAATAAATCACCACTCGTAGGCTTGCATTGCGGAGCTGAATACAGAGCTGAATACAATACAGAGCCAGCTCTGTATTCGTTCTGGTGTTTTTTATAGTAAGTTACAGACTGTGGTGGTATCGTCCAAATGTGTTTTCTAGCATAGTCTATCAAGCGGAGCTAAATTCAGAGATGAAAACAGAGCCAGATCTGTATTCGAGACTGAGTTTTTGTTGTTTAATTATTAATACCCTGTAGTCATCTGGCGCAAATAAGTTAATACTCTAAGGCTTGCAATGCGGAGCTGAATTCAGAGCTGAATACAGAGCCAGGTCTGTATTCGATTCTCTGTTAATTTTTTGTGGATATAGCAGTGTGTAGTACTATTGTGCACATGTGTTCTTTGTCATAGGCTTTCACTGCGGAGCTGATTTCAGAGCTGAATACAGAGTCAGGTCTGTATTCGATTAGGTATTAGTTTTGGTTGTTGTTGTTTTATAACGGAGTGTAGAATTTTGAAAAAAAAAGTGTTTTCTATCAGAGGCTTTTAATTCGGAGCTGACTTCAGAGCTAAATAAAGAGCCAGGTCTGTATTCGATTCAATGTTTTCTTGCTGATTTATAAATAATATGTTGTCATCTGGCGCAAAGAAGCTACCACTCATAGGCTGGCAATGCGGAGCTGAATTCGAAGTTAAATACAGAGCCAGGTCTGCATTTGATTCTGTGTTAATTTTATATTAGTTATTACAGTTTTAAGTACTATTGTGCAAATGTGTTCTTTATCATAGGCTTTCAATGCGGAGAGTTATTCAGAGCTAAATACAGAGCCAGGTCTGTATTCGATTCGGTGTTAGTTTTGGTTGTTGTTGTTTTATAACTGAGGGTAGATTTTGGGAGAAAGTGTTTTCCGTCAGAGGGTTTCAATGCGGAGCTGAATTCAGAGCTGAAAACAGAGCCAGGTCTGTATTCGATACGGTGATTTCTATTGATTTATTAAGATCATGTAGTGACCTGGCGCAAATAAGTTACCACTCATAGGCTTGCAATGCGGAGCTGAATTCAGAGCTGAATACAGAGCCAGGTCTGTATTCGATTCTCTGTTAATTTTATAGTTGTTATAGCAGTTTGTAGTACTATTGTGCACATGTGTTCTTTATCATAGGCTTTTAATGCGGACCTGAATTCAGAGCTGAATACAGAGCCAGGTCTGTATTCGGTTCGGTGAATTCTTGTATACTTATTATCACTATGTCGTCATCTGGCGCAAATAGGTTACCACTCATAGGCTTGCAATGCGGAGCTGAATTCAGAACTGTATACAGAGCCAGCTCTGTATTCGATATTGTATTAAGTACATAGTTTAGTTTTTTTTGTTACCAGCGAGAAGTGGTATGACGGATGACGGTATGACGGAAATTAGTTTTCTATCATCGACTTTCAATGCGGAGCTAAATTCAGAGCTGAATTCAGAGCCAGGTCTGTATTCGATACGGTGATTTTTGTTGATGTATTAAGATTATGTAGTGATCTGGCGCAAATAAGTTACCACTCTTAGGCTTGCAATGCGGATATGAATTCAGAGCTGAATAAAGAGCCATGTCTGTATTCGATTCTGTGCTATTTTTATAGGTGTTAAAACAGTTTGTAGTACTATTGTGGAAATGTGTTCTTTACCATAGGCTTTCAATGCGGAGCTGAATTCAGAGCTGAATACAGAGCCAGGTCTGTATAAGATTCAGTGTTAGCTTTGGGTTTTGTTGTTTTATAACGGAGGAAGGATTTTGAGAGAAAGTGTTTTCTATCATAGGCTTTCAATGCGGAGCTGAATACAGAGCCATGTCTGTAGTCGATAATGTGTTTTATTTTTGAATTATTAATACTAGTCATCTGGCGCAAATAAGTTACCACTCATTGGCTTGCAATGCGGAGCTGAATTCCGAGGTGAATACAGAGCCAGCTGTGTATTCGTTCTTGTGTTTCGTACATAGTTTAGTTATTTTCGTACCAGCAAGACGTGGTATGACGCAAATGAGTTTTCTATCAGCGGCTTTCAATGCGGAGCTAAATTCAGAGCTGAATTTAGAGCCAGGTCTGTATTCGATACGGCGATTTGTGTTGATTTATAAAGATCATGTCGTGATCAGGCGCAAATAAGTTATCACTCATAGGCTTGCAATGCGGAGCTGAATTCAGAGCTGTATCAGAGCCAGGTCTGTATTCGGTTATGTTATATTTTTATAGTTGTTATAAGAGACTGTGCAAATTTGTTCTTTATTATAGGCTTTCAATGAGGAGCTCATTTCAGCGCTTAATACAGAGCCAGGTCTGTATTCGATACGGTGTTGTCTTGTTGTTTTATTAACACTATGTAATCATGTGGCGAAGTTCAGTAACCACTCATACGCGTGCAATGCGGAGCTGAATTCAGTGCTGAATACAGGGCCAGCTCTGTATTCGTTCTTGGGTTAAGTACATAGTTTAGTTATTTTTTACCAACGATAAGTGGTATGACGCATATGAGTTTTCTATCATCGGCTTTGAATGCGGAGCTAAATTCAGAGCTGATTTCAGAGCCAGGTCTGTATTCGATACGGTGATTTTTATTGATTTATTACGTTCATGTAGTGATCTGGCGCAAATAAGTTAACACTCATAGGCTTGCAATGCGGAGCTGAAATCAGAGCTGAATACAGAGCCATGTATGTATTCGGTTCTTTGTTAGTTTTATAGTTGTTATAAGAGTTTGTAGTACTATTGTGCAAATGTGTTCTTTATTATGGGCTTTCAATGCGTAACTGAATTCAAAGCTGAATACAGAGCAATGTCTGTATTCGATTTGGTGTTAGTTTTGGTTGTTGTATTGTTATAGCGGAGGAAAGATTTTGGGAGAAAGTGTTTCCTGTAAGAGGTTTGCTATGCGGAGCTGAATTCAGAGCTGAATACAGTGCCAGGTCTGTATTCAATACGGTGTTTTCTTGTTGATTTAATAATACTATGTAGTGATCATGCGCACATAAGTTACCACTCATAGGCTTGCAATGCGTAGCTGAATTCAGACCTCAATACAGAGCCAGCTCTGTATACGATTCTGTGTTAGTTTTATATTTGTTATAAGAGTTTGTAGTATTATTGTGCAAATGTGTTCTTTATTATGGGCTTTCAATGCGAAGCTGAATTCAGAGCTGAATACAGAGCAATATTTGTATTGGATTCGGTGTTAGTTTTGGTTGTTGTATTTTTATAGCAGAGGGAAGATATTAGGAGAAAGAGTTTGCTTTCAGAGGTTTGCAATGCGGAGCTGAATTCAGAGCTGAATACAGAGCCAGGTCTGTATTTAATACGGTGTTTTCTTGTTGATTTATTAATACTATATAGTGACCAGGCAAAAAAAAGTTACCACTCATAGGCTTGCAATGCGGAGCTGAATTCAGACCTGATTACAGAGCCAGCTCTGTATGCGTTATTGTGTTAAGAACATAGTTAAGCTCTTTTGTTACCAGCGAGAATTGGTGTGACGCAAATCATCGGCTTTCAATTGGGAGAGCTAATTCAGAGCTGAATTCAGAGCCAGGTCTGTATTCGATACTGTGGTTTTTGTTGATTTATTACGATCGTGTAGTGATCTGCCGCAAATAAGATACCACTCATAGGCTTGCTATGCGGAGCTAAATTCAGAGCTAAAGACAGAGCCAGGTCTGTATTCGATTCGGTGTTAGTTTACGGTTTTTATAACAGTTTGTAGTACTATTGTGCAAATTTGTTCTTTATAATTGGCTTTCAATGCGATACTGAATTCAGAGCTGATAACAGAGCAAGGTCTGTATTGGATTTGGTGTTAGTTTTGGTTGTTGTTGTTTTATGACGGATAAACGATTTTGGGACAAAGTGTTTTCTATCAGAGGTTTGCAATGCGGAGCTGAATTCAGAGCTGAATACAGAGCCAGATCTGTAATCGATACGGTGTTGTCGTGTTGAATTATTAATACTATATAGTGATCTGGCGCAAATAAGTTACCACTCATAGGCTTGCAATGCGGTGCTGAATTCAGACCTGAATACAGAGCCAGCTCTGTATTCGTTTTTGTGTAAAGTACATAGTTTAGTTCTTTTGTTACCAGCGAGAATTGGTATGACGAAAATGAGTTTTCTATCATCGGCTTTCAATGCGGAGATGAATTCAGAGCTGAAATCAGAGCCAGGTCTGTATTCGATACGGTGGTTTTTGTTGATTTATTAAGATCATGTAGTGATCTGGCGCAAATAAGTTACCACTCATAGGCTTGCAATGCGGAGCTGAATTCAGAGCTGAATACAGAGCCAGGTCTGTATTCGATTCTGTGTTAGTTTTATAGTTGTTATAACAGTGTGTAGTACTATTGTGCAAATGTGTTCTTTATCATAGGCTTTCAGTGAGGAGCTGAATTCAGAGCTGAATACAGAGCCAGGTCTGTATTCGATTCGGTGTTATTTTTTGTTGTTTTGTTTTATAACTGACGGTAGATTTTGGGAGAACGTGTTTTCTATCATCGGCTTTCAATGCGGAGCTGAATTTAGAGCTCAATACGGTGTTTTCTTGTTGATTTATTGATACTATGTTGTCATCTTGCGCAAATAAGTTACCACTCATAGGCTTGCAATGCTGAGCTCAATTCAGAGCTGAATACAAAGCCAGCTCTGTAATCGTTCTTGTGTTTAGTACATAGTTTAGTTGTTTTGTTACCAGCAAGAAGCGGTATTACGCAAAGGAGTTTTGTATCATCGGCTTTCAATGCGGAGCTTAATTCAGATCAGAAATCAGAGCCATTTCTGTTTTTGATACGGTGATTTTTGTTGATTTATTAAGATCATGTAGTGATCTGGCGCAAATAAGTTACCACTCATAGGCCTCCAATGCCTTGCTGAATTCAGAGCTGAATACAGAGCCAGGTCTGTATTCGATTCTGTGTTAGTTTTATAGTTGTTATAAGAGTTTGTAGTTCTAATGTGCACATTTGTTCTTTGTCATAGGCTATCAATGCGGAGCAGAATTCAGCGCTGAATTCAGAGCCAGGTCTGTATTCAATTCTCTGTTAATTTTCTACTTGTTATAACAGTTTGTAGTACTAGTGTGTAAATGTGTTCTTTATCATAGGCTTTCAATGCGGAGCTGAATTTAGAGCTGAATAGAGAGCCAGGTCTGTATTCGATTCGATGTTAGTTTTGGTTGTTGTAGTTTTATAACGGACGGAGGATTTTGGGAGAAAATGTTTTCGTCAGAGGCTTTCAATGCGGAGCTGAATTCATAGCTGAATAAAGAGCCAGGTCTGCATTCGATACGGTGTTTTCTTGTTGAATTATTAATACTAGGTAGTCAACTGGCGAAAATAAGTTACCACTCATAGGCTTGCAATGCTGAGCTGAATTCAGAGCTGAATACACTAGTCTCCGATTGCCTTTTAATATATATGTATTGCTGAATGTATATCTCAGAGATAGCTATGCAATAATCGATTTCAGAATTGGATGTAGATGTCAGATCTCATAGCCAACTTCACGGACCGTATAACGTGTCCTTTTGTGTAATTAATATCAACAGGATAATATGTGATATCCGAATACATAACAATAATGAAATAAACCAGCTGAAAAACTTGAATATGATTTAAATTTGCAGAAAGATATAAATCTATTTCCACTGTTTTTAACAGTTGACGGTATTAAATATTTTTCCATTTGCACTCGATGTACAGGGCAATCATCAGAACGAATAGTTGTTGCTTTCATTGTGGCATTGTATTTTATTTCATGGGTGGTGATAGACAATTAAATGTTTCCGATTCTCGCAGACATAGTCAATAACACTCCTTTCAAATGAGTAAAAAGCACGATATTAAAAAACATGATAAAAAAATAATGGTAGAGTTAAATTATGGTTGTACTTTGCAAGGTCACATGCATGCGCAAGATTACGACCGTTATTTCTCTAAAGACGTCATTTGTTCTTAAATATTTGCCAAATATTTGCTAAGTTTAGAATCATGCTCAGACGGATGTTGTGGTGAAGGAAACGATTATCTGAATTTTCTATGTTTACTTGAGAAGAAAATAGATCTATATCTCTGCAAGTTTATTTAACAATATATACATGCGAGGTAAAGTAACAACTAAAGCCGTAGAATCTCATTCAATGTATCTTTTTATTGGCATTAGTTCTAATGACCGTTACTGACGTTTATTCGACTGAAAGCTGTTTCTTATTTACGAAAGGCATTCAATTATGCCTGTGTTCGAAAACGCTTAGTACAAACGGAATATACACTGATGTACATGTTGATTTACTCCACAGCCATCACCAGCTATCGCATACAAATAACTATATAATAAAACGTTACCAAACCGTTATTATTTAACCGATTTCAATGCGTTTTTGTTTATTTTTTTCTGCAAGATGTCCATTAAAAACGATTATTGCAAAGTTTAATTTTATTAACATATTTCTACTAAATTGGTAATGGAAATCAACAAACAGTAACTACGAGCTCATCAAGGATGTGAGTGTGGTGCTTGGTACAATATAAGCTAGAATTGCCACATAAGTGACGGATATACCCCCACAATATGGCCTTGTCACAAAACTATGGCATCCATTTCATGACCTTATATACATAAAAAAAACATGCTGGATTGTGCGAAATCCGTGATGTTTCTTGACACATGGTGTTAACAAGAGAGAAAAATCAAGAGAAAAGTATATTAAAACGGAGTACTGCTTTAAAACTTGTTTCCTACGAAAACACTTGAGATAAACTGAGTATGTTATGAGTTTTATTAATAGAGTCATATCGGCGGTAATATCAAAAAGGCGCGTAACAACAATATGTTATATATATATATATAATTTATGTCGCCAATGCCCAGCATTGTTATTGCTTTCTCTACATGCCTTAATACCAATAATCATAATCGCAACGTGTACCTGGGGATTGAAAAAAACTTCCGCTAGAAAGGCTTAAATTTACTAAATAATTATTTTAGTATTTAACTTGGGAATGACGTGACTGTCATTGATTTAATGATAAATGTACAGGTTAAATTGCTTTCCACAAATGCTCTAAGTACGTGATAATTGTGCACAATGAACGTCTCGTGTTCTACGAAACAGACCGTCTTTGCCGTTTCATGAAATGACAACAACGTTTCGTTATTGCATCAGGTACATCCTATTCGTACTTAATTTAACATCAGTGAATGCCTAAGTAATCATAATCATATAATATAATAATCTTAGTTGGTTGAAGGGAGTGTAATCACAAAATCTACAACAATGAATTACCTATTCTCTAATAAAATGTATAGTTAATTACGATATCTGCTTCACCCATTTATTGCATCTTGAATGACAAGGACACTCTTAACTGCATTTTTTCTAGGAGTGCATGTATATATGTATAACGATAAGGTACATGTATAATACACCCATTGACAACACGAATATTTAAGTATACTTATATACCTTATTCAAGTCCCATAACCACTGTGATGTATATTTACAGCACTGAATGTGTACTAGAGCAATTTTTCTGAAATAAGGGGTTTCGGGCTCAATGTATTGACACGTTTAAGGGGTTTCGGTCTCAATGTATTGACACGTTTAAGGGGTTTCGGTCTCAATGTATTGACACGTTTAAGGGGTTTCGGTCTCAATGTATTGACATGTTTAAGGGGTTTCGGTCTCAATGTATTGACACGTTTAAGAATTGAATTTCTATTCATCAAGCCTTACACGTTTTGTCACTCGCTCCTTTGTGAAAACTATGTTAACGATCGAACATAAATTTTTCCACAGCCGCTTACTTTGTTTTCTTCATGACATCGTTAATGCCTAGTTGCAAGAGATTCTACCACAGTACATGTAGCTACAAAAGTTTGTAAATTTGATCCTTTATGCTTGAAAAGTACTTTCTCATGTATTTCCTGGAATGTACAACGACCAACGAACACAACACTCTCAAAGACGGAAATGAAAATAGCAATATTGCTCCACTGACTTATTTTTGTAATATGAATTCAATAAAGTGGTAAAACGAGCATAGACTCAGGGTGATAATGATATGCAACTACAGTTTCAATGTTAAGAAATCGAAAACAAAAATATATAAAATTTAATATAATAACATTAAAATTAAAAGAAGCTATATGTATCTGTACAATAAAATATACTATGTAATAAAAGCAACGCAGGTTTGTTAAGTTGCTGACTATTAGGAACAAATGATGCAGGCTATAGTAAGGACATTCTACAAATTCTGAGCGCTGTTGTCTATTGCTAATGTTATTTACTAATTTGATGGCAACTGAGTGCGTAACTGAGTAAAACATATTTGTACAACGAAAATATAAACTTCAGAACTTTTCTTAATTGACATCAGACTATCGGTGATTGGTTTACAAATTAAATCGATTATTTATTGATTGATTTTCGTGTTTTATGATAATAATAACTATAATTATTTGAATATGTCAAGCCTTTCTTGAGTTATCATCCGGAAACCATGTTTTTAGGGAATTTTAAATTGAAAAGGGGCCATAACTCTGTCAAAATTTATTGGTTTGTAACCAACCTCGAATGTGACCTGTATTCTATGATGTTACACATGTGTACCAAAAATAATTGAATATGTCAAGCCTTTCTTGAGTTATCATCCGGAAACCAAAAACCAACAGACCGACGTACCGACAGACCGACAGACCGACAAGCTCACTCCTATATACCCCCCCCTCCCTAAACTTCGTTTGTGGGTTTTAACAAAGCGAAACTCCAGTTGCGTCAGCAGGAGAGAACTTTTATTAGCAGCCCGAGGTCCTTTATTTATGGCAAGTGACCAATTACCAAAAACAACACAGCACATCACAAAAATACATAACAAACACAAAACACAAGAATAAAACTAGGGACACAGCCTTAGAACGGTCAATGCAAAAGCATTGAGGGTTTAACCGGTTTACGAGCGCCCGTACACTCTTGGCCTAGAATTATTCACCTAATTGAGTGTAAATAAAAATTAACCGCCTAGCATCGTGGGTCAAATTAAACAGCAATAAAAGAGAATACTATTTAATTTAATAACCATTTAATAACTCAATCGTTGGATGCAAACCAGCGTAGCAGAATTGCAACCTCTGATGCACGGTTAAATGCAATAAAAACAAGTATCAAGGCAGGCATTAAAGGAACTATGTCATCGAAAAGGGACTCACAAAGGCAATTTCTTTTCTTTTTTTAATCTGAAATTTATATATTAGTACTGGCATCTAAAAAGGGTTAAAACATGGTTAATATAATGGGAAAAGAGTCTACGCATTATGGAAAAAAAATTGATAAAGTGGATTGTGTGTGTTTGGCCCTTTTCATGTTTACGTTTTGACGTCAGAATATTTTGTGTAACCGTAGTTTACACACGACCTCTTACTAAGCATGATAGCGCAGTTGGTAAAAGCGCTGTCTACAGCCATTTCTTCATATGGCTCCTCAGTCGTGATTTTGATACCCGCTTGGGGTTTTAATATTTTCATACATTTCCTCATTTGTTGTTAATAAAAAATATCATTGTGTTTTATATTATTTATTTATTTAATGCACATGTCTTTGTAAAGCGCTTTTCTGTCATATAATATCAGTTTCAGTGCAATAGGAATCCAATGTTTCGTTCCTTTAAGTATCTTATCGCTAAGACCTATTGTTAAATATGACGGTTGTAAGAATGTGCACAACGATAAAATGACAACGGTGTGGTTGTTTTGTGTTGTTTTTGCCGTTGTGTTGTCATTGTCGATGAATTATGAATAACATAATGGAGACGAGGAAAAGGAAGACGACGACGCTATCGACGACTACGATGAGCATGCCAGTCATCATCATTAATTATAAGCTCTTCTTCAATTACATCTTCCCATTATGATCTCTAACTAGCCCATCCTACAGACGCCATCGAGGTTTAATTACTACGCATCAGAACTCCAAATCTTTGTTTATTTGCCGATAAACAACGATAAATCGAAAATTGTTTCTTAATTGTCTTATTCGTAAAGAAAACAAACTGTGTAAGCAATACTAATTTGAAGTTAAAGATATTACCACATATGTGATAGACGTTATTAATTTGCCTATGTAAATAGTACATTACCATTCAAAATTATAACACAATTATTGAACGAATGTAAGTATATTAATAACCAAATGCTATAAAAAAAATTGTATAGCTGAGCATATAAATTCACAATTATAACATTATGTAACCTAGATATCTTAATACAATCAGTAATAATTAAATGTTTCTCGTAAATTAAAACACGTGTAATGGTCGCTTGTTGACGTTCGTTTACACTTTTACAATTAATGTCATTTGTTGTAAGTTACAGTTATGTTTTAGTTTGATTTTATAATCGTATACAATAATAATAATTTGAAGTCTATTTGCTGATTATAATTTTGTTGTTGGGTATAAAGTGTATGATTTTGAAGCGTAACGTCATTTTAACAGCAAAATAATAGAATATACCGGTGCATAAATTATATTTAATTATATTAGAAATTGTATTTTGTTTTCGTTTTTTGAATGAAGCTTGCAACACACTGTTTAATTATTACCATATACCGCCTGCTTAAATTTAATTTAACTACATCACTTTACTAGTTAATAGATTTAAGAACGTATGCATTATTTGTCACTGTGTATTTCTATAATTACACGTAATTACACGTATCATGTGTTGTGTTTAGATTTCGACTTTGTTAATATATCATTGAGGCGTGTCGTTGAAAAACCTGGCTTAATGCATGTGCGTAAAGTGTCGTCCCGGATTATCCTGTGTAGTCCGCACAGGCTAATCCATGACGGCACTTTCCGCCTACAGTGGATTTATGTTTATTTCAGACTTCCTTAAAAACATAAAATACTATAACAGCGGAATGTGTTGTCCTGGATTAGCTTGTGCGGATTGCACAGGCTGATCAAGAACGACACTTTACGCAGATGCATTAAGCCCGGTTTTCCCACGATACGCCTCGTATCATTATAATTCTGTACTCTGTAATAAAACAACTGAAATCTAACGTCATCAGTGTACCAAACGTTTTTGGAAATGCTTTGTCCTGGAATACTGATTAAGTTAATTTCATCTTCTCGGTGTCTAATTCTTTTAATAAAAAAAAATGGGGTACATTACCATGTGAGAAATCAAACAATCCAGCAAATGCCGTCAAATGTACGCGCTCGATCACGAAAAGCAATTAGGCTTCTCGATTTCTGGACAAATTTACGTATATTGTTTGTAACGTGACTCCAAAGCCGAAATGCAAGGAGGCACTTAAGTTCCTAAAGTTTTTCGGTAATAACTCTCAAGTTATCAGTATGCGTATATTTGGTAGTACTAAAAAGTCGGCAAATGATTCCGTAAAAGCTGATGCACGGAAATGAGTTCAAAGCAACAGTGCCGTTATTTTAGCATTTCCACTAAATAATAACAAACTCACCAAAAGTAATTGTAAAAAGAAAACGGAGGAACAGTAACCTAGATGCTCTTTTTAAAGATGTATGTGAAAGCGAAAAGGCATTCTTAAAATGTAATAGTAGTAAACGCAACAAGCTTGACCTGAGACGTATATACACGTTAAAACAACGCCTATTTGATAGAGAGATTAAACGATGTAAACGGCAGTATGAGAGAAATAAACAAATCGAACTTGAAGATATCTGTACGGAAAACCCTAAGGAATTTTGGCGCCATATAAAGTCGCTAGGTCCGAAACGAGACGCACACATACCGATTGAAACAATCGACAAAGACGGCAACATAGTAACCGACAAGACAAGCGTCCTCAAAAGTTGGGAAAGTGAATTCCAACAACTTTTTGACAAAGCGAAAGCGTGTGAAGGCGCTAATTTTGACGAACAATTTTACCAGGAAGTGAAACGTTTTAAGATGGAGCTTGAAGGACAGTTCCAAGAGGCCCACAGTGAAGATGACGTCAACGTGAACCCTACGCTCAACTCACCTATAACCGTTGCTGAGATCAAAAACGCTCTCTCGAACTGCAAAAACGGTAAAGCATGTGGCGAGGACTTTCTACCATATGAAGCCTTTAAAAATGAAAGTTCCCACCACCTGTTGCACGAACTGTTTAATAAATGTTTTAGTTCCGGTATTACACCCTCTATGTGGTCTACCTCAATAATCAAGCCACTCCCAAAGAACAGCACCAGCGACCCGCGCATACCGCTTAATTATCGCGGAATAAGCTTACTTCCGGCAATGAGCAAAGTCTTCGCGAGTGTATTGAACAACCGCCTAACAAAATACCTTGACATGAACGAAATAATCGTCGATGAACAAAATGGATTTCGGAAACTTAGATCTTGCACCGACCACCTATTTACGTTGTGCTCGATCATCCGAAACCGGAAGTCAAAGGGACTACCAACATACGCATGTTTTATTGACATGATGAAAGCGTTCGATAGGGTGGACAGGGACTGTTTGTTAGCAAAATTATTAGCAATAGGCGTCAACGGAAAATTCTATCACATATTGCGTCACCTTTATAGTTCTTCACGAGCGAGGGTAAATATTAACAATAATTTTACCGACTATTTTGACATCGAATGCTCTGTAGAGCAGGGAAATATCAGTTCACCGACATTATTCGGACTTTATATCAATGACTTAGCACATGAAATAAAGGAAATGAACTGTGGAATACTGATTAACGGTGAAAATGTCTGCATTCTTCTTTACGCGGACGACATTGTAATTTTGAGCGAAAACGAACAAAATCTGCAAAAAATGCTGGATATGGTCGACACATGGTGTAAAAGGTGGCGCATGAAAATTAACGCTTCCAAAACTAGCATTGTACACTTCCGAAAACAAACCCAACCACAAACAGAGTGTAACTTTAACATCGGAGAGCAGGCCATCGGCTTAACCAGCAATTATAAATATATCGGGTGCATCTTAACCGATACGCTTGACTTCTCGGTAACCGCCAACACGCTAGCGGAATCGGCGGGCAGAGCTCTCGGTGGGATTTTAAATAAAGCCAAAGGAATTAACGGACTTACATTTACCGTCTACACCAAACTTTATAACAGCAGTGTTGTTCCTGTCATGGACTATAGCTCAGGGGTGTGGGGATACAAAGCATACTCAAAATGTGATACTATCCAACATAGAGCGATTCGAGCCTTCCTCGGAGTTCACAAGCACGCGTCAAATGTTGCAATTAACGGTGACGTCGGGTGGCAGACGCCTACCGCCAGACACCACCTCGCGATGCTGCGTCTATGGAACCGTCTTGTCAAGATGCCAGACGATCGGTTAACGAAGAAGATATTTGATTGGGACTATACTCACAATAAAGGATGGAACTCCGACATTCGAAACATATTTAACGACTTGAACCTCCAAGACCTATTTACATCAAAATCGATGTGCAACCTTTCACTAGACAGCCTGCTTAGCCGGGCTGCTGAACACTACAAAAACAGTGATGTCAATAAATGGACGCAGGACCTCGAAACACAGCCGAAACTCCGAACGTACAAGGAAATCAAACAGCAATATGGATGTGAAAATTACGTTAAAATGTGCCTTCCGAAACATCTCAGGTCGTTATTAGCTCAAATCAGAACTGGAACGCTGCCATTGCGTATTGAAACCGGGAGGTTCCGACGCCTGAAGGTCGACGAGAGACTTTGTTTATTATGATATGAACCAAACACTATCGAATCAGAATATCATTTTCTATTCGAATGTTCGTCTTATGTTAACCTAAGACTTTCCTTTTACAATCAAATAATCACGATAACTCCAGATGTAATTCACATGAACTATGGTGAAAGGCTTAAACGCCTTATTACTGATAAGCGATTAATTTATAAATTTGCTTTATTTATTAACGACTGTTTCTTAAAACGAGAGAGCAAACTGTGTGTGACGAGTTAATTTCAAATTGTTTATTATGAACCATTATACACTAGTGCCATAAATAAGGTAACTATGAACTATATTCACGCAAGCGAATGCTGTAACTGTGTCACAATTTATTCCATGAAATGAAATGTATAACACTACTACACTTAACCATGTCTGATTAGTGACTCATAAGCCATTTGCATGGCTGGGTAGTACTGCAATTATTTACTTAATACTTTTTCTCAATTTACGTTATATTTGATTACTAACATTGTTCATAACTGTAACTGATGATATTATATGTATGTACTATGTGTCACTTAAATAAAATATGAAACTACTACTATTTCATTGCTCCTGTGAAAATATCAGGAGGTTATATTCGTCAAGTAATCAATTAAGTGGATACACACCTAACAGAAATTCTAACCCGACACTTTCACAATTCTTTAATTTTTAATTGTAAACAAAATGTCATCAAACATTTACAGCGATTGATTCAACCTTGTACTCCTCGGTATGTAAATTTGTATTGCTTTCCATACACAATTTATGACAACAAACACATTAAAATAATAAGTCGAACATAAACAATAACAATACATCGCTTGAATAAAAAGGCTAAGTTAACGAAATTATCGATAAATGTGTCCCTTGTCAACCACACTTTTCATACTAAGTATAGAAATATTGTCAAATTTTATTGAAAAAAATTGAAGATCTTAAAGGAATAAAAATAAACGAACACGAAATAAAACAAACACTTTTTGCGGACGATACAACATATTTTATAGATGGAACGCTTAATTTGTTCTCTGCATTGATAAATGCTATTCAAGATTTCAGTGAAATATCTGGGATTAAACTAAATACACAAAAATCCACAGCATTGCGAGTTGGTTCACTTAAAACTACACAAACTATATTTTACAAATACAAACACTTTTTTTGGACCTCTGAGGAAGCCAAAACGCTCGGCTTTTACTTTACAAATGATGAAAATCTCGATATCGCAAAAAACATTCAACCAAAATTACAGGATTACACAAATTGCTTAAAACAGTGGCAACACAGAAAATTAACACTTCTTGGAAAAGTTACAGTTGTTAAGACATTTGCCCTACCGAAGATTATGTATTCATTGTCAATGCTTCTCACCCCCCAAAATTGATACAATACAAACGATTGTCAAATCAGTATTTCAATTTGTGTGGAATGGGAAACCTGAACAAATTAAAGAACAACTCTTGTTAAACCAATAGAACATGGTGGACTTAAACTCACAGATATTACTGCTTTTATACATGCAAATAAGGCCAGTTGGGTTAAAAGATTAACAGACATAAACAACAAAGGACAGTGGAAGAACTCAATAAATATGGTGGAAACCTTGTTTTCGAATGTCCACTTAAGGAAAAACATATTGTTTCTAACTTTAAAAATGAATTCCTAAGAGATATTCTTTTTTCGTGGAATAAAGTTAAATCTAATGAAAAAGCAAGACAAATAAATATAACGATTATATGGAATAACTCAACAATACAACTAAATAATCAACATACCTTTTTTACCCAAATTGGTTTAATAGAGGCATTAAATTTCTAGAACATCTACTTTACTTCAGGACAAAATCATATTATACATTTGAAGCATTTAAAAATATGAATGATATACCTACAAGCGATTATCTAAAATATAACACACTGATTAATAATATACCAGAAACTTACAAAAAACAACTATCTGAAACAAACCTTTTTAACACAGCGTGTAAATATTTATATAATCTTCAACAAACTTTTGATGAAGTTAAAACCAAACAGCAACAGAAATGGGCAAGCATAATGACTTCCTAAAATCAAAGTATTGACTGGAAAAATACATATTTAATACCATTTAAAGCCACTATAGATAATAATGTACGCAACTTTCAGTATAAGATTCTACATTGTATATTACCCACTAATGCATACCTGTATAAATGTAAGCTATCAGCTTCTAATCTTTGTACATTTTGTGCAAGTTATAAAGAAACTATTACACATGTTTTATTTCAATGTAATATTGTACAACCCATATGGCGGGACCTCACCAATTTATTTAAGCAGTACAGAATTACATATTGATCTTAATGTAAAAGATATTGTCCTTGGAACATAAAAAGGTGGCGCTTATAATTCAGTTATTAACTATATACTCATCCTGATGAAGTCATATAGATTTAGCGTTAAATCAAGAGCCGAAAATCCAAATATCGAGACTTTCAAAAATGCTCTCAGAATGAAAATACATATAGAAGAGCAGATTGCTTTTGAAAAAAATATAATTGATCTGCATTTTAAAAAATGGCAAATATTTGCACATCCGAATACTTTGAAGTGAATTTTGCCTATTCTCTCTTTTTGTCCCCCTTTTTTCTCAGGATTTTTGTTTTCTCTTTTCTTGATTTTTTTTTTTCGCATACCTTAAGGAAGCTGTTGTGTATTTGCGCCCACATATGTGCCTTCCCATAGCAGTCTTCCAGTTTTGAAGACAATAAGGCAAACATCTCATGTCTATTAAAGGGAACACCTTGCCTTTTTATTATCCTCTTTCCTTTTTACTTTTTGTTACTCACTTTTTTATACCTAGCACCATCTAAAACCTAAAAAATGAAACGAATATTTTCTAGAAACAATTTATTACGCAAAATACACATAAATGAATGTAGTATAATTACTGATATTAGTGTGTTAATATTGTTTAGATGCATAACTTGTACTTTCATATATTAACATTGTTTAATGGAGATGTATGTTGAAAAATGAAAAAAAAAAGTGCTCTCATAAAAAATAATGATCGCATTGTTTATCCTAATATGACGGGGCGTATTGTTACGCAGTTTCTGTTAAAAGATACTTGTAGATGACTTATAATCATTTAACAGCGAGCCCATGAATGTATTTTGATAAATATTTGATATTGTAACACAGTTTCAATAGTTAACGTTTATTTTGCATCAATGTCTTTTGATGATGTATGGTAAATAATAAGCAAAATAAAAACAAAGAGAACAACATATTAAGCAATCTATGTATGAGGCGCGTCGTGGGAAAACCGGACTTAATGCATCTGCGTAAAGTGTCGTCCCGGATTAGCCTGTGCAGACCGCACAGGCTGATCCAGGACGGCACTTTTCGCCTAAAGTGGATTTATGGTTAGAAGAGACTTCCTTGACACAGAAAATAGCATACAAGCGGAAAGTGCCGTCCCGGATTAGCCTGTGCGGACTGCCGGGCCAAAACGGGACGACACTTTACGCACCTGCATTAAGACCGGTTTCCCCACGACGCGCCTCAATTATTATGTGCTTATGAACCTTGAGTTTGAGGCTAATGCACGTGCTAGGGTCTTCTATAATTATCATTACCCGTCTACTAACTATGATTTTTCAGTGATAAATATAATATCTGATTTAATAGTGGACAAAGTGAAAACGTTTGCACCTTAATGTAACGGTGTTATATAATGTAAAGTTTTACGGCGTTATATAAAGTACATCAGTAGTTTTTGTACATCAGTAAATTCAACGAACGTTCCATTTGATTTCCGCTACGTGATGAAAGCACATAATGTGTGCACGGCAGCTACATAATACCATAGTCAAGGGCATACGTAAGCATTCATATTAAGATTAAGGATTAAAGCAACATTCTGTCACCTTACCAAAAGCAGTTAAAATTGTGATAATTTACCAATATTATAACTACATTGAGGCACATATTGTTAAGTATTTCAAACAAGCAATAACATTTAAGATATTTTTCTCAATAATAAATGTACTTTTAATTATATCTGCAATTATCACCGTATCTTCAATTATCACCAACATCGTATATATGTTATTACAAGCGGACGGATCAATTTAAACGCACGAACGTGTAACCCTTAACATTGTAGAATCGCATGCATTTTATGGCGTATGTGTGTGTTTTTTTGTTGTTGTTGTAGTTGTTTTAGCTCACCTGAGCACGAAGTGCTCAACCGTGAGCAATTCTGCTCAGTCACCGTCCGTCGTCGTCGGCGTCGTCGTCAACAATTTACAGATTTTAACCAAACTTGGCAGGAATGTTCCTAGGATGGGACCATCCTAGGAACATTCCTGCCAAGTTTGGTTAAAATCTTTAACAAATTATTTCTTCAACTCATTTGAATTACTAGAAAACTCTGGTTGCCATGGCAACCAAAAGCTTAAACACTGGAAAACTTAAAAAAGAAACCACTGGATGGATTTCAATATAATTACAAAGAAATGTTCCTTGGGTGACTTTCTACCAAATTTCTTCAAATAATTTTGATTCGTTAAAAAACATGGCCGCCAGTGGGCAGGGCAGTTTGTCTTAGATAGCTATATTGAAAACTTTGACAATCTTCTCCTCAGAAACTGCTGGCCGGATTTCAAAATAATTTCACAAACATGTTCATTTTGTGACCCTCTACCAAATTTCTTCAAATTATTTTGATTTGTTTAAAAACATGGCCGCGAGTGGGGCAGGGCTATTTTCCTTTTATAGCTATATAGAAAACTTTGAGAATCTTCTTCTCAGAAACCGCTGACCGGATATCACCATTGCTTTAATTTACATAAATGTTTGTGAGGTGACCCTCTACCAACTTTCTTTAAATCATTTTTATTCGTTGGAAAACATGGCCGCCAGGGAGGGGGGGGGCAGTTTACCTTATATGGCTATATTGAAAACTTTTTAAAAAAAACTCTTGCCTGAAACCACTGGCCCGATTTCAAAAAATAATTTCACATAAATATTCCGTGGATCACCCTCTAACAAATTTCTTCAGATGATTTTGATTTGTTAATAAACATGGGCCAGGGGTCCACGGGTCCGTTTTCCTAATGTAGCTATAGAGAACATTTTCAAAATCTTCCTCCTAGAAACCGCTGACCAGATTTAAAAATAAGTTCACATATATGTTCCTTGGATTACTCTCTACCAAATTTAACCAAATCATTTTGATTTGTAAAAAACATTGCGGCCAGGGGGTGGGGCTGTTGTCCTTATATGGTTACATATAAAACTTTAAACATCTTCTTGTCAGAAACCAACGACCGAAATTTCAAACGACGTTTGCACAAACGTCCCTTAGTTGACATTCTATCATTTTGAAAATCTTCTTGTCTGAAACCACTTGTTTGATTTTGAAATAATTTCACAGAAATGTTTCTACTATTTATCAAATTCCCGTAAATTGTTTTGATTCACTAAAAACATTGTTGTCACTGGTCCATTTTGATGTCCATTGACACATCTCTGAATACGCTATTATCATTAGAGAAGCAATTGTGGTTTATTCAACTCAGGTGAGCGACGCAGGGCCATTTGGCTGTCTTGTTTTTTGTTTGGCTTACTACAACAACGTTTTAAGTTACTAACGTGGAAACGTATTCTAAATGTAAATGAAGTACATTTTCTGACGTGACAATTCAAGTATACCAGTACATAGTGTCCATGAAACGTGTGCAATTAGTTTAATTATGCAGAAAGATAACTGCACCTTATTTGAAATAACTTATCTGTGACATGTTGTAGCGATTGTGTAACAGAACGCAATAAGAGGTAATTTACCTGTATATACAGTACATTATAAATCCAAAACCCCACTTCTCAAAAGCACTAGCAATCATCTTGGACCTTTTTGAATCGAAAATATTGCATGTAGATCTATTTATTACTTTCAGCTTTTGCTTCTCTGTTTATGGGCAAACTAGAAGAGTTATTTCTTGAGAAATGTGCATTTAAACCCGAGATGTGCTTAATATTTTTGGATGACATTTGTATGATTTGGACCCAGTCCTTAGATGAGCTTTATAATTTCATTGACTCAATTAAGACATCTCAATTGATTCGAAAAATAATATTTCAACTATGGTGCATGTAAAAACCTACAAATATTTACCAGTATGTTGAATATAGTTCCTGTCATCCAAAAGTATGCAAGAATGGAATTCCTTACAGCCAAGTTAAAAGATATAGACGTATATGCTCTGATGACAGTGTTTTCAATAACGCTATTGATAAGTTGCGTGATTATTTCATGATTAGGACCTACCCTCAAGAGCTTATAGATTCAGCCTTTAATAAAAATTAAAATAATAACACAAGATGAAGCACTTCTGCCTTCACAACTACAAGCTGGCAACAAAATAATACCATGTGTTATTGAATATAACCCATCACTACCAAATATTGGTAATATTATTAATAACTATTGGGATTTACTCAAATCATCTGGTAACCCCGCTTTTAGAAAACTTCACCAGTTTATGCCTGTTATGGCATTTAAACGCCCTAAAAATGTCAAAAATATTCTTACTAAAGCTAAGTTTGAAAATACATGTCAGGAAATATTAAATTCCTCTAAATGCAATAGACCACGATGTTCTCATTGCATTAATATTATAGAGAGTCACTCGTTTGTGAGTTCACACAATAAAAAGAAATGTCAACTTAACCACAATACAAACTGTTCAAGTTAACATGTTATATATCTGGTAACTTGTAAGAAGTATAATATGCAATATGTTGGACAGACTGGTCAACAAGTATCAAAACGAATGAATAATCATCGTTATGATATACACAATTTTGATAATCCTGAATTTTCTACGCTTATTGCAAATCACTTTAATTCGAATAACCATGATCTAAATGATTTCAGTTTAATGCCTATAGATGTCGTAGAAAACGACATGGAAAGGCTTTTAAAAGAAACGTATTGGATACATACATTGGAAACTAAACATCCTAAGGGACTTAATTCAAAAATTGTGTATACTATTCAATTTTGATAATAAATGTACACTATTTAATAGGTCTTTCTACCTAGTATTATCTATTAATTGTTTCTTAATTACTGTTTCATGAATTCCTAAAACTTTTCATAATACATGGTGCAGTTTGTTACTGTTATTTATAATATTTTGCTTTTAAAACAGTAATTATCAGTGAATTTGTATCAATTATGACCCTGCATTCTATTTATTATGTGTTCAATAAGTTATGTATTTATTAAATTATATGTTTAATAATACATTTATTTTATTTTAATATAAACATGTACTTTTACGTACACACTGTAGTTGTACTGTTAAACTTATGTAACTATTGTATATAGTTAATTCTATGTGAAAAAGTACGCTGAAAATGACGTTACGTAACGTGACGTCATGACATCATAATGCATTGTGTCTATATTCATACCCGATAAAGACTATTAAAGTCGAAACGCATTGTGAATTGGAGTTTGTCCTATTGCTCTTCATTTAAATATCATTATTCAGTAATACTTCAAGCTTAAAGAAAGCACGTTAGTTCTGGCCAAACCTGTCTGACAAAACAAACATGCAGGCTTAAAAACAAAGGAGATGAGTACCACGGCGACATTTAAACAGTTACTGCATTTATCAACCTATCAATTTTCTCCATTATGAACCATTAAACGTTTACTTTTACTCTACTTTTTTCCTTTCTAAAGAAGAACACGTTTCCGTAGAGCATATAGTTGTCTTGTTCTATGATATCTTTTACATAGGGTCACGATCTTGATTAAAAAAATATACAATTATGCTAGTTTGGTCTTTGTAGAGCTTTTATCAGTCGAGTTGGTTGTGTGAAGTGCGAAGCTACCTGACACATTTGAAGTTGTTAGAAATGTCACCAAGGTTCTTACTCATATTTCAATAGCATTCAATATCAGCATATGGTTTAAGCCAATCATAGGGAGGATTTGTTGGGAAGCTATACATGTATGTGTGGTTGAAATTTGATTTATAATCTCGTTCAGTTGATGTCACACTTTAGATACAGTTAGTACATTACATAGCCGATATTGTGATAATTAGCTTTGTATAGGAGATCTTTAATGCCTTCTATATATGACTTTAATTTTTAAATTCCGCCACATAATATCTTATTAACCTGTGTTTAAGGTCGGACCATGAAATAAACAGAAACATGTGCGCAAATGAGGTTTAGAGTAATAATCCAAAACGACTAGGTTGCCAATATTTATCGCATTGTTGAAAATATTATCATTTTAAGTATAACATCTGTAAATATATTCTACTAACATTGAACACATATTTGCATTACAGTTTACCTTGAACAATTAAAATGTTCATTTATTCAGTGTATACTGTCACACTCATAATGCCACTTACATTTATATAACAATGTATGCGATATATTTAAGGGTTTCAATAATGGTAAATTATCAAGAAAGGGAACCTAGTAATTGTACGTGTGCATTCATGTGGCTTTTATGAAACATGGGTCAACGTCCCGTACACATCTACAAAGGTCATTGCAAGAGGGAGCGAACAGAGACGTCATACATTGGACATGTTATATTAACTGTTGGTTAAAGCCGGTGAAAACTCGCACCAAACCTGATTTTGTGAATGTATTTAAAGGAAATACGAGGGATGTTCAAAAATAACGTAGACTTTTTATATTGTTTACAACTGAACAAACTTAATTGAATAAAACCTATATCAAAATGAATTGTGATTCAAATTGAACATGTTTAATAAGTAATATTGTGAAATTAATTTGTTACGCGCCTAATCTATTTGATAATATAACCATGGTAACCATTAAGCGGATGTAAGACAAACATACATTGACATTATACCAAAAGTTGGCTTCATTTTAAGATTGCCTATTAATAAAAACAATATTGATATGACGGTGATGCACAACGTCAATTGAGAAAAAATATAATTGTGAGATCAACTCTAAATTCGGGTGGTAATGAAATCGAGTAAAGATATTTGTAAATCATGCAGACATTTGATTTTATTTTATCAACAAGCTCTATAGAAGACAGTTTTTGAGTAGGGCATGTTTTTTTAACAAAGTGCAATAGAATTTTCAGGCATTGTAAGCATTGAAACATGAATGGATAAGGAAAAAAGACGCGACGATGACGACGTCAATCAGCTTAAATTTGCTTGATCAGCACGGACAGTCAATGGTCAGGTAGCTATGCGAAATGTCTCGCTTGGTTTATTTCTCCATGATTAATGCATGTTGATAAGTAAGAAATAAGTAGAAATGTCAATGACAAATTATATCATTATTTCAATTTTCAGTGTATATGCAGATTTTAAGTAAGACGTAAATATTATTTAATTTTAAATATTTCTAACAGGCATTGCCTTTCTTGATTCAGTAAAATAATGTATGCTTATGTTAACAGTATACACGTTTATATGCTAAATGTGTAATGTAATCAGACATACTTAAAATACAGAATGTTTTAACATACATTTTATATATTGGTATTCAAAACGCCATAAAGAGCTCTGTACAAGTGTATGCGAGGCTGGTTATCATATTGCCTCAAGACCATGATGAGAAAGGCCTCTTTACAGAGATTCCAACACAAAAATCATCGATAAGATAGTGTAATTAAAATAACCGAAAATATTTTAATAATAATATTGAAACAAGAACATTTCCCTCGCGCCAAATCTTCCCTGAAGTAAATGACGTTAACGAAGTCATTGAATTCCAATTGACGTGCTCCGGGTTGCCTATAGTGACTCATCTTAAATGCCTGCCATTTTTAACAGAGAAAGTAAAATCGCTGAAATTTTGTAAATTGATGCAATATATATTTCAGTGTATTGTAATGTCCTTTTTTCTATGAAATAATTATATGTCTAAAAATATGAAAACAATCTACATTATTTTTGATCATCCCTCGTATTCGTGTGCATACAGTTCCACACACTTCTATGAAAGTATCAACATTTGTGAAGTCTTAAAGCAACTCTGTAGTGTATTTTGCTAAATCTTCATCTCGTGGAAGTGTTAAAAAGGAAATGGTCCAGGTTATATGCAAAATGAAAATGAACGAAATAACCCGCGAAGGTGATATTGACGGTTAAGCCTACCAAATGTCGGATACCGCTGTTTTAACATTCTTGTAGGGATGTTTTTCAATGCAATAAGTTGAAGAGTGTGGGCAAACATAAAATCGGGTTATTACAAACAATAAAGTTCTTTGTAGACAAGTATTATTGTATTTTTAACAAAACAATATGGGATTTCTATTATCGTTTACAATATAATGTGTCTAGTCAACCGAAAATACAAGGAAGCAATATATGTCATTGCGACTTGAACCATTAACATCAAATCTGATGGAAGCGTTCATAGCAAACAAATAAACTGTGTAATCTGAAGTATCACTAGATCGCACCTGATAATTATCATATAAATTGTTGTTTCAGGACTGCCCACTAGATAAAACATTACAGACGGTTAATTTTAGTGCGTCATTTGCCTGTCGTATTTTGAACAACGTCTGTTGGAAAGTTAATATCCACGATAAAAACATTTGCGATATGTGTTGAAACCTGTGTTACTAAGCTTATAATTCAACAGGCAAATATATAGACAGACAAACTTATATATCAATAACGCCGGATATCAATAATTGTTACGCTATTTATTTGAATTTGATGACATCAATTTTGTATCATTATATTAAAGCTGCTTAGTCACTGATAAGAGATGACCACACTCACAAATTATTTCAAAATTAGTAAAATATTATATTATGTGATATAACTGGCTGAACAAGCTGACACATTAACACACTGGTTTAATGATATCCGCGCGATGTTTCAACCAAATTTCAAAAGCGTCTCGAGGCGCTTTTCAACTTTTTGTAATTCGTAGGTTCTAAGGAATACTTTATCGACGCGGTTAGTGTCTCCTCTACCACAGAAGGATAAAGCTCAAAACCGCGGAGATGCTCAGAAATTTTTCGCTGTAATAGTTTGAGAACTTTACTTAGTTTGCACACTTTTTATGCCCCCGGCATATAGCAATCGCATCGTCCGTCCGTCTGTCATTTCGTCCGTCACGCTTCTTGTGCGGAGCATAACTCCATTAGTATTAAAAGGATTCAAAATAAAACTTCACATAATGATAGGCGACAATAAGCGCAAGTGCAGAGCATAAGGACCACAACTCTTTCTACAATATTTAAGGAGTTATTGCCCTTTGTTTTATTTTCTTGTGCGGATTATATCTCCATTAGTATTGAAGGGATTCAAATGGAACTTCATACAATGATAGAGGACAATAAGAGAAAGTTCAGAGCACAAAGATCACAACTCTTTATTTAATATTTACGTAGTTATTGTCTTTTGTTTCATTTCCATATGTGAAGCATTAATTTTCTTGTGCGGAGTATAACTCCATTAGTATTGAAGGAATTCAAATGAAACTTCATATTATGATAGAGGACAATGATAGAAAATGCAGAGCACAAGGACCATAACTTTTTCTTTAGTATTTACCGAGTTATTGCCCTTTGTTTAATTTTCTTGTGCGGAGCATATCTCCATTAGTATTAAAGGGATTAAAATTAAACTTTATATTATGCTTGTGGACAATAAGAGAAAATGCAGAGCACAAAGACCATGATAACACTTTTTTCAATATTTACATAGTTATTGTCCTTTATTTAATTTTCTTGAGCGGAGGATATCTCCATTAGTATGAAAGGGATTCAAATGGAACTTCATATTATGATAGATGACAATGAGAGAAAGTGCAGAGCGCAAGGACCACAACTCGATCTTCAATATTAACAGAGGTATTGCCCTTTGTTTAATTTTCTTGTGCGTAGCATTTCTCCATTAATATTGAAGGGATTCAAATGAAACTTCAAATAATGATTGAGGACAATGAGAGAAAATGCAAAGCACAAGGACCACAACTCTTTCAACAATATTTACGGAGTTATTGCCCCTTGTTTTATTTACTTGTGCGGATCATATCTCCATTAGTATTGAAGGGATTCAAATGGAACTTCATATAATGATAGAAGACAATGACAGAAAGAGCATAGCACAAGAACCACAACCCTTTCTTCAATATTTACGCAGTTATTGCCCATTGCTTTATTTCTTCATGTGAAGCATTAATTTTCTTGCGCGGAGTATAACTCCGTTAGTATTGAAGGGATTCAAATAAAACTTCAAATAATGATAGACAACAATGAGAAAAAATGCAACGCACAAGGACTATAACTCTTACTTCAATATTTACAGAGTTATTGCTCTTTGTTTAATTTTCTTGTGCGGAGCATTACTCCATTAGTATTGAAGGGATTCAACTGAAACTGCACAGACTGATAATAACAATGGGAGAAAGTGCATTGCACAATGACCACAACTTATTCTCAAATATTAACGGAGTTATTGCCCTTTGTTGTATTTCCTTATGTGAAGCATTAATTTTCTTGTGCAGATCATAACTCTATTTGTATTGAAGGGATTCAAATGAAACTTCGTAGAATGGTAGTGGACAATGAGAGAAACTGCAGAGTACAAGGATCATAACTATTTCTTCAATATTACGGAGTTATTGCCCTTTTTTTAATTTTCTTGTGCGGAGCATAACTGCATTAGTATTGAAGGGATTCAAATGAACCATCATATAATGATAGAGGACAACGAGAGTAAGTGCAGAGTACAAGGACCATAACCTTTCTTCAATATGTATGGAGTTATTACTCTTTGTTTATTTTTTGTGCAGACTCCATTAGTAGTGAAGTGATTTGAAATGAAACCACATATATTGATAGAGGACCTTTAGAGAAAGTGCAGAGTGCAAGGACCATCTCTCATTCTTCAATATTTACGGAGTTATTGCCCTTTATTTTGGTGCGTAGATAATAACTACCTTAGTATAAAAGGAATTTAAAATAACACCACATATATTGATATAAGATATTGTGAGGAAGAGCAGAGTACAAGGGCCATAACTCTTCCTTCAATATTTATGAAATTATTACCCTTCAGTTAATTTTCTATTGCAGTGCGTTACTCCATTAGTATTCAAGTGATTTAAAATTAAACCACATATATTGATAGATGATGTTGAGAGGAAGTGCAGAGTACAAGGACCATAACTCTTTTTGTAGGAAGCGTCATTTTTGCCAAAATGTAACTGACATTGTGTTGCCTTCCTCTGAAAAGCATGTGCTTCGGGGGCATACGTCACGTCCTGTGACAAGCCTTGTTTTACAATATATTTGAGGTAAACTGTTTTTACGAAATTTATCAATTGACGGAAGCAAATATAATCATTTATTCGTATACGGAAATGTCAACGTTAACAACCGATCCAAAACTTTGAGAAAACTGTTTAGAATGGGAATGTAGAAATTTACTGTAAAGGTTAAGCAATTTTAACTCGTTGTCTCTTTTTACTTAATACCACAGTAACATACACCCAAGGAAATCATTCAATCCAAGGTTAGGAAGAGGATGGTTCGTTATGATTTATCATTCAATGTTTTGTCATGTGCACGACAAGCATTGTCAGAAGCTTTAAAATTAATATGATTGGCATTTGTGGAAAGGTACATTGTTAAAGTTCACAAAACATGCATATATTAATTAATATTTTTGTTCCTACGAAATCAAAGGAATGCAAATAGGTATATATTATAGGTAATAGTAAAATATTATTTGATTGTTTTGCTCCCAAAAGAGAGGCTTGATACTGGTGATAAATGACATGCTAATGAAGATATCCATTTTAATTGTTACTTCTTTAACCAACATCTCAGTATGAAAATCATTATAGACTGAATTATTTTTGCCGTTATTGCATTGAACAACACTTGAACCGTTAACATGCCAATACAAAATCCATTTACATTTTAGAATATTTTTAGAACTATAATGATGTAAGGATGATGTTGAAATCAAGTACCTAGAAAAAATGAATGTCAGTGAAATTGCCTGTCGTTAATGTTCTTTACTGCCACGTATATAATCGCGGGATCTTTTGACACATGCTTATAAAGGAAGGATTGAGAAAACCAATTATTCAAGCGGTTTGGTTGTCCATCGCAAATGAACTCGTTATCGGAATTAATGCCCAACTTCACGCGTGGAAAGGAGAGCATTGTAATAGAAAGGCTAAATATTTTGAATGCATTATTGTTACTGAAAATTAAGTTATGCTTGATAATCATTGGATATTATATATAGTTTGCCGATTTCAGTTTAAGTATATGCATTGTACATGTATAAGGCGTATATAAGGAATTTGCCAGCATAATGTATATTTCGTTGCTGTTGTAGCATGTTTTTTGTAAGATACTTGTCATTGACAAAATCAATGCATCTTTTATTTAATTGCGATTTATTTTAAATTTAGACAAGATTTATTGAAGTATACTAAAATTATTTGTCTTACATAATATTTGTTTCTTGTATGTTCAAAATTCTAAATCATAAATAATATAACACTTCTTTTATTTGCATCAGTATATCCAATTATATCTTCGTATGCGTTTATGTAATCCTGATATTTATCATTAGGTACCCTCTGAATACAAAGACGATAATGAAAAAAGAAACAAACCTTACCAACCCGATAGCAATTAAGTGGCATACATATGTGTTACCAAAAGATAGTGTTAACATTCCAAGCCATCGTTCAATGTGTCTGCTCGTAATAAACTCGACAAAGGCAGTGCATTTATTTTAATAATAGTATTGGTTTGATCTATAGTCTAGTATCATAAAAGTATCAAATGTATAAAATACAATTTATTACATCATTATAATTTGACTTCTATATTAAATAACCGTCATAAAGATGATAATTTATTTTGTGCCAAATGAAATAACACAGTACACACTTCAAAGCTACAAATCCTCATATGATATATAAGATAGCGATTAAATCCGTGGTTATGCTACACTCGGAGAAAAGAATCACTACAATAATAATGTGTGGGACTTGTTGTGTCAAAGTTTAAAAAATAAATTTGCATTAAAAGCCGATGTTATACCGTACCACACACAGTCTCCTAAGCTGATTTGTTTTCACTAAAAACTTAGGCTGGTGACATTTTGTCTGAACATACCGAGGGTCTTATATGTGGTTCACAACATGCATCAATTTAGTTGTTTATGGCAATAGCATATGTGACACTAAGTCCAAATTATATATTACAGTTTTATCATGACATAGTATACGATGTTTGTTCTTGCAAAGTAAAACGGAATATCCCTAAATATCATAGTATTATTAAGCAGTAAATGTATAAAAGTTGCAAACTAAGTAGTCGTATGAAGATCGTTGAAGAGGCGAAAGTTCTTTTAAATTGTATTATGTTTGCATATACTAAATACAAAAAGGTTTGCTATATCAATATTCGTATACTTGTATTTATATACTGAATCACAATATGAATATTTTAGACATTTTTTGCAAAATTTTATTATAACAGTTTTTGAGAGTAACTTGACATTGAACAAGACAATGGTCATTATAAAATGTGAAGTCATTAATGCTCAGCATTGTATCAGTTACAAATACAGTTGTCCAATAGCTCCGATCATAAAACGTAGCAAACTGATACCTGTGCGTTGACAGTCAGTTTGTTTATCAAGATATATAAACGTCACATCCTGTTTGCATTCTGCTATTATGCAATGGTTATGCAATCGCAACGGTCATTTTCAATCTTCGAAGTTAAAGGGACGGAACTCCAGATGGTCTTATTATAAAAAACGAAAAAAATTTGTCAAAAATACACCGTTTGCTTACGTAATAGTGTAGCTGAACGGATAGCTTAAATGAGAATACACCCGTCGAGCTGTTGTGTGTTTTTGTTTGTTCGCGTTGCTCGTATCGTCTTGTGTCGATGATGATGTTGTTGTTGTTAATGTTGATCTTATCAAGAAAATAAAGATCTCTTTAAATTGTTGTCATTTTTTAGATACAGTTTACACTTACCATGGGCGATATTGTGATAACAAACATGAGCTTTGTATACGAGTTGTTTTTTTTTTGCCATAATGGCGCCTATATATGTATTCAATCAATTCTGAATAAAAAACCTTATTAATCTTTGCTTACTAGTAGTGTCCATGAAGTATATAGAAATATGCGCGCAAATGAAGACTTTGATCGAAAACGGCATTATTTATCGCTTTGTTGTAGAACTAGCTTTATGTATTAAGTATAATATGTGTAACTATTTTTATAGCAAAATTAGCACGGTAGTTGAACACACGGTTTACCTTGAACCATTATCCATACATTCCTTACATACTATCCCACTCCGTAATGCCACTTTCTTTATTATATATTTTATATAGTTATAACAAGAAATGTCTTTTAAAAAGACAATCGGCGTTGAAATTAATATTGAGATGTCATTTAAAAATTACCTAAACAGACGGCCAAAATGATCGGTTACGTGACTTCTCAGACCCCAGATACTTTGGTCCCCACCAATATTAGGAGACTTATTGGACCCCAGATTTTTAGGACACTATAAGAAAACGTCTCGGACTCAGAGGTTAATTTGAGATAAATTTATTAATTTAAAAATTAAATAAAATTATCATTAATATCTATGCTGTTAATAAACCAATCATACAGCTCCATGTTTCCACCAGTGATATATGAACAACCAAAATAATTTAGGCTAACATAATTGTTATCTGAATTTCTCAAGCCAATTTAACAAATTAACAATGTTAAAAAATAATGTCGGGAATGAATTAAAATTATTATGTATCAGACGAGTCTATATAGTTATTTATAGTACCGGTAATATACCATTCATGTAAGTTATCTAATATAATAACGATTTGAAGTCAAATAAGCATTTATGCTGTGTATCCCAATAAAAAGCAATAGTCAGGGAACATTCAACATTTTTTAAATGTTAGGACTTTATTTTTGATAACGCAAACATAAAACTTCATTAGACTATAACAATTTAAATTATATCAGTAGAAATATGATATTTCAAGGGTTCCTGTGCATAATTAGCACTGCAAATTGTGTATTCATGCTACGCGAATAACAATTCGACGTATTCCGAATCTTCTTTCATAACATTTTATCTATTGAAAATGTAGCATTTTTTTACAGATTAAATAATATCTTCTGGAGAAGTTGATAGAAAAATGCAATTATAAATAATCGTTAATAAGTCGTAACACAATTTTAATTCAAATGAACAGTAAGTTTATAAATATAAATTTCCCATTTATTTAAATTTTTAGGTTTATGATTCTCTGAACGCTATTATTGATGCACGTACGAGTATATTAATACAGCTATACACTGTTTCTAGCTACGCGCGCTATTTTTTTAGAATGACACTACTGTTTCTGGAATGTGAAGAACTCGCAAGAATCACTGGGCTACATGGAACGGCAACTCTGTGAAGGAGATTTATGAATGGGAACATTGCATAATTGCTATTTATAGAGCGTAGCGCTTATATAAATCTAGGCTAAACAAAATAGTTATTTCGTTACGTGAATGAATATTGCATTTTGTTTATGGCATACAATCAGAAAATACATTTCATAATTAGCCTCAGTTCTAGAGTATATGTCGAGGATATGTTTATAACTTCATTTTAACCGCTTATGTAAACAATTATGTTAATTTTTACTCCTCAAAGGTATGCAACAGTTATTGGTATACGTAAACTATTGTTTGAAGTTTACATTCCCTAAAATTAGAAAATTTGCCCAATTCTATTGGCATTCAATTTTCCCGCTGCATAATTATCGCAAGAAATCTAGGTCAAAAGTAATCTTAGACAGCTACGCATAAAAAAAGTTTCTTTGTTAAATTATCAAGAGGTGAATGTCATAATACTCGTGGATACTAGTGGCTTTTATGAAACATAGGTCAACATCCCATACAAATGGACAAAGGGAATCGCAATAGGTAGCGAATAAAGACTCGTAATCCTAGAATATAGATATTTTCACTCGTGGCTGCGTTACTCGTGAAAATATCATTTTCTATGAACACTCGTGAAACAAAATACGATCTTACACCGAAATCAACAAATAGCCTCTTTATATTTCGCATTACGCTGTTTTTACAACACTATTGAAAAAGGTTGTTAATATGCTAACCGTTAACGTAGGCGAAACTCAGATGAGGTCATTACAAACAATAAATTAAGCTCCTTGCAGACTAGTATTATTGTATTGTTAACACAACACTATGGGATTTCTATTTTTGTTCACAATATAATGTGTCTTGTCAACCGAAAAAACAATGATGCAATAAATGTCACTGCGACCAGAACCATTACAATTAAATCTCACGGTAACGTCGAAGGCAGTAAAATAAACTGAGTAATCTGACGTATCACGAGATCACACCAGACAATAATCATATAAATTGTAATTTCAGGACTTCCCACTAGAAAAAAGTTACAGACGATTATTTTAGTGGGTCATCTTTCTGTAGTATTTTGAACAAAGTTTGCTGTAAATACCTGAATAGCACACTATGACAGTTTAATTGTTGATCCACAATTGAACTATCGGAAGATCAAAACGTTTACGAGAAGTTACTATTTGCTGCTGTCTGTTTGTTTTTAACCTTACGCTTATTTAAGTAATATAGAAAACAGACAAATATATAGACATACCAGTACTGGTACCGGGAGATGTTTGACAATTGGATACAGCGGCACCATGAATGTTTTCAAGTAAAATATGAATATATAAACAATAAATACTTCTGACATTATTAAAGAAAAACGCATTATTAATGATATTACGAAATGAGATCTGAGAGAATTTGACGTTGTTGACTTCCGCCATTTTCTGACGTGCTCCGGATCTTGTTTAATGTGTTCGTGGTTTTTACTCTTACTCCGTTATTTGTAGATATTTTTGCTGGAAATTTACATACATAGAGGTTATATATTAAGATATATGCTGAATAAATTTGGAACGTCTTTGAATACTTGTTTGTTAATTTAATATGAAAAAATTCCACGAACTTTTTCATCATCTCTAGTATATCAATCAAGCCTGATGTCAGTATTTGTTCAGACTATGATTTATTTAAACTTTGATGTTGCTACTGTTGTTGTTTTTTTCACAGTGATTATTTATAAAATACTGCAATACTATTCATAGTCCTAGAAAAGTGAGTACGTGTTTTAGAACATGGTGTTTCGTGTTATATGTTGTTAATTAAACATTTCAAACTGTAATTTAAGAACTGTATACGGAAATGTCAACGCTGGCAACAGGTCCCAAACTTCAAGAAAACGTTTGTTTAGTATGAAATGTAGAAATTGACTGGTAGATGTTAATCAATGTAGATCAGTGCCTCTACTGTTGCTCCTCAAATGAGATGATTTTTTTAATGTAAATAGATATACTAAATAAATTCGTTCTTGCGTGTAACGTTCATAATCTAGAAAAATATAATCATACAATAACGGTTCGGACGTTCAGCGCTTCATTTTCTCAATTGTATTGACAGTGCTAGTTTATATATATATATATATATATATTATAATACCATTTTATCGCCTTTCCCACTCGATCATCCCCATGAACTACAGTTATTCAGTAGGTCACTCTTTAAAATGGTTATTCAAGAAAATACTAGACTTTATTTCGCTATAAAACGGCCAACAACAAGCGAATTTAAATTAGCTTTGATATATCAGTCATAATAGGGGTGTACAGTCCTTGCCTTCTTAATAGTAGTAGTAGTATTGATATTAAAAGTAAAGTATACGTACAAACATAGATGGACGAATTCGCATTATAGATGTTTTTCACTGTTTTATTGATTTTATTGATCTATCCAAATAATAAACAATATGTTCGGTCCAGATAACACACAGAATGAAGGTAGAAATATATGCAGCTGCACGTAATATAATCTAGTGATGGGATTGATATTCCATATTAATCATGCTTACGCAGAATTACTTGTAAGCCACTTCCACTTTGATGCATGTCGTTGGCAAATTAAAAACAATGTGTTTCAGTTAAATAGAAAACATTATTTAACAGACCAGCATTAAACGCATTAATATGAATATTTCAACATTAGCTAAACATGCGGCCTATGTCATAATATTTGACGGATTGACACAAACACCACAAAATAAAAACACATGACAAAATAATTGGTTTAGTAAAACTACAGGCCGATATATTCACTTGGATCACGCAATATGGAGATTCTTGAACATTTTTAACTAAAGTGATGTTATGGTGATGTAGGAATCAAAATATCTAAAAATGTACGAACGTCAGTGATATTGCTTCTCGTTAATATTCTTCACTGCCCCCTTTTAATAAATCATGGGATCTTTTGACACATTTCCTGAGAGTATTTCTATCTAAGAAGGATTGAGAAAACCAATTATCCGAGCGCTTTGGTTAATATGTCCAGCGCAAATGAACTTGTCATCGGAATTAATGTTCAGCTACACGCGTGTAAAGGATACCATTGTTATATGGAGGCTAAAATTCTTGAATGGAAACTCGTAATTGATTGCTGGTTTAGTATAGTATAGCTTTAGTATAATGCGTTTGTGAGACATTAATGTGAGTGATTTATGATAATTATTAATTAGCTATTGAAGTATTTTAAACTAATTGTGAGTTGCTGTAGTATTTGCTATGAATGCCATTGTTTGTGATAGAATCAATGAATCTTATATTTCATTGCAATTAATTTTGAATTAAGATTAGTAGTTGTATTCTATATTATAAGTATACTAAACTTATAACATGATATTCGTTTCTTGTATGTACGAAATTCAAAAATGACTAATTGCAACACTTTTAGTACATTTCATTTGTCTTGCCTATTATATCTACATTTATATTACATTAAAATACATTATTTACCCGTAGCTACCCTGACTAAAATACCATAATACAAATAGAAACAACACTCACTAACCCGATAGCAATAACATTGTACAAATATATGACCCCAAGAGATATTGTTAACATCCTAAGCTGGCATTTAACTTGTGTGCTCGTAATGAACTTAAGAAGGATATTTTATTGGTTTTTAATATATATTATAGCATCATAAAAGTATTTGGCAAATCCGGTTGCGCTTAAATCCGTGATTATTTTGTAAATAGAGGTAATATCGCATCATATTACACATTACATCATTACATTTAAATGATGATTTAAACGCCAATACTGTATTTCAATGACTCTTAGCTTTACAGTTAGTTCTCAACTTCCCTCATGACGTATGGATTATGTATACGTATAATATCCAATGGAACTTGAGTTGATTAATACAGCAGCCATAAATAGACCAGCAATAAACGAATGTAAAAACAAATACACTTTGAGTCGATGTGATACGTTATCAAAATATTTATTTTTTTCGAAGCAGTCTTATCTTTTTAATATGATGTCCAGTGCTTGTAAAACATAGTACAGTCCATTGTTTGTAAAAAATAATACATTTTGTTGGGTATTAATATTTAAAGAATGGCGTTTGATATCTTATAATTATGTTCGATACCCCTTCGTTTTATTTCCGTCAAATAATAAACTATATTTATGAACGTTTAGCTACGAGACTTATTATTCGAATCTTTCCATATTTCGTGTAAACATGTTTAGTTGGCATTGCTCACATGTACTGTCAGAACGGCACATTAAAGCCACCGACACGGTGAACATGGCTAGATTCACAACAGTTATATAACCTTCATAATGAAACATTGTTTGTTAAATGTTGTTGAGTACAAAACCACTCATCTTCCAAGTAGAATGTGTATACGCAAAAGCTGAATGCTTTTTTTCCGGCCCAGACATGTCATTGCCTTGACGTAATACGTTATGATATACTTATTATATGCGACAGTTTATGTTTTTGTAAATTCGTGTATATATTATGTTTTTAAAGCATTTTAAATAAATGCCCCTTTTCAATCTACACGTTTTCAGTGTGTCTATTTCATGACATGCGAGTTTGACCTCGTGTTAGGAACTTATTATTAATAGGTGCTAAGACAATATATAACTTTACATAAAGAACATCGTGTGGACACGGCTTAACTCTGAATATTCGCCGTTTGGGTTCGCATACTGCAAATATTCTAAATTAACCAGAAGGAACTTAGTTTCCTCTTGTAGAAAACCTTCCTGAATTCTTAACCTTCAATATTCAATATATGTTATGAAAAGTCTTATTATATTTGCGTTCTAAATGCATTATTTTATGTTTATTTCTAGTCATTATTAAAGTGTGTATGTACGATCTTACTACAGATATGGTGGCATAATACAATTAACTACATAAAATTAATTAACATATATTTCTATTTAAAATGGAATAAAAGTTAAGATCAAACATTGCTTTTAAACACACAATAAGCTAGGTTTTAATCACCGAATAGTTTTCGTCTGTACATATGGAAACTCAAATACATGTATATACGTTGACTTGATAGTTGGTTTAGGTTACACAACACTAATAAACGATGCAAAAACTCGACACTAGTGCTTGTTGATTCATTCCATATTGAAATGTTACCTTCGTCATTTTTATGTTTTTTTCTGTTTCATTTCAAGTTTTTTTTTGTCACTTTTATCTGCTTTTATGAAAATAATTGATATGGAAGATCGTACATAAACACTTTAAGCTGGAAATGTTTTACTCGATCTTGCAGCACACAGTTGGTGCCTTTAAAGCATATATTAAACCATTTCTACAGTTTTTAGTGAAGCACCTACGATTCTCTAATACTAGGTGCAATTTCTCAAAACTAACGTGGTACCTCAAAGCTAATAGTAGCGTTTCATAATACTTATTATTCAAGTTTCTACATATTCCTTTATTCAATTGAATTGATGTCCTTGCTCTGTGTAATTGCGATAATAGAGTGCAAATGCGAGTCGATCCGTTGCAACGTGTTGTGCATAACAATTCACAACAATTTCCAATTACTAATGAACCCTGGAGCGTCAGTAAGATAACATTGAATGCAAACAACAGAGGATAGATACACCAGCCATGAAGTAAGTATCATTATGTGTCAATAAAGTCAGCTGTATGCATAAGTAATTTGTTACATCAAATTAACATAAATTCACTTTTGCATCTAGGGAATCTTGAGAGCACAGTGGCCTTGAAATATTGTTTTGTGCATCATTTCGTACTATTGAACTTGAAGATAAGTATGGTTTATTATGAACTAAAGTTATATTATTTGTCAAGACAATTCTGTAAAGTTCAATTGTAGAAAAGCCTCAGACATTGATGCATTAGTATGTTTTACCCGCTCGTCTACTTTCAGAAGAGAAACACTGCTTTATGTGTATTCATTAAGAAGGAAAACTAATTATATAATGAATATACATTTACGTGGGGTAAGTTGTAAATTAAAGGAATACAAGATTTCCTTAACCCAAAGAGTGCATTATGACAGAAATACAGCAACATACAGCAACATGCAGTAAATTCATTTTGCTTTGCGGTATCTAATTTTTGCGCATTCTTGAAAAACTTCTTATTCGCGAGGTTCTATAATCGCGAATTTGTTTATTGACATACATATATATCACGCTCTGTTCGGATCCCGACATACACGAAAATTAGACCTTCGGGCTAATGCTTTACAGTAGAACCCGGACAAATAACAGTACCTATATGAAATCACGTATTTAAGTTATTAATATCTGGAGTGAAACTGTAATACTGAATACTATAATGTTAATTATAGTATTCAGTATTACAGTTTCACTCCAGATATTTGAAAAACTTTATTAAATATTTAAACTGCATTACTTATTATCGTTAAAATCTTAATTCTACCAATTGTCTTATTTCAAATCATTTTATCATGTCTAAAAACAATAAACTACAATCATACACTGACACTAAAGACAATTACTATCATTATTCAGGCACCAATTAATTATCTCTAGAAAAGCACGTGATTCCGAGTCCGTGGTACATTTCATATTCAACTCAACTCAGTTAATTGTAAATAGACATGTACGTGTTTTGTGTCCATAATGGTGAGATTTACATAAAACAATAAAAATGTTGTTCTCGCAAAATTATAGGATCGTGTGTATGGATCACGTTAGTTTAATAAAATTGATGAGAGAAACATTTTCCGCGGCTAACTGTCTCCGTGATCTACATCATTATCATTAATTTAAATGGAAACGTCCAAAACAATCAAATAAATCTCATACCCTGGGATATTACGAGATCGCACTAGAACATAATAATATAAATCGCTGTTTATAGACAGAGACATAACTGCTCTCGTGTGTTAAGTATTGCAGACGAAGTTTTCTAGATAGTTCGTATTGATGTCTAATATAATCCTAACATTACGACATAAACGTACACTACTTAGCATGTAAAGTTCAACGTATGATGATTGAGTATATAAGTCAAAATTGTTCCAATATATGATAAACAGAATTTGAATTAATGAAATGTCACCGTATATATAAATGTCAATGGTCGCCTTTATTAAGTTTTCCTAGGCTGGTGGTTATATTTTTTCTAAGCCTGGCAAAATAAACTTATCTTAATATAAAAACTAACCTAGTATTTAGCTTTTGTTCTATTCTGACCAAAGTTAGAGTATTAAATTCTGATAAGGTATAGAATGCCATTGAAGCATTTGCAAACATACATAATCACACAAGTGTTTTTTTCGGTTTTTATTTTCACACAATAAATTTCACAAAGCAGGCAATCACAACGGATTCTGTTTGTACGTACTAATGAAGACATCCATTTGATTTGTTTCTCCTTTTACCAACAACTCAGTATGCAAATCACCAGCAGGAAAGGTTTAATTCATTTACGTCGTTACTTATTTTAACAGCATTTATACAATTTACATGTCAATACAAAATCCATTTACACGTCAGTGAAACTATTTTATAGTGTCATAGAATGAGTAACAGTTCTTTGTCGTTAATTGTACATGTACCTTACTTGGCTTTTGTAAGTCGCATCGTCGCGGTCATGCACAGGGCGGAATTTAACTGGCGGCATCAGGATTTCGTAGAGATATGTATTCTGTCTAGACGCTTTAATTGATGTTACAATTGATTTTCGATTTAAAATCAGTGTCACCATAACTTCAACAAGTAAGAAATAGTTTTGAATTTTAGATCCTCTTCTCAATTTTGATAATAGCGTACATATTAGTTTTCCGGATTAAGAAAACGTGGTCTGTTATACTCGGTAAAAGTGTCACAATTTATTATAGATGTACTTTTGTTCTATTTTAGATATTTCTTACACATTTGGCTAAAATAATGGAAGATAGACTATGCAGCTCATGACGAATTAAGCGTATCTGACCGATTCGTTTTAAATAATGAATCCCTTAAAACTGCTAAAATACTCATCATTTAAACGAGTCGTCATTTGATTAATTTGATAGTAAACAAATAAAACGATTTCTTGATTCGCGTAACGCTGACAAAAGTGGTATGAGCAGTCCTTTATTCCAATATCCGATCCCGAAATAATTGTTTTATCACGAACACAGTGAATACAGAAACAATCCTCTCTAACCTGATCAACAATTAACTGGAATGATTGTTTACCGCATGTAAATAATAAGACAAAATTGTAAGAAATTGACGACCTTTAAAAGACAACAAGAACCGTGATTCTGTGACTATGCCTTAAAGCAAAATTAAGTGTTATTTTCTCTTCTAAAACTAGTAATTGTAGAACGATACTAGTATTGCATATCGTTCATTATTTCTCATATCTAATTTATATGACTAATACTAAAAATGGTTATGTCTCTAATAAATGTCATACGTATATTATTCAAACACGATCTTGAAGCTGTGTATATTCAGTGTTTGATTGATTCACATTGGATTCTTGTAGCCCGCTGAGTTCTACTTGAGAAATGAAAAAGCACTATTAAACACAACGATATGTTTAAAAAAAACCTTACCCTTTTCAAACTGTACAACTATATGTGGTAAATAACCTTGTCATAAACGGGAATTTAGTGATGATGATATAATAATAACATCATACAACACGAGAATATGTTGTTTTAATTATCTAAGAAATGGTAAAGAAATATAGAACTATGGTGGATATTTTTTCTTCGTATGAAAAAAAACTGTTTTTTATTGTGTGAACGTAAATTGCGTTTACCAACACTTGTTTAACAAACTGTTGCAGTAAGAAACAATTTAGGTTGCTTGCAAAGTCTGATAAACGTGATCTGCAATCTTTAGTTGCCCTCGGGATAAAAAAAAACAACATGAAAATAAAAGCAGTCGTCAGAAAAATGTTAGCAATCATTCACAAGTGGTATACATGTTTGTCCCCAGAGGATAATGTTAGCAATCATTCACAAGTGGTATACATGTTTGTCCCCAGAGGATAATGTTAGCATTCAAAGCTATGTTCAATTTGTCAGCTCGATGTAATGAACTTAGCAGTGATGGTATTAACTATTAATGATACTTCTGATTTTAAGTACAATTTTATTCTAGCATCATAAATGTATCCGTCAAATGTATCAAGCAAACTGTAGTACGAGAGCTGTTCATTTAATACCCGGACAAACGCTATATCTTAAAAAGTTATGGATGTATAAAAATGAAAATCGACTGATATAAAAGTACATCAGTTCTGTATTCACATACAAAATTTCAACATGATCTGACCAAGTAAATGACAGTTGAACATGTACACGTAACTAGGGTCGGCTCAGGTCGATGTCAAAACGTCACTCTTTTTCGAAGTATCCGACAGACGCCGCCACGCACTTTTTCTTTTTTTTCATGATACGTACCCATGAGGTGAAAACATCATAAAGCCACTGCTTATCATAAGAAGAAATATTTGTCCAGTAGTAATTTTATTATCAGAGTCCAACAATTATTACACTAACTGCAATTTTCGACTTCTGATGTTTGGCTCTCCATGTCTCGGATCATCGTGTGTTGATTCTCTGCCACCATCAATAAGTTTATACCATGTATAACAGTTCTTCACTTAACTGAGGATTCCCAAAAAGACTTCTCTAAAAGATTTATCGTTTGAAATGGCGTATGTCTAGTACTTTTACAAAACTGTATTATAACCCGTTGTTGTTTTTTTTCTCAATAATGTCAGAATCCATGGCAAAAATACACAAACGCGAACGTTGACACTAAACATTATGCACGTGCAAGAGCGATGCGTTAAAAACGTCAATATTTTCCTTTTAATGACGTCGATGTACCTGTAAATGTAACGATATCCGACGTTGTCCAGCTTAAAACTGATACAATTCCAGACTTCTTTCAAAGTAAACACGTTACAGTTGACTAAAAAGTGGCGTGGGCCGGGTAGGCCGTGTATGGGTTGCTATAATTTACCATATTTTTTTATCTTTTGCGTGGATTCTTTCCATCTTTTGTCAATCAAAAAATTTAAAAACTGAGACGTTTTATACCCACTTGTAGTACAATAAGGTTTCTCAATTACAAGTTATAGCGGTCATCCGGCTATTAAATGAACAGCCCTCGTACATCATTAGAAATGTACTCTTAACCGTCATAAAATTGACTTATTGTGCTGATTGATCTAACAAGGTTGACTACAGTTCAGGGCTACACGACCTTATCTGCAATTACTTCCGCAATAAGTTTATAATCTAATTACAAAATACACCGCCACCAAGAATATCTTGACGTAGTTTTTATGTATAATAATCTGTATAGTGGAGCGTTTATACAATGTAAATGGATGTTACAGCGTTCATATTACGGGCACCTTAGCGCGCAACAGTTAATGATGACATTTTTTTGTCACAAGTAAACTTTTCTTAATTACGATTTGTCGGATCATTGTACGCGTCTGATGTTAATTTAACCACATGCATCAACCTGGGTTGGTGTCGTAGTTATATATGCAATTGCATAGTAGCCGTGATATTTTAGTAATAAATAAACAAACACTTTACAAATTATTACATTTTTGAGTATAGCTGCAAGAAAAAGAGAGGGCACAATCTATTTTATCTTGAACAAGTCAAAAGCTGTCCAGAGCCTGAAGTATAATGCAGAAATAAAAGACATTAAATTATTTAAAATGTAGTTGAAGAATATGACGAAGGTTATTTATTATCTTATTCAGGACAGAATACGATTGATATGCATGTATTTTCACAAAGCAGGAAATCATAATGTATTCTATATTTGCATGCTAATCCACTTCGATTGTTACTCCTTTTAGCGACAATTCAATATCATAAATCACGATTATTTGTATATGCTTGAAACGTTGAATTTATTTCTTTCGTTACTAAATCGTACGATTTACATGTCAATTCAAATTCCATTTGTTCGTTTCTTATATTATAGACAGTTGTTACACATTTAGCTTAAATAATGGAAGGTAGACTACGCAGCTCATGACGAATTAGGCTTATCCGACCGAATCGTTTTAAATAATGTTTCTGGTAAAACTATTAACGTACTCATTATTTAAACGAGTCGTTAGTTTTGATTAATTTTATGGTGAACAAATAATACGATTTCTTGGTACGTTCAAGGCTAACAATAGTGGCATGAGTAGTCCTATATTTAAGAAATAATTGACGGGTAACTGTTGGTCATTGCGGTAATAACCAACGGTTGGAGTTCCGGTGCGTGGGAATTAAACCACGAGGGCGGTAGCCCGAGTGGTTTGACAACAAGCATAGGAACGACAAACCGTTGGTTATTACCGGAATAACCAACTGTTACCCGTTAATTATTTTGATTCTAACACGATCTAATATAAAATTCGTAATTTTTAAGGTTATGAATGAGAACTATATTCATTTATACTCCGCCCATTTTCTAAGAAGTACACTCATACGTGCGTTTCAGTGACGACAATAAATCATAACAATTCAAAATGACGTCAGCTTTATTGATAAACATTGAGCGAATGTCGTCATACTTATTCGCTCAAATTACAACCATATTAACAAAACGTAAACGTTTTTGTGAACTTAAGTATAACATATGTAGCACAGGTGTGGTTTTATTGCGCTTCATAATGCAGAAATGATTTGTTTGTCACAATTTACTATCGCGCGTTTAAGCACGTGCCTTCTACGGAACAATTTCTTTGAATTTCAGGAACTATTTTCAAAACATTAGGCTCCGCCCATAATTTGTTGCAGAATAACCCACAGTTATTTTCCTTCTTTATCTATGGACAACTAGCCGAGTGCCGTGGTAGAATACTAAATATCCACTCATGAAGTGTTTATTCCGTAAGTACCAAGCGTTTTCGAATATAAACATTATTAAATGCCTTTTGTAAATAAGAAACAGTTTTAAGTCGAGTAAACGTCATTAACGTTCATTGGAACTAATGCGAATTTAAGCTGTATTGAATTACATTTTATGGACTGCGGTTTTAAATCTCATAAGCATGTTTTACAGACACAAATATGAGGCTTTATGTAATGAAATATTGTTAGCATGATCTTTGGAAGATTCACACTGGATTCTTGTAAGCCGCTGAGTTCTACTTGAGAAATCAACAAACTCTTTTGAACACAGCGATTTGTTAAAAATTTACAGTATAACCTTTTCCACACTGTAAAACTATATTTGGTCAATAACCTTGACATAAACGGCAAAATTAGTGTTAAAACTTGATGATATAATCGGAACATCATACAGCACACGAATCTGTTGTTTTATGTACACTGTTTCAGCTAGCACAATTATGAGTTTATTTTTATTCTTGTAAGTCACCTATTTCAAGTTATCCGAGAAATATTAAATAAATATCCGACTCTGACTTGTGGATATCTAATGCTTCGTATTAAGAAACACTTTTTTTTAATTCGTCAACATAACTTGCATTTACCCAAAACTTGTTTAACAAAAAATGTTGCAGTAAGATACAATTTGGGCTGCACGCCAAATTTTATTGTATTCCTTCTCAAACAGATGGCATCATTTCGGCTCAGATAATGGAAAAATAAACAACTGAGCTCATGAAGAAATGCAAATTTAATTTAAGAACTAGCCAATATAATAATGATATATTAAACAATGCTAGAACAATTAACGGATGGTAAATAACTGCATTTCTATATATATTACGAATAACACTTTTTCTAGATTTTATACAAAGTCTGTTAAACGTGATCTGAAATCTTTAGTTTCGCTCAGGACAACAATACCATCATTTAAATAAAAGCAATTCTCAGCAACGTGACAGCAATCAAGTGGCATACATTTATGTCCCCAGAGGCTAACGTTAGCATCCTAAGCTAATGTTCAATTTTTTCAGTTCGATATAATGAACTTAGCAAGGTTGGTAATAACAATTAACGATACTTCAGATTTTAAATATAATTATTATTATATTATAGCATTATAAATTTATGAGACAAATGTATTAAGCAAAATATAGTACATCATTAGAAATGTACTTTAAATAACCGTCAGAAAGTTGACTCATTGTATATTATGGAGGTTACAGCTCTCATATTACAGGCACATCAGCGGGCAACATTTAATGATTTCAATTTTTTGTCACTAGAAAACGTTTCTAAGTGACAAAGTGTTGCATCATTGTACGCGTCTTATCTTTGGTTAACCACATGCATCAATAGGCGTTGTGTAATTTTATATAGTATGCGATTGCATACTAAAAAACAAATCATTATAGTTTTGAGTATAGCTGCAAAAAAAAGCTGCAAAAAAAGAACAAACACATACTTCTTAAAAAATTCAAAAGCTGTCGAGTACCTCTAGTTGTTGTAAAGGTAGTTGCAGAATGTTTTTTCTATCTCTCTTCTTTTTCAGGACACAATTCTATTGATATGCATGTATTTGCACAACGCAGGAACACACAATGGATTCCATGTTTACATGATAGTGAAATCCATTTAGATTACAAACAATCTAACCAACACCTCAATAACATGATTATGTGCATGTCCTTGAAACGTTGAATTTATTTATGTCGTTACTGAATCGCCGATTTACATGTCAATACAAATTCCATTTAAATTTCAAAGAAACATTTTATGGTGTCATATAACTAGGTACACAAGATAAGTATCTTTTACTATGTGATGCGTTGGCATTTAAAGTACCTCTTACATAATGTTAAATCAAAAAGGTTTGCATATTGGCTGCCAATTTGTTTTTGTTCTGAAAGAAAACGGCTGATAAAGTAGTACATGTAAATGATTGTGTTAGTTCCGTTTTGGAAGCGAGATGCATGTGTAGGCATATTTATAGCCTTTGTAACTTAATGAGTGCCAGCTAGCTGTTTTGTTTTCAAAACGATTAGAGTGCATGCTTCCTTTATTATGTTTTCGTCCTTTCATGTGATCATAATAAGGAACATGATTACAAACTTATCGATAAGTCTATTGAATTATTCTGAAACAAATACAAACGAATTTTAATGGATCATTATCAATAGAAAACGTCTTTAAAATATATTTTGCATCTAAATAAAGCAGCGCACCGCCAGCAGATAGATTATATTAAGCAGGACATAATATATAACGTCCTTGTTTTATACATTCCCACATATGTTCATGTTTTGGTGAATACAAGAAACTGACAAGTAAACATATCAAGCAAAATTTGTCATCCGAAATGCTAGCCAAGAAACCAAATGAAATGAATGATCGTAAGTTCGCAAGTGCACAGTTGAATATATCAATACCAAACAAGGATTGTGTGTAAAAAAGGAAATGTACATGCATAAATGCACAAAACGTACACATAGTCCAGTAATCAATACAGTATTATATAATTCATAAAATAATGAGCGATAAAACATAACATAACATTCAGTTTTATTTCTGTATATTAAGTCCTCAATGGTTTAAAACACTGCAAAATATTATTACATATCGCGAACGGTTAATTACTTGACAGAAATTGTATCGTAATGCACTTTCACTGGACAACGTATAAGCATTATATAATGATAACAAACACAGTTAAACCAGGCTAGTGCAATAATCAGGTGCACTTCCTGTCTTTACTGCATAAAGTCGGCTATGATGTCACTCGATAAAACTAGAGTATATAATATTATATAAATGTTTATTTATTTCAGTTTAACTTTCTGTCTTGCAATAGAAGATTATTATTTCTGTGACAATATGGTGTTCCCAATGGTTTGTGACATAATGGAAATTATAAAAGAAACATATCAGTCAATCGAACCATCAAACTATCAAGCTATAAAACTATATAAAAAAATGAGCTGCCGTAATCTTTGGATTTATTTAGTTGATTTGGACGCTGTAATATTTATTAATTATAGTGTTGTCAATAGTATAAACATTTGGCAAATGCTGTCGCCAGGACATTTCATTCGAATATGTTACATTAAAATAGCAATATATTGAACTTTTATGTTCATTTGCAGGTTAGGAATATATTTAATTATATTAAAATGTTTTACTGGTGTAGATATCAGGAAAATAATTTCAAAAAATGTTCAGTTATAAGATATATCTTCTAATTTTAATGTGCACTGTTATACTGTGTAAACAGTTTCAAGACAGCATGTTATACAATAGCTCGCATAAATATGAGTGTTGACTTAGTTGTAAGTCCTACTGTGTAAACAGTTTCAAGACAGCATGTTATACAATATCTCGCATAAATATGAGTGTTGACTTAGTTGTAAGTCCTACTGTGTAAACAGTTTCAAGACAGCATGTTATACAATATCTCGCATAAATATGAGTGTTGACTTGGTTGTAGGTCCTACTGTGTAAACAGTTTCAAGACAGCATACTATACAATATCTCGCATAAATATGAGTGTTGACTTGGTTGTAAGTCCGAAAAAATAACATAAATAATATAACACATTCATGTAAAATAAGAAACTGCAAACAAAAGCTTCATATTTAGTGTTACGGTTATGTGTAACAAAGTTAGTATAATGAAAACATGTACAAATGTGTTTGCGAACAATTGTAAAGAGCGTTTACTTTTTTAATCACTATGTATGTATCATACAAATGTATGGTTGGCATGTGAACGTAACACGGACACCTTTTTATCTTTAAAAAATATTAGCATTAACAATAATAATATATCACATTAAATTTTCATGTTTAATTTTGCCTTACTATGCGTACAAGACTTGTATTGACAACTTTCATTGAAATGAAAATGTCCACCACAGAGGTTGTATTACTGGCTTAGACATGGTACATAGCATTTCATATGTCTAATGTAAATTGACGCCGACGAACGCTTTAGCTGTTTCCTGTGAAAAGTAATATTACGTATACTACATATTTAAGAAAATTGTGCGACGTCTAAACGACATGGCAGTATCAGAAAAACGTCTTCTTACCATTAAAAAATAAAAAATATATCGCTGCGTGTAAAGCTTGTGTGTCAACTATATAGATTGGACGTGTTTGCAAACACTATTAATTACATACAATGTATTGTTCATTTAATTGCTAATAAGAAATCTACAACAAGTACAACATAATGAGAAACGATACCTTAATTACATATGAACGTATTGCTACACGTTGTTAATAGTTATTGTGGTTAGGTGCTCGAACCATGTTTTGTAAATATTGACTAATAATTACTAATTTTTTGCTAACATTGTGTTCATGTTGGTCTATAAAATGATATTTCATCTTTATAATTTGTATTCCGAAATATTTTCGAGTCGCTATTGAAAAACTTACATATTTTAGACATAAGCATTTATTTAGCTTCAAGAACAATAAACCTATTTTAGTAAATATGTATAATGGTAACACTCTTTTGAATAAAGTTACTAACAAGATGATACACGTTAAACTAAACATTAAAAGTTAAATGTTGAGATAACAAAACTATAAAAGAATGCGTTATGAGCTAAAAACTTATACACATTTTCATAAAATAAATGCAATTTGAACAGTTTCGTCAGTAAATAATGCTAGTGTTTGTGAACAGTTTTATTTGCAGGGTCGGTGTTTTTGCAATAAAAAGTATCCAGCAAACGAATTGTTTCTGACTTATGTTATATACTAACGTAAACACATGCTAAGACAGATAATGTGCGTCTTTAATAATAAACACATTGCGTTTCTTTAGGAAAAAACAAACATCTGTAACGCCTTCTTGCATAAAGCCTATTGAAGTATTTTCGTTATTAATATAACACATTATTAATCTAATTCGCATACAACACTCAGAAACGATATAAAATGTAAAAAAAATTCTAAATATCTTGTTATGATTACATTGAATTCAATAGTCATCAAGATGCACTGAATTTCATAGTGCCTGTTTCATCTCTCCACACCAGATTAAAAAAACTGACATCAAATAAGCAAAACATGGGAAATTACTTTTGATAAAAAAAAACACAACACGCGCCAATTAGGATACCAAATATTTATTAAGAACATGAACATATAATGCGTTCATTTCTAAGCCTATGCCCGAGAAAAGTAGACAAGCCACCCAAGGGGTGGTGTTTGTCATGAAAATCAGTACAGTTAGCACAAATCTGAGGCTCTTCCTTATCGTTCTATAGAATGTAAGCCCTTTATCTTTTGATCTAAATAATAATTCAACAGAGTGTTGATAAACTGGGTGATTAGTTCCGAATGAATAAATTCAAATATGTTAATGGTTATAAAATGAAAAACTTTTTCATAAAATAATACGTGCTATTGTTTTAAATAATGAACTTCCGACTTACTTTCGTAATAACAGTATCTGTTTTGCTATATCGGTTTATGTCATTAGCATAATTATAAGTTGATCATTAATGGTGTTCAATAAATGGAAGTGCACAAGCATAATTAACATCCTCAGAGTCTTATAAAGCATTGTTATTCAAGTAAATGGTAATACAATTTAATTCAAGACGTCATCCAATTAAATTACATTCAAAAGTAATATGTTGAAGTATGTGGTGTATAGTATTTAATAATCATGTATAATAACGGGTGTTTACGTTGCAATGTATTATCAGCTGTTATATATTTAGAAAAGGTCATCAAGTGCATAAAAATTTCTTTCTCGGAAGGATTACAACCTACGCCGTAAATCGTTCCATAAGAAAGCTCCTGATTTATTTAAAAACAACGAAATTAAAACTTAGCAGACACCCATATTTGCCGCCCTAAACAATGCGGCTAGTGAGACATAAAATGAATCATACCGATGAAATGACCATACCATGATATTGTTCTACTTACATTTGCAACGCTGCAGTATTCTCACTGGTTAAAACAACATTATTTGAAGTTTTCTTTGTTCTTCTGTAAAGGTTATTTTAAATCAGTCCACATGAAAAAAATTCTTTGTTCTTCTATTTAGGTCATTTAAAATCAGTCCACATTAAAATCCACATTACAACCTTTACACACATGACCATTAGACAGTGCTTAAAATATTATACATTAAAAGTACTATTTTTGGTTTAAACATATTTTATTTCATGAACACATAGAGTATACAAACATATAATGTCACAAATAATTCGCACGTTCAGAAAATGGATAGGAACGAAGATAAAATCTTATATAGTTCTTCTCCATAAATAGTATTTTGCATGCAAGTACGTAACATTTCTATAAATGGCAGGCATGTGTTAGAATATAACAATTTAGGGTACTGGTTAGAAAAAGATATATGATACTATCCGATAGAATAATATAAATCCTAGAGAGTGGATAACGACTTGTAAATGGTAGAGGTGTAACCTCGGATAGAGAGTAGAAGGTAAATGAGGAATGGTTTAGGTAAACAACAGCTTAACATGAGATTAGTTTTTGGCTGTAACAGAGAGCTAGGTATCAAATCTTTTACTAGTTTTTATGTACGTTGGAACTGCGTCAAAAATACGCGTGTTTTTATCATAGTCAACACGTTCATCTCCATATAGAAGTGTGTTTAGAGTTGGGGATGTCAGAGAAGAAATTGTTCTGATAAGAACCTCTCGTTGTTGCCTGAATAAGTTACATTCGAGAAAATAATGGAATACTGATTCGACTGCACCACAGCTGCATAAGGGTGATTGAACAATATTGCACATATATAGATGTTGCTTAAGTGAGCTACATTTAGTTCTGAGTCTGCAGTGGAGCATCTGTTGGCGTCTTTCACCATAGTAATATAATAAATTAGGTCTAATATAATCATTATCGAGTAGCAATTTGAAAGTGTTTAGAGAATCAGCATTTCTTGTTTCCAGAGGAAGGTTGTTCCATTCCATTATTGTTGATGGTACAAATGAATTTGAATATGTGGTTGTACGGGTTGTCACATTTCTAATGTTTGCTCCATTTCGCAATGGATACGGGTTATTAGCTCCGACTGTATCAGGCACGATATATTTAAGGTACGTCGGCGTTAGATTTGCGGTAATTTTATACATGAGAAAAAGTTTATGTTTCTGGCGCCCCATATTTAATGTTTCCCACCCAACCTCTCTGTATAACTCGTTTATCGAAACAAGTTTGGGTACAACCCGATACAATTCGCGCAGCTTCAATTTGAATTTTTTCTAAGTCATCTTTTTTTGTATTTTTGGCGAGGTGGGGGAGGATAATTTTGGCTATTTTGGCGGTAAACCAGGATAGCGCCAATTCTATACACCGCCAATAAAACAAAACCTGCAACTGATAAACTCTAATAACCGTCAATATAAGAGTTATCAAATATAGTGCTTAAATACTTCCATTGAACATATTAAATTTTTGACAATTTCCAAAACACAATAACATAATATATGAGACAATATTATACAGCAACCCCCTATCATGTAAGTCTATAATAGTTATCTTATGTGTTAAATATTTTGTCAGAACTCTCGCAAATTACTATGAACGATAATATTATAATTTAACATTCTCCTTCAGCGTATTACAAGTATGTATTTCGCGATTTATAAGACTGCTGGAAAACTATATTACCGGGACTAAAACGAGGCTGCCACACCAATATCCCACCGTTTCCCGTCATTATTAGAACAAAAGTAGGTTCAAATTGATTGGTAATGGTTTAACTTTGGCAGTTATTGCCGAATACGCCCATTTATGACACCGCCAATTCAAATCACTTCTCAAAAAACGCCAACATTTAGAACGGCAGAACTTTCGCGCTATACAGTTCGAAAGCCATTGTCAAAGCTGAGTGTTCTTAATTGCATTGTACTTAATTCTTTATGAGCAACATGGTCTATTGTAATTTAATTTAAAGGGCAAATTAAGTCTGGAATGAGATAACTGGGGTAAATAACATTTGTTATAAGAACTTAGTATATTAGTACTGGTGCCATCTGTATGCAAGTAGGGAGTGAGTCATGTATTAAATATGTCTTACTTTGCACCAATTATAATCCACAAAACGGTTTTATTTATTATTTGTATTGGTGTACTTCAACCGATTATGATAGAAAGCTTTTTTTTAAACCAGAAGAAAATGCAGTCACCTATCTACATCATTGATCAACACCAATTTTAATTATGTCTGATTATTTTGTTGCATGGCATGCTGATGAGATTTGCATGGCATGCTGATGAGATTTAACCATGAAAGTTTTTATGTAATTGGTAGTAATATCGCCTCAATGGCAACACAACACTAACACAGTGAAATAGAAACATTCCTCGAACACTTGATAAAAATGAAGTGGCATAATTTTTACCGCAATGTAAATTCTAAGACAAAATTGGGAGAAATCGACGATCTTTCATAGACATTAAAAACCATTAGGCCGTGAGTATGCCTCCAAGCCATTTTTTCTTCTAATACTAGTAAATAGAACGTCAAGTGATAATTTCTGCCTCATATTTAGGTGAATGTTAATATTTAAACCCCATTATGTTCTTAGCAGCTGCGACTATATATTTAGTTAACATCAACAGCCTGACCATTTCTATTTATTAGCATTCCAGAAGTGCGTTCAATGCATCTACTCAGATAACTTGAGTTAAGCAACGATATTCAATGAATTTTAATGTTTACATTGATTTTGAGTATTTATTTTAAAAAAATGTATTAAAATAATACAATAGATTATCCACTTTTATAGTGGATATTGGGCATACAGATGTCAGCTGAGGCAACAAAAAAACAAGAACAAACAGAGCCTTGAATATGGTCCAGGGCCCAAATCCACAAACCTCTTTAGTAAAAACAAATTTCTTAAAATCATAAAATTCCATAATTCTGTGGCAGGTTCATTTACAGATAATTGTGTCTTCAATGGTTTTAATCTGGTATAGAATCAACATATGCTTCTAATTTTACCACATTGCATAAAGAAAATTCTGAATTTCAAAACGAACTTTTTATTTCAATTTTCCAGTATGACTTATTTTCCGTATGAGCTTTGAGGATAAGGCCCAAAGAAATATCTTAATTGTCGTTTTTTCTTCTTTTTTTTCCAAACCATTTAGAAGAATGAAGAGGCGTTACAATATTAAAATGCAATCATGTCCAGGTTCTGATGGATTTACTGCTGAATTCTTTAAGGTATTTTGGAAGAAGTTAGGTCAATTTGTAGTAAGAAGTATAAATTATGCTTTTATTACAAACTCCTTATCCATAACACAAAAACATGGAATTATAACATGCATTCCAAAAGACAACAAGCCGAGATGTTATCTGAAAAATCTACGACCATTAACATTATTAAATGTTGTTTCCAAATTAGCATCAGGTTCCATTGCAAATAGATTAAAAACAGTACTTGATATTTTAATCTCCAAAGACCAAACTGGTTTCATTAAAGGCCGATTTATTGGTGAAAACACTAGACTACTTTACGATGTCTTAAAATATGCTGAAGATAATAACTTACCAGGATTACTAATGACAATCGATTTCGAAAAAGCATTCGATACTTTGTCTTTCCAGTTTATAGAAACAACTATTAGTTTTTTTAATTTCGGACCAATGTTTCAAAAATGGGTATCTATGTTCTTGCATAATACTATGGCCTCCATACAAATAAATGGATTCTTGTCAAATACTTTCAGTATAGGGAGGGGTTGTCGCCAAGGAGACCCAATTAGTGCTTACATTTTTATTATATGTGCAGAAATTCTTGCTGTTAAAATAAGGGAAAGCAAAGATATAAAAGGTATAACAATAAAAGACATAGAATATAAAATATCTCAATTTGCTGATGATACATCTTTACTTCTTGATGGATCTGAATCATCCCTTAATTGTACGTTAGACATGCTTCATGAATTTTCAAGATTCTCTGGACTAAACATTAACTATGAAAAAACTAATTTAATTTGGATAGGCTCTATGAAGTATAGTACTAGATCAATAAAAACTAAATACAAACTGACATGGGGAGCAACTACTTTTAAAGTTCTTGGGATAGTGTTTGATATTAACTTAGAAAACATGATAATGAAAAACTTTGAAGACAAAATCGAAAGTATTAAAAGTTCAATAAGTCATTGGAATCGAAGAAATATTACACCGCTGGGAAAGATAACTATTGTCAAATCAATGCTTCTACCTTTGCTTACACATTTATATGTATCACTACCAACACCAAGAGTAGACACCATGAAGCAAATTAATCAACACTTTTATGACTTCATTTGGGCAGGACCAAGCAAAATAAAAGCTACTGTAATTGTTAAGGAATATAATGAAGGTGGGTTAAATATGATAGATATATGTTCTTTTGAAAAATACATGAAAATAACATGGCTTAAGAGATTAGTGTCAGGCGAAGGAAATTGTTATTCACTTGTTAAATCGTTAATAGATTTTAAAACACTTTTTAACACTGGTAAAATGTATGCCGAGAAAATATGCTTACAATTGAAAAATAATTTTTGGAAGGACGTCTTGAAAACCTATATATTGTATATTGAAAAGCTGCCAATAGTAAATAGTGATGATATTCTGGATATGCCCCTATTTTATAACCATAATTTTAAAATTAACAATAGTCATATTTATATTAAAACTCTCTATGAAAGAGGTATTCGTTTTGTGAGAGACATTATGATAGAAAGAGATTGTTTTATTTCCAAAGAATCTTTGGATTTACATGTCGGAACAAACGTAAATTTCCTATTGTACCAAGGATTAATTAACATAATAAGTAAATATATTGAAAATTTTGAAGATATGTCAAGTTTTGACAATAAAACTCAAGGACCTATATTACCAACTTACATAAAGAAAATAGTAACCACTCCTAAAGAAGAAAAACATACTTATAAAATATTAATCCAAAATAGCGACATTCCAACTAGTCAAACAAAATGGAACTCAGAATTTTTTAATATTGACTGGAAAAACGTACATGCACTTGTGTTCAATATAACTAAGGATACATATATTAGATGGTTCCAGTGTAGAATAGTCCACAGAATCTTGGGAACAAAATCAATTATGTTCAAGATGAAAATGGCTGCTGACAATCTATGTACATTCTGTAACAATGAAGTAGAAAACATTACGCACTTGTTCTGGTACTGTCCATATACCCAAGAAATTGTGAAATTTGCTGTTGAGATTATTCATAGAAGTAGACCAAACTCACCTATTCAGCTGACATGTCAGGACCTAATACTTGGAATTACAAATCCAAAAATGAATGATTTAAACATTCTGTGCCTCGAAATTAAACGGTATATCTTTCAGTGTCAGACGAAAAACAGAAGTCCTTCAAAATTTGGGCTTGTGAATAGTATGAAGCAAACGTTTGATATATATATAACTACAATAAAAACAGACGAAGAATTGAGAGACTGGTCCCTTGTCAAAATATTTACAGACATCTCTTATAACGACACTATTCATCATAACACATAATATATATATTGTTTACCACACTAGTATTTTGTTAAGTCTGCATTATCAATGTATTATACACAATGCAATTTAGCACTCAGGTTATCCTGCTTATGTACAGTATTATATAGATAGAAGATATGCATGCTCACATCTATAACTTTATATAGAATGTTTGTGCAAGTTAGTATTTGCGTAAAATGTTTTGAAATATAAAACAGTATATATTGTATATGATTGTATGTTTACAACTGAATTTATATACACCTTTGCAATACAATTACACGAACTACTCTGTATATAACATGCATGTATGTATTATTCTATGATGAAAATAAAATTTTACAAAAAAAAAAAAAAAAAAAAAAAAAATGCAATCATGTCATCTTTCTTTTTGTAATGTGTCATTTTATGTCTATCTAAAAACTTTGTCTGGTGCGGCAATTCAAATCGTCTGCTCATTTTCCGTGTCGAAGAAAAACAATCTCAGAGATGATGTACGAAGTAAGTATTACGAACACACAGCAAGACATCTTATGATAATTAAAAAACAGATAAATACATTGCAGCGTACACGTGTGTTGTGAATGGTGATACCACACCGACTAATTTTACTATACTAATTGTACTCCAACCATAAACTATATAAATCGTACTACAACTGAATGTTGTTTTCTGTTGTCGTTTTTTATGACCATTTAATTTGATTTGCAATGCTATGATATTATATCCTGCAGAGTTAAAATCCTCGCTGTCTAGACATTATCATTAATTTAGATGGAACAGTCTAAACAAATCAAATACATTTCATAACTTGAAACGGACTTCGTCAGCAGAATGGTCAACTGCTAGGGACGTGAGCGATGTTAGCGATAGGTCTCAGATGTGCTGGAGCTGGAAACAGATGATCAGATGACGCGGACCTTTTTGAAATATAACATCAAATTGTATCCTTCATATACAACTTTAAGGCAAAACCTGGTTTGTCCTAAAGACAAAACCCATAAGAAAGACAATGCAGCCCATTACAGCCCAATTTACCACAGTAAGTGTGATGGTCACGAATATCAACAGTGTACCAAGGACTATATAGGAGGGATAGAGCACAACTTGAAGGAAATATTCATAGAACACAGGGGACTTGAAGGCAATATTCATGGAACATAGGCGACCCAGTTCAACGTCATCTGAGGTTTAGCGCCACATAAAATAGAAAGGTAAAGGTTTTGGACCGTGAACCCTGATTCGAGCGAGAGGTCAAGAGGCTATCTACATCCGCGCACTGACACCCCCACTCAACAGGGATGGGAGCCTTTGTCAGCTCTCGCACATTTGATCTTAGAACTAGCCAAGTAAAGGACAATAATGCTATACAATAAACGGATGGTAATTTTTGCATTTCTTTAAATTACGAATAAACGTAATCTGCAATCTTTACTTGTTCTCAGGATAATAATACAACCATAAAAATATAAGAAATTCTCAGCAACCTGATAGCAATCAAGTGTCATACTCGTTTATCCCCAGAGAATAATGTTAGCACTCTGAGCCAGTGTTCAATTTGACAGCTCGATGTATTGAACTGAGCAGGGATGGTATTAACTATTAATTATTCTTATGATTGTAAACATAATTATATTCTAGCATCATAAATGTATAAGGCAAATGTATAAAGCAAAAGGTAGTACATCATTAGAAATGTTCTCTAGATAGCCCTTATAAAGTTGAATCATTTTGCTGATTGATTTTAAAAGGTTGAATACAGTAACAAGTCCTTATCTGACACATAGGTTGCGATTATATCCGTAAAACGTTTATAACCTGATTATAATATATTATACAACCAAGAATATATTATCGTACATTTTATGTCAGAATAGTGTAGCGTTATAAATGAAGGTTACAGCATTCTTATTGCGGTAATCTTAGCGTTCAACGGTTATAGATTTCAGTTTTTTTGTTGCTAGAAAACTTTTCTGAGTGATAATTTGTCGGATCATTGTACGCGTATAATGTTTGGTTAACCACATGCATCAATTTGGGTTGATATGGTAAATCTATACGCAATTGCATGCAAACCAACCGCGGTATTTTAGTTAAAAAAAAAAACACGTTACAAATCATAATAGTTTTGAATAAAGCTGCAAGAAAAAAGAACAACCACAAACTACTATATATCAAACAATTCAATAGGCTTCGAATACCTGTAGTGTTATACAGACATAAAAACCATTAAGTTGTTAGAAAGGTAGTTGCAGAATGTTTTTCTATCCCTCTTTTTTATTTTTCAGGACAAAGTACTATCGATATGCATGTATTTTCACTAAGCAGGAAATCACAATGGATGCCATATTTACATGCTAATGAAATCCATTAAGATTATAGGAGTAACAATCCAACCGACAACTCAGTATCATAAATTACGTGTATTTGCATGTCCTTAAAACGTTGAAATTGTTCTGTTGTTCCTGAATCGTACGATTTACATGTCAATACAAATTCCATTTCCATTTCAGAGAAACATTTAATGTGTAATATAACTAGGTACATAAACAAGATAAGAATGTTTTACTATGTGATACGATGGCCTTTAAATTAGCTCTTTAATAATGTTAAATTAGTGAAAAGTGTTTGTATATTAGCTGTTTATATGTTTTCGTCCTGAAAAAAAAACGACTGACATAACAGTACATATATGTGTGCGTTCCGTTTTTTAAACGAAATGCATATTTATAGCGTTTGTAACTTAATAAGTGGCAACTATCTTTTTTGAAACGATTAGGGTACATGCTTTCTTGATAATGTTTTGGTCCATTTATGTGATCATAATAAGAACATGTTTACAAACTATCGATTTGTCTATTTTATAATTCTGTAACAAATACATTACGAATTTTAATGGATTATATTCAATATATAACACATCTTAAAACTATAGTGTATCTAGATAAAGCAGTGCACCGCCTGACAATAGCTTATGTTAAAAAGGTCATCATATATAACATCCTTGTAGAAGTTGTATACATCACCATATAATTATGTTCATGTTTCGGTGAATACAAGAATCTGACAAGTAAATATATCAAGCAAAATTTGCAATCCGAAATGCTAGCCAACAGACCAAATAAAATTAAATATCGTAAGTTCTCAAGTGCACAGTTAAATATTTCAATGCCAAACAAGGATTGTGTCTAAAGTAGGAAAATCATTCGTCGTTATACTTCGCTATACAAATAGTCTTTGCATGAAATCAATCACGCTCTGAACCGACAGAGTGGCTTAGCACGAGCAACTTAGCTGTTGGACTGAGACATTGGGTAAGAAGCACGAGCAACTTAGCTGTTGGACTGAGACATTGGGTAAGAAGCACGAGCAACTTAGCTGTTGGACTGAGACATTGGGTAAGAAGCACGAGCAACTTAGCTGTTGGACTGAGACATTGGGTAAGAAGCACGGACAACTTAGCTGTTGGACTGAGACATTGGGTAAGAAGCACGGACAACTTTGCTGTTGGACTGAGACATTGGGTAAGAAGCACGGACAACTTAGCTGTTGGACTGAGACATTGGGTAAGAAGCACGGACAACTTAGCTGTTGGACTGAGACATTGGGTAAGAAGCACGGACAACTTAGCTGTTGGACTGAGACATTGAGTAAGAAGCACGGACAACTTAGCTGTTGGACTGAGACATTGGGTAAAAAGCACGGACAACTTTGCTGTTGGACTGAGACATTGGGTAAGAAGCACGGACAACTTAGCTGTTGGACTGAGACATTGGGTAAGAAGCACGGACAACTTAGCTGTTGGACTGAGACATTGGGTAAGAAGCACGGACAACTTTGCTGTTGGACTGAGACATTGGGTAAGAAGCACGGACAACTTTGCTGTTGGACTGAGACATTGGGTAAGAAGCACGAGCAACTTAGCTGTTGGACTGAGACATTGAGTAAGAAGCACGGACAACTTAGCTGTTGGACTGAGACATTGGGTAAGAAGCACGGACAACTTAGCTGTTGGACTGAGACATTGGGTAAGATTCACGGACAACTTAGCTGTTGGACTGAGACATTGGGTAAGAAGCACGGACAACTTTGCTGTTGGACTGAGACATTGGGTAAGAAGCACGGACAACTTTGCTGTTGGACTGAGACATTGGGTAAGAAGTACGGACAACTTAGCTGTTGGACTGAGACATTGGGTAAGAAGCACGAGCAACTTAGCTGTTGGACTGAGACATTGCCTAAGAAGCACGGACAACTTAGCTGTTGGACTGAGACATTGGGTAAGAAGCACGGACAACTTAGCTGTTGGACTGAGACATTGGGTAAGAAGCACGGACAACTTAGCTGTTGGACTGAGACATTGGGTAAGAAGCACGGACAACTTAGCTGTTGGACTGAGACATTGGGTAAGAAGCACGGACAACGTAGCTGTTGGACTGTGACATTGGGTAAGAAGCACGGACAACTTTGCTTGCGATCAGTCAGTTAAGCCCTGCAAAAGAAAAGTGAAACATATCTACGAATTATCCTTATCAACGACAACAAGAGTATTGCAAAAGCAACAGAGAAATCCAAAATTACTCATCGAACATTATATAACAGGATCAACAAAGCAATTCACTGAAATCGTAAAAATATATTAAATACCATCTAATAATTTTATTTTAAATATTCATTTTTCGTTTATGTTTTATTCAATTTGTGCATGTAAATTGCATTGTGATAAGTGTTTGATTAATACTCAGCTATATTATTAAGTAGTGTTTCGTTAACTGTAAATGGTTTCACAACGTTAAATTTAATTTTGAAAATGTTGCATAATATTACAACAACTCTAACTAATGGGAATATTTAAAGATAAAGTTAAGAAGTTGCATGAACATTATCTAATGACTATAAGAAGTCCACGTGTCTATCGTATTAAATTCTTTTGTAATACACACATATACACATAACAACAGCAACAAACACAACCTAGAAAAGAATTATTAAACATTGAAATGGTATAAAGGTGCGACAAACCTTACACATAGTTCAGTTATCAATATAAATGCATTCTTATATTATTAATACTATTAATGAGCAATAAAACATAAAAGTACATTACGTACTCGATAGTTTAAAACACTGCAAAAGATAATCCCATATCGCGAAAGGTTTGCACATATATTTACCACCAAAGAACAGAAATCGTATTGTTATTTCTTTTTCACATGACAACGTATAAACATCATGTAATGATGACAAAATTAAATCAAGCCTGTGCAGTTAGCAGATGCACATGCTCTATTTACTGTATAAGGTCGGTTATTATTTAACTCGATAAAGTCAGATTATATAAGATTATATAACTGTTTATTTATTTCAGCTTAACTTTCTGTCTTGCAATAGTAGATTATGAATATATTTAATACTATTGACATATGTGTTTTATGGAGTGAAATTCACGAAAACAGTTAACAACAAATTTTCAGTTTAAGGATCTATGAACTCATTTTAATGGGCATTGTTCTACTGTGTATCAACATGAGGTTTCAGTTTTATCTATAAAAAAATGCATTATCAAGACAACATGCTATCCAATGTTTTTCAAAACTATAAATGTTGACCATGTTGTAAGTCCGAAAAGATAACATAAATGAAATAACACATTCATGTACAATAAGCAATTGAAAACAAAAGCTTCATAAAATGTATGTTTTTCATGTTAACATAACAGGGAAACCTTTATTTTATTTTTTAACATGTTAGCCTTAATAATAATAACATACCACATTAAATTCAAGTTTAATGTTGCCGCACTACGCCGAAAAGACTTATTGACTCCCGCCTTTCATTTACATGAAAATGTCCACCACAGAGAAGTATTACTGGCTTAGACATGGTTGTATGGTTCGCAATATGTCTACTGTCAATTGACGCCGACGCACGCTTTAGCTGTTTCCTGTGAGAGGAAATTATTAAAACATGTGTTGTGTGTCTAAGAATAATTATTGTGTATACTACATACTTAAGCGACTTGTGTGACGTCTAATCTTTCTGAAAAGAGTCGTCCTAACACAAAAAGAAGAAACAAGATCGCTGTGTTTCACGTAAATCTTTAATGTCAAATAATGACATTAAACAACGTTTATTTCAGCAATAAAGCTTACAAAAAGCTTATAGCCTACAATAAATGCATAAAAATGAGATACCCTTGGTTAAGATTGCTGTGAATGTTAGTGAAATAAAGTGAAATAAAGAGGAACAATATATTAAGCACATTGTGGAAATCTACTAATGCTTTGTAAAGTAAGCGTTACATTGTTATTTTCATTGTTACATTTTTACCTTGGTTGAACATTTTAATTTAAAAAAATATTGCACTTGATATTATGAACATTATAGACAGCATTTTGTTTTCAAAATAGTAAATAATGTAGATAATATTATAGGCAAACATTATATCACAATAACATTATATCAAGTACAGATATTTAATACATAGAAATAATGATATTAACAAAATAAGTCCTAGTGTGAAACTATTATAAAATTAATATAATTACATACAATGATAACACATATTAAAAATAAGTACGCATACATTAACATTCTCAACATGTTTTGGTACCTGTATTAGAACAAACCATATTACATAATATAAGAGTATATTAAGATTTATAATTAACAAACCATATTACATAATCTAAGAGCATATTAAGATTTATAATTAACAAACCATATTACATAATATAAGAGCATATTAAGATTTATTATTAACAAACCATATTACATAATATAAGAGCATATTAAGATTTATAATTAACAAACCATATTACATAATATAAGAGTATATTAAGATTTATTATTAACAAACCATATTACACAATATAAGAGTATATTAACATTTATAATTAACAAACCATATTACATAATATAAGAGTATATTAAGATTTATAATTAACAAACCATATTATATAATATAAGAGCATATTAAGATTTATAATTAACAAACCATATTACATAATATAAGAGTATATTAAGATTTATAATTAACAAACCATATTACATAATATAAGAGCATATTAAGATTTATAATTAACAAACCATATTACATAATATAAGAGTATATTAAGATTTATAATTAACAAACCATATTACATAATATAAGAGCATATTAAGATTTATAATTAACAAACCATATTACAAAATATAAGAGCATATTAAGATTTATAATTAACAAACCATATTACATAATATAAGAGTATATTAAGATTTATAATTAACAAACCATATTACATAATATAAGAGCATATTAAGATTTATAATTAACAAACCATATTACATAATATAAGCATATTAAGATTTATAATTAGTTGAATGATCAGATTTAGTAGTATGGTACATCATACAAAAACTTTCAAGATGGTACAAATGTGAATACTGTTAACATTAACATGCTATCTAGTACACACATTTCGTAGATAGAATTAATGAGACATTAAACATATTAAACTATGTTGCAATAAGTATGCTAGAACATTAGTGACAATTTTAAAATCATGAAATACAATTAATAAGAGTAAAAATAAGGTAAGCACTATATACTAAACATACATTTGGTAGAAACAAAAACAATGAGACATTAAACAAAGATTACTCTTTGTTACAATATATGGTCATAAGAATAAATATGTATACACATTTCATAATATGCGTTCGATACTTCTATTAAAAACAAATCATATAAATGTGTATAGTATCACAGATAGAGTTTTAATTAGTACAATGACGAGTGTATAATTATGTTACAACACACATTTAACTACAGTAGTTTATGGATATAAACTGAACAATTCATTTCCATACGAATGTGGTTTAATTTGTTTGTCGAAGCTCGTATAAGAGTGTGTGCATGATATATATAATGATATATTAGGCTATTTTAGTAGGTCATTTGTACATCAAATATATACGTTCTAAATGTTTGCAAACACTATTAATTACATAAGTTGTATTGCGCATTTAATTTCTAACAAGAAATCCACAAAAAGTACAACATCAAGAGAAAAGATACATTTATTTAATGCTAAGAAGTGAAATATAGAACAATAAGAGATATATGCCTATATCATTCACAGTGAGGGACTATTTTTTTATTGTATTTAATTTCAACAATATTTAATTGTATGTGTTGTCACCATTTATCATACAGAATTATCAAATAGAAGAGTAGTAAAGATTATTAACAGTAAATGTTAAGAAAACCTCCCCAATTATACATTAAAGTAATTACCCCTTATTTTCTCTTTGAGTTTCCTCAGTCGTATTGAGCCAAGGAAACTAACAGACAATGTCTTGCGGGTACAAGCTTTAGCCACAAGGCAATGGAGCTGGTCATCTTCGTCCAAACTTAATTTTAACATCCAAAGTATTTATTAAAACTTTTGCACTTTATACATTATCGCATATTACAATTGTTGTTTACTGTTGCTATGAACAGTAGTCTTGTTTATATAATTGCTGTCATGACGGTTCTCCAAAATCCAACAAGAATCCGATGTACACTTGAGTAATAACTCATGGTCGTTTAGCACATTATTCATATAATATTTTGTGTGTATTAAGTCTTTATATCCAGTAACCACGCTGAAGTATTTAAGTATTCAATGTGTTATTGTAAGAAGTGTTCCGCGTTCGATTCTGTGCCATCGTGTTTTCTTGAGCGACTATTTATCCAATTGTGTTGATAAATCCAAATATTTAATATAGAAAACACTTTATACGTATAAGAAATCCATTTCCGAACACTCTTTCACAGTACATCTTTCATTGTTTTACTTTTTAACGCGCATCTACGAGAGTAATAATCTTGAATTGCTTGCGAAAACACATGTGCGTTTGAATGTCCTGACTGTGTTGACTATTGTTTACATCATAACACAGAAGCACACGCTATTTTTAGAAAATAAGAATTTTGGAGAACTGAATGCACTTTCACTTTTAACACGTACTATTATCATAAATATATTTAAACCTAGCAGTGAGCGTTAGCTTCTCGAATTATAAGCTATACATTATTCAACGACAACGTGTATCAAATTGCATGTATTAAAACTTAAATAAATTTAGAAACCTGCATTATACGTTGCCAATGAATATGCTGTACAGCAAAGTACACTGTTGTACTGTAAATACGCTGCCCTGATAATGCATAGAGTCAATAATTTTGCGGTATAAATTGCTTAACTAATCCACAGCAATTTTATGTCGTAATCCAACATGGCGCAGGAGTGTTAAGTACTAACACGGATTACTGCGCATTATAGAGAAAATAGTACTGACATAAAACATCGTGTTGAAAATCCCTTTAAAATAAATTAAATGTAAAGAATACTCAATAGCATTACCATAAAAAGAAAATGTGTTTTGTTTTCGGTTTGATAACGCGTTATATCATCACCGGAAAGGGAGACAATTAAAATAGCAAGCGCTCGTGAAAATATTCATTGTATCCCTTTCCTGTGATGTTATAACGCGTTATCACACCGAAAAAAAAATTAATAGTCGAACCATGATTTGCACATAATAATTAATTTATTTGCAACCTAAATGACGTTGTGATGATTTTGGTTTATAATATGATATTTTATCTGTATGAATTATATTCCAAAATATGTTTGAGTCACTTTTGAAAAACTTACATATTTTAGACAAAATCATTTATAACACATAACATATTTTCATGACATTATTAGCTTCAAGAACAATATACCTATTTTAGCAAATATATATATTGGTAACACTCTTTTGATCAATAATAAACACATTGTGTTGCTTCATATTCATATAGGAAAAAACAAACATCTGAAACGCCTTATTGCATAAAGTCTATTGAATTGTGTTCGTTACAATTATAGCGCAATCTTCATGTTATTCACTCAAAATACTCTTCATTTCTCAGAAACGATATATATATACAAAGTAATTATGTCCTTTTTGGTAACTACGATGTCAGGGTTACATTGTATCCAATATTCATCAAGGTGCACTGAATATCATGGTGTCTGTTAAATATCTCCGTGAAAGATGAAAGGTTGACATTTAAAATATTGAAGCTTGCATACAATAAGAACAGTTACTTTTGTGACAAAAATACTACGCGCCCACCAGGATACCAATTTATTGTTGTATATTAAGAACCTAAACAAATATTGCGTTCATATTAAGCTGATGACCGATAACAGTAGACAAGCCACCCGAAGTGTGAGTTAGTCAAGAAATCAGTACAGTTAGCACACATTTGTTGCTCTTCCTTATCGTGCTATGAATGTAAGAAATTTTTCTTTTGATCTAAAAATTTTTCTCGAAAGAGTGTTGACAAACTGGGTCATTAGTTCGGAATGAGTACATAAATATACGTTTATCTGAAATGGTGTAAAATAAATGGAAGTGCAAATTCAAATTTAGTTTCCTTATTACTGCAGCCGAATTGACAGTAACTCAATTATAAGATAGAAGGAATAACGATATGCGCTGTAGAATAAATGCAGGGCATATAAAAGAACCTCATCAAACCATTGCAATTTAATTTAAAAAGAAATAATAATAAAAATTATACGTCATTAAGATTAAATTACATTTCAATCACACAATGGTTGGATCATATGTTTCATAGTACTAAATAAAATGGCATATTGCATTGCGATGCCTTGCCAGTTGTTAAATAAAAATAGGTGGTCTAGTGTATGTCTTTTGTATGTCCAATTATAACCTACGCCGTACATGGTTCCGTAAGATAGCTCTTTTATTTAAAAACCACGAAACGGAAAATGAGAGATATCAAGAATTGCCGCGCTAGACAATGTGTCTGGTGAGACATAAAGGTGATAATTACAGATGCAATGACCATTATTTGTTATTATGTTACCTATTTTTTCACTGCTTCATGTTCTCACACAAAAAAAAACATTATTTGAGGCGCGTAGTGAGAAAATCGGGCTTAATGCATGGGCGTAGAGTGTCGTCCCGGATTGGCCTATATTTAGAAGAGACTTCCTTGAAACAAAAAATGCCATAAAAGCGCAAAGTGCCGTCCTGATTCGCCTGTGCGGACTGCACTGTCTTATCCGGGACGACACTTTGCGCACATTAAGACCGTTTTTCCCACGACACGCCTCATTTGAAGGTTTCCTTTGCTCTGTTATGCATATTACTTTACTATGTAAGTTATTTTGAATCAGCCTATATTGAAAAATCTTTACACCAGCAGGAAGTATACATTATGCATTATTCTTTTATTATAAGAGGTGTTCATTATTCTAAATAAAATTAAAATACTATTACAACACCTAAGTACCCATTAAACTATATTAACAGTCGTTGATAAATTCAAAATAAAAATTAAACGTGTAGAATACTTATATAGTTAAATGCTTGGTTGTTAAACGTCACATATATAGTGTCCGGATCTGAAATACCTTATTTGAATTTATATATTACCGGTTCTTTAAATTAGAATGAAACTATTCTTTCTATAGAATCTATATTTTAACAATTAATTTTGCTCAAATGCATACTCACGGTTTTTATTGACAAGTAAAATGTATCAATTTATCACAATCTACTCTTATCAATTTGAGGTAAAAAAAAATACGTCACATTAGGTCATACCAATTCTATTCTATGTTTAGCGTCCTCGGGCTGGTAGGATTTTAGAAGCCTGAACGAAAAAACAACAATTTTGACAATGTGAACAATCGAGTTGGAAAGCATAAAACAACTTGGGAAAAATGATTTAGGTGGTTTTACCAATATTTGTAGAAATAGTGTGCAACTATTCAATGTGCACAATGAATATACTGTGTTAAAGTAGTTTCCCATTTATGAAGATGATATATATATAACAGTTTTGCAGGTAAACATTTGCCTTAGCTTGTTCCACTGCTATGAATAAGTTGTGAAAGAAAAATGTTTTTTATCGACTCATTGTTTGTTTTTACCTGCTTGGTTGGTAGGTTTCGAAAAATCACGGGGACGCTAAATACAGAATCAAATTTGTATGGCCTTATTGTTATCGGCTTGGTGTGAAATGTATCTATTTTAACGTTGGTTATGGTAGCTTGGGATCAGATTAAACAATTATTTCTTTAATGAATATGGAAATATTTTCCTGCTTGTGAGCATGTTTGGCAGCCTGGGAAAAGAAGCAAACAATCGTTCACTTAAAATGAATCTAATGACTTATATTTAAATTAATAAGATTAGCATACAAACCCATTTGGAAAACTGCGTGTTCGTAGGTCATAAATTGTACTGAATTCATGAGCTGCATGCTATTTATGGTCCATTGAATTTTCTTTTAACCGGAAGGACAAATAGAATGAGATAACCGTGGTAAATAACATTAAGAATAAGATTTAAAACATACCTTACTGCTGCATCTTAATCCATGTATTAAATGAAAAATGTATCAAAAACATAGAAACATGTCTTAACTAATCACCTGTTTACATAATTATTATAATTATTATGACAAACAGCTTTATTACCCGAAGAACATGCGGTCCATTATGTACCCTCGTTATACCCTATGTGCCCTATCTTAATCATGTCTAATTAGTTTGTTGTATATTGCATGCTAATGCAATTTAACAGTGCAAGTGTTAACGAATTGTTGGTACAATCGCCTCAATGCCAACATAAAACGCACTTAACAAGCACCGAAAACCGCTTAATGATATTTGTATGAAATTTAAGTTTTGTATGTTTCCAACGGCTAGAGGCGTGTGACAGCTTCATATCACAACTATTGAAATAAAAGTGATACAACTATTTAAACCAGAATATGGGGGGGGGATTAACTATACAGAAAGTGATACAACTATTTAAACCAGAATACGGGGGGGATTAACTATACAGAAAGTGATACAACTATTTAAACCAGAATATGGGGGGGGGATTAACTATACAGAAAGTGATACAACTATTTAAACCAGAATATGGGGGGGATTAACTATACAGAAAGTGATACAACTATTTAAACCAGAATATGGGGGGGGGGATTAACTATACAGAAAGTGATACAACTATTTAAACCAGAATATGGTGGGGGGGATTAACTATACAGAAAGTGATACAACTATTTAAACCAGAATATGGTGGGAGGGATTAACTATACAGAAAGTGATACAACTATTTAAACCAGAATATGGTGGGAGGGATTAACTATACAGAAAGTGATACAACTATTTAAACCAGAATATGGTGGGAGGGATTAACTATACAGAAAGTGATACAACTATTTAAACCAGAATATGGGGGGGGGATTAACTATACAGAAAGTGATACAACTATTTAAACCAGAATATGGTGGGGGGGGATTAACTATACAGAAAGTGATACAACTATTTAAACCAGAATATGGGGGGGGATTAACTATACAGAAAGTGATACAACTATTTAAACCAGAATATGGTGGGGGGATTAACTATACAGAAAGTGATACAACTACTTAAACCAGAATATGGTGGGAGGGATTAACTATACAGAAAGTGATACAACTATTTAAACCAGAATATGGGGGGGGGGATTAACTATACAGAAAGTGATACAACTATTTAAACCAGAATATGGTGGGGGGATTAACTATACAGAAAGTGATACAACTATTTAAACCAGAATATGGTGGGGGGATTAACTATACAGAAAGTGATACAACTATTTAAACCAGAATATGGGGGGGATTAACTATACAGAAAGTGATACAACTATTTAAACCAGAATATGGGGGGGATTAACTATGCAGAAAGTGATACAACTATTTAAACCAGAATATGGGGGGGATTAACTATACAGAAAGTGATACAACTATTTAAACCAGACTATGGGGGGGATTAACTATACAGAAAGTGATACAACTATTTAAACCAGAATATGGGGGGGGATTAACTATACAGAAAGTGATACAACTATTTAAACCAGAATATGGGGGGGGATTAACTATACAGAAAGTGATACAACTATTTAAACCAGAATATGGTGGGAGTGATTAACTATACAGAAAGTGATACAACTATTTAAACCAGAATATGGGGAGGGGGATTAACTATACAGAAAGTGATACAACTATTTAAACCAGAATATGGTGGGAGGGGATTAATTATACAGAAAGTGATACAACTATTTAAACCAGAATATGGTGGGAGGGGATTAACTATACAGAAAGTGATACAACTATTTAAACCAGAATATGGGGAGGGGGATTAACTATACAGAAAGTGATACAACTATTTAAACCAGAATATGGGGGGGGATTAACTATACAGAAAGTGATACAACTATTTAAACCAGAATATGGTGGGAGGGATTAACTATACAGAAAGTGATACAACTATTTAAACCAGAATATGGGGAGGGGGATTAACTATACAGAAAGTGATACAACTATTTAAACCAGAATATGGGGGGGGATTAACTATACAGAAAGTGATACAACTATTTAAACCAGAATATGGGGGGGGATTAACTAAACAGAAAGTGATACAACTATTTAAACCAGAATATGGGGGGGATTAACTATACAGAAAGTGATACAACTATTTAAACCAGAATATGGGGGGGGATTAACTATACAGAAAGTGATACAACTATTTAAACCAGAATATGGGGGGATTAACTATACAGAAAGTGATACAACTATTTAAACCAGAATATGGTGGGAGGGATTAACTATACAGAAAGTGATACAACTATTTAAACCAGAATATGGTGTGAGGGATTAGCTATACAGAAAGTGATACAACTATTTAAACCAGAATATGGTGGGAGGGATTAACTATACAGAAAGTGATACAACTATTTAAACCAGAATATGGGGGGGGGATTAACTATACAGAAAGTGATACAACTATTTAAACCAGAATATGGGGGGGATTAACTATGCAGAAAGTGATAGAACTATTTAAACCAGAATATGGGGGGGGGGTGATTAACTATACAGAAAGTGATACAACTATTTAAACCAGATTATGGGGGGGGATTAACTATACAGAAAGTGATACAACTATTTAAACCAGAATATGGGGGGGGATTAGCTATACAGAAAGTGATACAACTATTTAAACCAGAATATGGTGGGAGGGATTAACTATACAGAAAGTGATACAACTATTTAAACCAGAATATGGGGGGGGGGATTAACTATACAGAAAGTGATACAACTATTTAAACCAGAATATGGGGGGGGATTAACTATACAGAAAGTGATACAACTATTTAAACCAGAATATGGGGGGGGATTAACTATACAGAAAGTGATACAACTATTTAAACCAGAATATGGGGGGGATTAACTATACAGAAAGTGATACAAGTATTTAAACCAGAATATGGGGGGGGATTAACTATACAGAAAGTGATACAACTATTTAAACCAGAATATGGGGGGGGGATTAACTATACAGAAAGTGATACAACTATTTAAACCAGAATATGGTGGGAGGGATTAACTATACAGAAAGTGATACAACTATTTAAACCAGAATATGGTGGGAGGGATTAACTATACAGAAAACATCGTCTGCTATTTAAACCAGAATATGGTGGGAGGGATTAACTATACAGAAAACATCGTCTGCTATTTAATCCAAGTGAGATGTTATGTCTCTGTCCGTTATCAGTAATTTATATGAGTATGTTCTGGAGAGATCGTGTTATATTCCAGATAACACGATTTATTTGGTTGGTTTAGACGTTTCTCTTCCATTTAGTGATAACGGTCTAGATCGCGATGACATGGTAGTCGCGGAAAATGTTTTGTTCGTTAATTTATTTGAATTAACATTGTTTCACGTATTGATTTAACATTTGTACCCAATAAACCCGCTGTTTATTTACATTAATTTGAAATCAGTGTAGAATTTACTACTTATACATAAATGATTTCATAATACCCGTTTTTTGTTGAAATCACCAATTTATATTGTAACACATGATTGTTTATTATATATTTAGAAGACTTTAAACTAAAAATGGAGTAGATAAGACCCAAATCGATGCATTGGTAAAAAGTTATTCGACTTGAGTATCCGTCAGTCTAATATTTAATGTGCAATCAGATTGGTACCGAGGCAGCATATGTGGGTTATTTCGAATATTAATGTGTACAAGAACACTTAGTAATAAGAGTCATATCTAATACATTATAGACTGGGTATCATTTAAAACAATTAAACCGGAACGTTCGCAAAATATCGATCGTTAAAAAAAACTTACTAAATATTTATACTCAAATATACATAAAAGTTGACGATATGACAATTCCAAACTGATCCGCAATTAATCCTTAATACGTAATAATTTGAGTCCAGCATATTAAGTCCATTAAGACAGATATCTGTAAGAATTAGTGTTTTTGCCTTCACAAGAACGCTTTTGTAGTTGCATGTACATGTATGGTATACCTTTTTACTTGAGTATACCGTTCAGTGCGTGTATTATTATGAATACAATAGCAAATATAGATATAGACGGATATACCGGTGAGATTTATAAAAACTGTCACATTTTATCATTTAAAATAGTGTATATGTATACAATGAACTCTCATCAATATTTCTTGTCTTAATTTTAATTAAGTTCATGGAAAACTATTATGCCTGCTCTTTTCCGAACGAATGAACTTTAAAGCTACCATGATTGCAACACACATGTGGAATAACGAAAGCTAAGTATTATCTACGCCCTGTAAATGTATGCTACAGCTACTTTAATGGATATCGTAACTTTAAATGTATGAAGTTTCTACACTTTTATATGCAAACCTATGTTGCTTCAAAACCAATAATGTTTCTTGTAAAGATTTCCCATGCCCACCTGATACACCTACTTTTATTTAAAGGGCATGATCCAAATATTAAAACGCATTTACATACAGACTCATATTATCTCGAGCACTGATATATATACTCGTATATAAGGTCTGTTGAAGCTGGACATGTCTTCCAATGACAAGGTTAACCAATGCTGCAAAATGTGTTACCCGTTCCAGCATTTCATATAGAAATACTCCCAGGAAACGGGTCAAACGATCCCGCGATTTATTCGGCGGCAGTAAAGAATATTGACGACAGGCGACTTCACTGCCATTCGTACATTTCTAGATATTTTGTTTCCTATGGTCTTCTTACATCATTCCATTCCTAACAATTTTATAGCATCTCCATATTATGATATCCAAGAGGATATATGAGACGCTCCCACCAGGATAACAGTTTATTAGTACATATTAGGAGTCTAAACATATACTTCGTCCATTACTAAGCAAATGACCGATAAAAGTAGACAAGGCTGATGTGTGTCAAGAACATCAGTTCAGTTAGCTCACTTATGAACATCTTCATTCTCGCTCTGTAGAATGAAAGCCATTTTACGTTATTCTAATTAATAATCCGATAGAGTGTTGACCAAATATATAACTAGCTCGGAACGAAGAAATCCAAATATTGTATTTTTTATTACGCATATGTCTTATCATTAAAGAATTTGTGACATCTTTTAAATGATGAACTGAGGAAGTAAATTCGTATAAACAGTAGTGTGCAGTGTTTTATATCGGTTTTATGTCCTTTACATATAATATATAATTATATGTTATGATGTTAAATATATGAAAGTGCAAACATAGTATGATGTATAGTACTAAAAATCATTAATTAAAACGTTGCGATGCATTTATTTCTAGTTGTTAAAATATTAATTGAGGGCATCCAATGTATGTTCTTTGTTGGTAAAATTATCATATATGCCTTACTTCGCTCCTATTATATAAATATTTGAGAATTACGGAACAGAAAATGAGCATACGTATTTGAGTTGCCGCACCAGACTATGTGTCTAGTGAGACATATAATGAATCATTATAAGAATAACAATGACATGAGCGTACTTATTAGGCTACCTACATTTGTTACGCTACATTATTCTCACTGGTTCAAACAACAATATTATTCTAGCAAGGTTTGCTTTTCTCTGCTATGAATATAACAATTGCTATCTAGGTTATTTTAATCGACTTAAGTTGAAATCTTGAATTTAACGGTCACTTAAATTTATAAGACATATATTATTACTTATATTTCTATAATTATTTATAATTAATTTTGCTCAAAGGCATACTCACGGACTTGTGAATCGTGTTGTCTTTTAGAATTTGTGAGTTTATTGCAATGTAAACTTATTTACCTAACGAGAAACGTATGTCTCTTTTTACTGTTATCGGACATGTGACGAACGTGTTTTTAACGTCGGTCTCGATATCCTGAGGGCAGATAAAACATATCCCGCTCAAACGGATCAAGAACTTGTGTAATTTGTCCGTTCTGAAAAAGCATCAAAGGGCGACTCGATAGAGTAATGAGTATTGTATGTGTAAAACTTTTTTTTAAAGACGATTGTTCGGGTGTGATGAATTCTTCATGAGCTACATGTAATGGGTAACAGTAGTTTGGAACATGTTGGTAAACGATGCAAGACATTTTAGCAATGTAATGCATCGGTATTAAAAAAAAATGAATTTATTTGTGCAAGTTATTACATGTTGCACATAGTGATAGTACGAAGACAATGACGTAACTCGTGCAATATTTTTCATCATCGAGTCAGATGAAAATATAAAACGTTTTAACGTGTTGAAACTTCGTCGACAATGATTGTGAAAGATTGTGATAAATGGGCAAAACAGAATGAACATATCCGCATACTTTCCGACGAAACAAAGTTGTGACCATTTTGTCAATGGTTTTAATTACGTCAACAAATCGTACACTTTTAGACATAAATTATTTCGATGCATGAAACCTCATCCCATCCTATCTTTTGGTTAATATTCAACGGTTACTAGTATTAATAATAAAATAACGTAGCTGACAGGATCGGTATGTGCTATTTCCCGGATAACTGGGACTTTATCGTCTCACAAGAGACTAGAATGAATCAAAAAAAAAATTATGCGATTGTTGTACATGTTAATCTGGTTGGCGAGTTGAGATGAAAATGTGAATGTTTTGGCGTAGTGTTGACATCATCACCTCAACGTCAAAACAGAATGCGACTAGCAGACTTAAGACATCACATAATAATAGTGTATCAATTGTAATGAAAATTTAGCTGCGTGTACTGACAAAACCTTCGAAACCTTAAATTCATATATTATTGTATACAATGTATTTTGATACATTTTATTATCCAACACAAATAATGGAACGCTAACCCGAAGCTTTCGTCCTAATACTAATACTTAGGACTCAATGCGACCATCAGTGACCATCCTAGACCGGGACCCCACCTGGTTTAGGAGAGGTGTGAGAAAGGCAGTGTACACAAGGACACTGTGTACCTACAAGGACCTACACTTAACAAGGACGGGGGTCGATGCAATCTGTCGCACATCTAGGGCAGCGTGTGGACATCGCTCAGTGTGGTGCCAATTCCCAGTAGGCTACTCCCTTTAGTCTGCCGATGAAGTCCTATGTATTAAGACTATTAAGTTTGATACTAGTGTATACATTTAAGGTTTTGTTAGTAACGATGTGGTTTATTCTAACGACGAATGTTTTGAGCCGGTTTCATATCAAGGGTATTGCAATAAAATGTCACAACGATTTAAACCCCAATATGTGGACAAACTATCTTGAAAATATCTCTGCAATTTAATACAAATGGGCAGTTATATATATGTCCTTAAACAGTGATTTTTTTTTTGTTCTCGTATAATTTCAGGATATACGATTCATTTGATTATTTTATACTTTTATATAAACTAATGATAGTTGTCTTGATCGCGAGAACACAAAAGCTACTTCAGATGTTTTGCTCGTAAAATGTATTCATCTAACAACGTAATTTATATGCATAATCTTAGATAAGAAAAGTGTACTTGAAAGTCCCTTATTTGCATGTAATGCAATATGGATCCAAAGCCCACTGATGGGTATTTGCAATTAGGTGCGTTGAGTATAAAATCCACCATGGACTTGGAATTATGTCATAACAAAATGTGTGCTCCAAGCACAATTGTTAGGTTATACAATGTGTCTTCATCTGCATTTTTTTTTAGGAAATGCCTTGCTTGCAATGTATCTTCATGTGCATTTTTGTTTAAAGAAATGTCATGCTTCAAAAGCATTTAAAGTTGAACGAAAAAATGCTCGACGTAAGATAACATTATTACAGTGTTGTGCTCAGTAGAGTTGATTAATTTAAATAAAATAATATGTTAGTTTATATGTCTTTAATTGTATGTTTTCAACATTCAAACACAATTTAATTAATGTAAAAGTTAATTAATACTTAAAAAAACAAACTGCATTCTGGTAGTTCGTAAGATTGTGTTTAATATACATCTACACAAATATATATATTTCTGAAACAATCTGATCTTTGTCCACCGCAAATGTCGTGTTCATGTCATCGACATGTATAATTTTATAGAACATATTTCAGAAATGGTCTCAAAATAAAATGTCAGTTACTTCATTTGGTGAAACTGTAGTAAATGAAATTTTGTTTAATTCGTTCAGATACTCAAACATATGCGAACTGATGATTTAATGTTTATTGTTTACAGTAATAAAAGTCAGTGCTTAATGAACCTACAAAGGCCAAACTATTATGTTTACCCCTTATAATATCCCTAACATTAAAATTGTCATTAAATTGCCTTTTTATGTTTTCTCACAAGATGGCAACGCTGAACCGCAGTATTGTTTCTAACCGTATCTACATATCTGAGAAATGGGAATTCCACAACAATAAAAAAAATTAAAACGGATTTTATAGTACATGGTTCCCCGTCCTCATGGGGTCCATATATTAAACACATGTTATAAAAAAAATGATGTTATGAATAATAAGACAACTCAACGTGGAATAGAGCCAATTTGTTTTCAAATTTCAGCGACGCAATAACAGAGTCACAGAATTGCACACAATTTAAGCAAAGACCTATACATGAACCGATTTTAAATAATCCGTGAATATATTTCCTGCATTCACTCGTACTAATAAAACCAAATGTATGCAAACTATCGAAATATTTAACTTGTTTCATTCGTTCAAAACGTGAAAACAGGAGATATATTTAGAAATTGCAATTACAAGAAAAATCACATAACTTATTTCTAAGCTACATGTACAATATTGACTATTACACATTGGACGTGAAATGAACCTTTTGCATTGAATTATGAAATTCAGACAGCTAACAGAAAAAATACAACAATAGTGTATGCAGATTCTTCAAACATAATTGTTAGTTTTACTGCTTTTACTGCTCGGCAGCGGATGGCTTCGAGAGAAGTAAATTAAATGTAATAAGTACGATTAACTAGGAACTACTAATATTATTAGTGTAAGTTTATTTATTTTGAGTTAGTTAGGGAAAGATCTATTATCACAAAATGTACATGGTGCTGCTAAAAAGGATCCTGACCAGTCTGCTTATATTTTCTAATAATTTATTAAATCCAGGGTATTTATTAGTCTAATGCTTGTAGTTCAGGTTTTAAAGCATAGTCTATTTATCTGTCATGGAATATTTGCAAAAATATTCAACATTTCTGTGTTGGCAGCAAGGGGGGGGGGGACAAAAAACGAGCAGAGTGCAGCACCCTGCTATTTTGCTCTAGATCTTTCCCTATTGTTAGTATACACTTTTCTTTAAGAAGACCGTTTAGTGGTTTATAAGACAGTCTCATATTTTGTAATAATGCATGGCACTATGACAGTAATTGTTTGTCATTCCGATTATAGTTAGGTACGAGAATGTTGAGAAATATAATAATATATAAAGAAAGTAGCGCAAAATATGAACATCACACGTCACCCGCTAAATACTGCTACATCATTATGCGCACTAAAAGACATATTGGTTCAAAACTCCTCAAAATCAATCCATTATACATAATTATTTAAGTCTGATATACAAAGTTCGCAAGGCAGTTATCGCCCATAATTATTATGTGTGCCATGCACATACGACATAAATTGTTTAAGTGTAAGAAATGAGATTTGTTATACATCAAAATAAATTTAAAATGAACTTCAATGAAAAATATGATGCATTTATTATGTAACAGCCGATAGGCCTTACATGGGAAACCTATGCAACAACAATGAACTAATCTATGTCTAAGCGTGTTGAGTCATGAATGACGAGCTGTTAACTACATTTATCCCTTATGCGTGTACACTGTGTACAAGATGACAAGTTAATTTGCCCTGATAAAAAACAATCAAAGCGGTACCATAGTTGGTTTTCTCAATCCTGCCTTTATAGAAATATTCTAATGAAAGGCGTCAACATATCCTGCGATTTATTAGGTGGCATTATAGAATATTAGTGACAAGCAATTTCACAGATATTTGTCCATCATTCTAGTTCTAAAACATTTCCAGGGAATTTATATCGGCATCTAGCTATACGTAACACAATTATTTTGTCATGTACATTTTTTTTTGTTTTTTTATGTTTTGTTGTTTGAATCTTTTAGCATATATTTTGAAACAGATAGCATTTTTCAGCTAATGTTAATATCATCCAATAAATACAGTTTAATACCGGTATGTTAAATGCAGCTTTCTATTTTACAGAAATCGATTTTCCATTGATAAGAAGTATGTTACAATCTTACGTTAAAATGGCATATTTGTAACTGTAATATTAACCATTATTTATACACAATATCAACTCAATGAATTGTTGTTGCATGTTTATTATTATTATTATTACAAATAATAATAATAATAATAATGATATTATTATTATTATCATTTATTATTATTATTATTATTATTATTATTATTATTATTTAGTAGTAGTAGTAGTAGTAGTAGTAGTAGTAGTAGTAGTAGTAGTAGTAGTAGTAGTAGTAGTAGTAGTAGTAGCAGCAGCAGTAGCAGTAGCAGTAGCAATAGCAGTAGCAGTAGTAGTAGTAGTAGTACTAGTAGTAGTAGTAATTCGTTCAACAACTTATTTATGCAACGTTATTTGCTCGATATTTTCAGTTGCACTTTTTGCTGATCAATAAAACTGTTATGTTATAGAACTGTTAATGAATTCAATACTTGTGTTTCGATCGAGAGACTAAGCTGACGTAGCTGATTTAGTCGTGCCTGTTAATTGTTACAATAAGATAAACAGAATACGCATATCAACACCAGATTGTAGTTTTTTTTATTTTCTACTGCGTATCCGAGTCATTAGTCAATATGCGCCCTGCGCGTGTCCTTTAAAGGAACTTGTCAGTCACAGATTTTCGTATTTAATGTCATTTAACTGCAAAAACTAAAGCCGTTTAACTGATCGTATTCAAAATGAAGAAAAAACAACATAGTTAAAATATTTGGCTTTCCCGGGACTCGAACCTAAGACATCCATGATGAAAAATCTGTCGCGCTAAAAACTCGACTTACAGTCAAAGTAGTAAATTTTTAACTCTAGGTAGTGATACACGTATTTTCCAAAATACCGATGAAAAGCGTTACAAACGCTTTATAATTTAATCCATTTCAATTGATTGTTCATAAACGACAGTGTATTTCCAATATTTCTGTGTCGATAGTGTTATTTATAGTGTGTATATATACTGTATATTTCATGTTTGTATATACAACAACAGTTTTGAAAATTGTCAATTTGTCAATCTGTTAACAGGTCCCTTGAAGTAACTTAAAACATGTTAATGTTTTCACGTCATACTATTTGAGGCATTTTATTTATAAATTCCAGTTTCTGGCAAATTCACTTAATATTCAATATTGATAAATGTGAAGTGAGATTAGGTAGTAAAAACCATTTCTCTTGCCAATATCATCATGCAAAAGTACACGTTATTGTATTCTACTTTTCTATTTACGGTAGTTTGTATCTCGTACCAGGATATTACAACGGACATGTTATACTTAAGCTGTTCTTGAATTAAATCAATTGCACATTTTCCCAATTTAATCAGGCACGAAGTATACAGATCTCATGAACAATCGTGCATCTTGTATTGTAATGTCTTGTATTGATGCTGAATATAGCAGATATGTAACATCATCATTTGCATGACAATGAGGAATTTCATTGATGTGCCATTAATTAAATTTCATAATTAATTAATTATATTATCATTATTGAAATATGAATATTGCACGAAGAGCTAAATTAGTAGATTTTAAAGCGCATACTTGTTTTAAAATGTGTTTGTGAAAGTACACAATTATTATTGTATTATTGTTTGTTCCATAGTCATTATATTTACTTTATTTCATTATTTGAAAGGCTTTCGGTGTGATTCAGATGTTTTGATAACTGTTTTTTGTAGCATAACGAATCTGAAACAATTGACCAGTAGATACTTGTCAATCAAGGGTTGAGTTGACCAATTATGGGGTTTATATTTCAGTAGTTAAATATAGCTCATGGTTGCATGATGAAATCAATGTACTTGATCCTTGGACAAACAACCTTGGACAAACAGAAAGGCTTATGTTCGTCTACTGGTTAATTGAGCATATATTTGGACATGCTATGTTGTAAACGAGACTGGAAGACCTTTATTGGTTTGTTAACGACACAGTTATACTAGCCTGCAAACAGCTTCATTGTTTGTAATGCCACCAATACATGTTCGCCTACTTCTGTTAACGGTTAGTATCGAACATGGACTTAACACTAGTGTTTTGAAAACACCTCAATGCGAAAAAGTTCGTATGCTTAACAATTCTGAGTAACCATCGATGTCACCTTCGCGAGGTATTTCGTGCATTTTCTTTTTGCAGAAACCAACTCGATGCACTCTTGTTAAACACGCAACAATCTGTTTAACACTTAACTGTCAAATATGTAGGATGGTACACGTGTTAGTGAGGCATCCTTGATGTGCTTCGTGCTGGACGAAAAAAACATCGTTTTTTTCGTAGAATCCCCAGAACTGATTTGTTTACCTTTATCTCGCTTTCCCAAAATCATGTTTAGTGCACATTTTTACCATTTCTAGTGAGTGTAATATGTCCCAAGTATGACACCTTAGTTTTTTCAAGCCACAGTGTACCTTTGCAAATTTGTAGTATGTTGCTCTATGATTGAGAAAGCCATTTACCTTCGGTGCTCCTGAAAAGTCAACAGTATGCACGGGTATAACGACTAGTTGCGCCCGCTTGATAATGAAACAAAATTATAACCTTAAAATATTATTTTAACATCTAATTATATAATTTAATGGTTATAATCGACATTACGGACTGTGGTACTGACTGTACGTTGTAAAGGTTCTCGGTAAGCGGTAATGAAAATAAACTTGCTGTTTTAGTATATTGTAGGTACATATAAATAACTTTCTATTCAACAATGCAATACATCTTGGCTACATAATGTCGTACTGGATCAATAGTTTTCATCTGGTGTCTATGTTTCCTTAGACAATGGTCATAAGGTATAATGCAATGGAATTAATTAAAAGATAGAAACACAGCATTAAGACATAAAACATTTCGTATACAAAGCTCATTATCAACATAAAGTCCATGCAAAGTATAAACTGTCGCTAAAATGTGACACCAATTTAACGACAATGTTAACTAATAAAGTAAAAACAAGAATTAGTTCATAGATAATAAATTTGACGCAGATGGTAAATGTGTTACAAATGGAATGGCATTCAACTTTACTACTTGCAAATCTTCTCCGATCGTTTGTCATCATTGGACCATTCTGTATCGCATCTATTCAAATAACGTTGAGCTGATTTATAGCATACTTCACAAAGTTTAATACATAGATGATTTGGAAAGTGTCTATGTAATTGATACAATACGTATATTTTTCATTATTAATACCTACAAGCCTCAACAAGTTTAACTGTTCTTGTAACACAAATAAACGTGATCGATTTATATACGAGATGGATTTTATGTATATGGTTTGCATTTATTTTAATACCTATACAGTTATATGATTTATTAGCAAGTCAATAATTTGTCAACTCTAAACTGTTTATGCTGACATGGTGCATCAAATATACCTCATCTGTGACTGTCCAACACACTCGTTAACATACCTTCTATAAATATATATTTCCTAGAAGCAATTTTGACGAAATAATAAAAATACTAACCTACAAGAAACGTGTGTGACAATAATTGATAAATTCAACGATGTCATCGTGGTTGATAAGTTATTCATGATAAACTCATTAACTGCACAAGACAGTTGCAACCCTAGTCAAGAACGAGCACACAAACAAACACTTCACAAAAAAGCCAGATGCTTATTTAATTTCCCTTATTGCTTCCTGATCAATTAATCCAATCATTAACACATCATCAATTGATATTCACATGTCAAAACCAGTCCGTGTCGTGTTAAATTAAACATTTACTTCAAGTTTAATTTTGGTCGCCCTTACTGTATATTTAGAAGACACTAGCACACGTATTAAAATGACCAATTGTCTTTTGTACATTTCCGCTTCTCATGAATTGAGACTCGAATTTAAGAGGCCCATTATATTGACGTTAAATATTACAGACGACGCTTTGTTTTTCGTTGCATTTAGACATATTTTTCTTCCGTTATTAAATTTTCTTTGGCTCCAATTTTGGTTCCCAGTAAACATGTTCGCTGAACGTCATTTATCGTTACTGAAACATGGAACCTATTCATAAAATCCGAAGCGGAAGGTTCCGATTCACGTTATTTTATTATCCAACACATCAACACAGTAAAGTGAACTGTGTTTAAAAGGACGGCATACGTATGTTACAATTTAAATTGCGCTTTATTAGTCAATTACTTGTAAAATATTGCGTTTCATTATTCACTTGATGCAATATGTCTTGAACGCGCACGAGATCATAATTACTTTGCTGCATCATCCTGATCTCTTTCAACGATAGCACGAGACTGTAATATTAAAGTAGTAATATTAGAATAATGGAAATGGAAAATCTCAATAAAATCAGATGAACGTCTTTATTGTCTGCCCTGCATGATGGATTCCTTCGGACACGGTCTATGTTGTTAGTGTGGTGTACGTTAGAAAGAGGGATTGTGAGACTTCATTTAACTGAATAGTCAATTAATGTTTATGTAATTACATAGAACATAGCCAAACAACAGAAAGGAATCATCACAGCAGCAAATTGTTGGTTGCAGCGTGAGCACATGGATGTCTAGGCTTAAAGGTTCTAAAATCAATGTGTATTTGATTTTAACATGTATCTTGTATATGAAAATACTATGTATGTCAATGTATCTGTTTCTTTGATGTTCATAATTTTCATTTTATGTATATGTTTCCTTTTTTGATTCCCTGCCGTTACCATATTGTTTATTTGTATATATGTAAATGGCCAAAGGCAATATGCCCATTTGCCAATAAAAGTTGAAACTGTGCAACATATAACATTCACAAAAGAAACATTACATAGTATTGTGAACTAGACCTTTAGAACGCTACGCGAAACCTTTGATAGACAAATTTTATCATTGTGAACTAGACCTTTAGCACGCGAAACCTGTCACAGACCAATTTTAGCATTGTGAACTAGACCTCTAGCACGCGAAACCTGTCATAGACAAATTTTAGCATTGTGAACAAGACCTTTAGCACGCAAAACCTGTCATAGACCAATTTTAGCATTCTGAACTTGACCTTTAGCAAGCGAAACCTTTCTTAAACCAAATTATAGGACTGTGAACCTTCCATAAACTATGATTGATGTCAATTTTACAATATATTGTGTCGGTCAGTCCCCTGCGTTACGAAGATGATTTCAATCACTGTAACAGCAAAGATTATAACAAATAAAATAATATTGTCATCAGTGTACAGGATATGTGATGAGATGAAAGTGTTGTATTATATCGAAGTCATATAGATGTATGAGTATGCTTGTGACTTTATAAAACAATGTTTTTGAATGATAATGTCCCTTGAATCAGTCCTGGTAATCGCGCTATTGTTTTTATTCATTCTATACCAACGAGTAACCAAGCAGATCATACTGGGTTTACTGTTCCAATCCACAGTCTGCAAATAATTTGTACCCATGAAATAATGTTTCAACATGGGAAACACGGTAGTAAAATGTATTCGGAAATTAGTATACAATCCAAAAAATACTAGTCAGAATTGTCTTAATTTTAATCTTTGCTAAACATCTATAGAAAATAGGTTTACAGAGCACAAGCAAAATATTGGCAAACAAGAAGAACGGACATTGCCATAATTGTTAGTTGCAACTTAAACTGTGTAATGAAAAAACAATTTAAGCAACTACATTTAATATCACTAAAAGTTCCACAAATCTGTAATGTTAGATAGTTATTCCTAGATGCTAATTTTCCGAGGATCTAGCATTTGTTTACGCCGGCGCTCAAACATTGTTTTACGTGTATATATAACGTTTTCTTTGGAAACATTTCGTATCAATTTCGCAGCTGGTGATGTTTGGTGGCGACAGCAAACTGATTGTTTTTTTTTGAGAAACAAACTTACTTCAACGTAAAAGTCTCCGGTTTTTTTTTTTCTTGACAAACAATCTGAATTCCACCGTAAGGCATCAGTTTGTTACATGTTTTGATCGATGTTTGCCACTGATCAAATGCTCAGTAACAATGACGTAAGCTGTTGTTATTCAGAAACGCTGACCATTTGCCTGGCGCCGTTTAATGTCTGTTGGGCTTTAGAATTAGAATATCTTTTTCAAAACATAATAACTTTACGAATATACGTTTGATAATTAGCCAATTGAAATAATAGCATAATACTTGAATATATTAAATAAAAATTATAAGAATATATACTAAGTTAAATACGTTTAGCAACACAAGCATGTAAGAAAATATAAAATGCTTCTTAAAGTGAAAAGAGAACGTTGTTTATTGGTCGTATTTTATTATAACATTGTGACATTTATACAAAGTATGATGTTAATATCATCAAGTTAACTGTCTTTAAAGGGAAGGACCAGTAATATAAACAGAAATAAAATGCTATTTATTTAATGATGACTCAGTGAAATATATCAAGTTTTATTTTGGGGGCAAAACTTATTTTTTCTTAGTATATAGCATTGATATAGTAAAAACATGGGCTTTTAAAATTTGATTTTATTTTGTATATAGTTATTGCAAGTTCTCTAAAGCATCGTTAAATATCTGGTATTCAAACATGATACTCGCTAATTTGTCTATAAACAAAGAACAAAATTATCGTTGTTAATCTACCGTATAAACAATGCAAAAAGAATTACCGATTCTGAGAGAAGCATAGTAATTAGTAGTTCCAATTACAATTGCAAAATATACGTTAAATCATGTCAAAATCGAAATATTTTTCGCTTTATCGCTGTTTATCGGTCAATAAGCAACTCTTTGTCGTTCTGATGCTTGGCTGTTAACGCGCTCGTTGTTTAATTTCTACGTATCAGTACACCAAATCGTTGTTTATTGGCCGATAAACAACGATAAATTTAAAATTATTTCTTAAATACTCTGAACATCAAATTAATTTAATTTCGTATATGAGCAGCTAATGTACTTCTCTCTACAGCTGGCATTTGCCTTTCCTTGAAGCCTTCACTTCATTTCAGTTACAATTTGCAGGTTAGATACAAGATTATTGTTATTAGCAGCAGCAATAATGACTTTTTATCATTGTTAGCAGGCCGTAATGTGCATTCGATTCGTTAAACGTTAAAGGTTGCATGTGTGTACGTTTATAGCGGATATACCTACAGCGTATAAGTTGACATGTCGATGTATACGTGATTGACGAGTTCATATATATGATATCATTTAAAAAGAAATTTTCTTAAAATACGATTAAAATTTAGGCTTAAAGTGGAGCTGACATTTATTTTCACTCTTACCCAAGTATTATACTTATTATAATGCCATGTCTTAAAATGTAAAATGAATTGTGCTGAAGCTAAAGTTACAGGTCAACGATTTTATAAATTTCTAAACAATATCGAAATTTTAAAAACCACGAGCGTGCTTCAATTTAATATACAATTTATATTTTAGTTTCGTTTTAAATATTAAGTTTTACTTTAACATTTTTATTAAACAAAAGTTAATTTTAGTTTTTCTTAAATGAATAATGATGGCTTGTTTTGATTAGTTAAAGGTTATTATCTTTAGAACTGTTGACACATTACTACACTTAATATTATTTAAGTAATAAATACTGGTATTCATGTATTTTGCGTTAGTGGATCGTGTTACAAAATACGAGTACTCAACTTTTAGTGTTCACATAGATGTAGATATTTGTAGTTGCTAACGCAGAATTTGTACGTTGCTTTAATTAAAAGAGGAAAAAATCATATGTTGATCGTTGTTTTCTTAAACGCAACTAATGAATTGTGTGGTCGTTTGCACTGTAATAATCTAACATTATGGTTTAGTACATTTCTTATACATCAACGGATATATTAATATATACCATGATTGTTATTTAATCTAAGTATATTAGACATCCAAGCCACTTGGGCAGAGCAAGTATACTGTGGCAAATAACACGAAGTCAAATGATATTGGTTTCTGTCAATATTTTCTCAGAGCAATAATAATATGTTCAGTTATCATAACTTGCAATGCCTTCGGTGAGGTTGCTTGACAGGAAAACATTATATGAATGTGTATTGAATATTTATGGTTGTAAATGCACCATTATGCAGATGCCGTACACGTGTGTACTGCCATCACGCATACGTACGTAATGGAACAGTTATTTCACTGAAGTATATCAAATACAATTAGGGCAATGTAAGAAAAATATGATATATAATACAAAAGTTTAAACTGCAGGTAATTATGAAGGAAAACAAACATAATTAGAATGCAGATGAGACGTAAAACAGGCTGTGATATTCATCCGTGTACGTGCAAATACTCATAAACAGACATATTAATTTGTCAATATTCCTTTTTTGCATGCTTTCTTTATGCACGCGTAGCCTAAAAAAATGCTTAATTCCGTTTTGTATAATATACACTATGGACAATGTTCTTTTGGAATTGCTAATAATTCTTTGAGTTGACTATATAGGAGAGATACGTATAAAAAATTACTGTTTTAATAACGGTCTGTTTAATTTGCCTCCATATTGCTTCTTGTTACATAATATTGCAGAATTGAAAGGAGTGGCATACCCGCAAATCGAAGGTACTATAAATAACATATTTATTGTAGAAAACGAATACTATTCATAACAATAATAATTTGTGCATTGGCGAACACGGCACATTCACATGGCAATATTATATTTTTCTGATAGCATCTTATCTTCGTCGTTGTTACTAAAATGTCAATGCAGACATCGTCTATCAAGGATCGGAATGAATTATTAGTCGGTAAACAGTGCTATATCTTAAGAAACTAACGATCAACATAATCTAAAAGGGAAAAGAAGGAATGACTTGTTTGAAGGGAATTTGAACGTAAATCATATGCTGTATCCAAACATAGGAACATATGACAGTATATTGATATTAATCTGCAAATATTTTGAAAATAAGAAAACATACATCGAATTATGCAATTAATACCATAAACCATCCAGTGTTTCTATCATGTATTCAGTAATTGTTCACATCAGTGTTTCTTACATGTATTCAGAACTTGTTCTCATCAGTTGTTGATATAAACGGAGTTGGGTATGGTCCATTAAAGGACTAGAGTACAGCAAACGGAGTTGGGTATGGTCCATTACAGGACTAGAGTACAGCAAACGGAGTTGGGTATGGTCCATTACAGGACTAGAGTACAGCAAACGGAGTTGGGTATGGTCCATTACAGGACTAGAGTACAGCAAACGGAGTTGGGTATGGTCCATTACAGGACTAGAGTACAGCAAACATATCACAAAGTCGAGGTATGCGTAACTGATATCATTCATTGAATGATTTATGCAGTGTTATTAATCTGAATATGCATATAATTCAACACAAAAATTATTATTTAGAAAATAATGATATTTTGTCATTGATTACCGAGTGGCTTTGCGAATACAGCTTCTAAAGTGCAATGCATGCACATCTTTGTAGTTCTTGTTAAAGCCGCAGTCCATAGAATATAATGAAATACATCTTAAATTGGCATTAGTTCTAATGAACGTTAATGACGTTTACTAGACTAAAAACCGTGTCTTATTTACGAAAGGAATTGTATTATGTCTTTGTTCAAACACGCTTGGTACGAACGGAATGCACACTTATGTACATGCTGATTTACTCCAGAGGCATCACCAGCTATCGCATGCAGAAACTATATTATAAAAAGTTAAGAAAACGTTGTTACATTATCGATTTCAATGCCGTTTTATTTTGTGTATTTTGTTCGGTAAGACGTCCATTAGAAACGATCTCTGGACTGCTGATTTAAGTTGACTGCATGTCACAGAAGGCTTAGTAAGTAGACCAAAACAACAATATTGCTAGCTTGTACGCAAATTCGGAGACCCACTCTACGTACTGATCACTGTAGTAGAGGTTTATTAGGACATGATGAAACCTTAAGTGCCTCCTTGCATTAGAACATTGGGGTCATGTTAAACACCGGAATCGTTAAAATGGTCCGCAAATCGAAATGTCTCAGTGGTTTCAGTGATCGAGCAAATGCTTCAGATGGCGGATGGTTTTATTTGTCGCCTGGTAATTTAACCTATTGATTATATAAAAAGCATTAGACCTTGTATTTTTTAAATATGAATCAAACTTGAGCAATATTTGGAACGTAACAGTTGCATATAAATACGACATTTGAAGCATAATACATCAGAACTTAGAAATATAAAAACAGACAACAGTATGTCATCATGGGATTATAACCGTATGTGCTTTGGTTGTGTAAGTGACATGTCTATGTGCCCAAGGGTGCCCAAGGGCAATGTTTCTGATCACCACCTAGATGTAATTATTTGTTCATTGGACTATTTTATACATTCCCAGAAATGTTAATTGGACTATTTTAAACATTTCCGGAAATGTTAATTGGACTATTTAAAACATTACCATGTATGTTAATTGGACTATTTCAAACCAACCCTGAAATGCTAATTGGACTATTTTAGACATTCCCAGAATTGTTAATTGGACTATTTCAATCCTTCCCATAAATGTTAATTGGACTATATATAACCTTCCCAGAAATGTTATTTGGACTATTTCAAACCTTCCCAGAAATGTTTATTGCACTATTTCAATCCAACCCTGAAATGTTAATTGGACTATTTCAAACCATCCAAGAAATGTTAATTGGACTATTTTAAACCTGTCCAGAAATGTTAATTGGACTATTTCAAACCTTCGCAGAAATGCTAATTGGACTATTTCCAAACTTCCTCGAAAATTGTTATGCGTAACGTTGCTAACTAACAAAAAGATAAAAAAAAAAAAATAATAACACTGGTAAAATCATAACCACGTTGGCAGAGGTAAAATAAGCATCGAACTACTAAGACTTTATCGATTGCGTGGTCAGTCTTGATCGATCGATAATATCGTTAGGAAAACGCCGCAAAGAATGTGTTAGTAAGTTCCTCAGAACGTCTTCATTTGGCCCAATTAAATTTAGCTTCACCATCCTAATTGATTCATTAGTGCCTGTATCTGGCAATTTTGAATAATGATGCGGAAAACAAAATCGTTTGCAAATAAAATAATTTAAAACTACACTAGTTTTATAGTTATATTTTCTACTGTAATATTTACAAACATCGAAAGCGTGTCTTGTATCCGTTACCAGGAAATTACAGCGTTCCTATTTTAATTTCGATTTCAACTTGGAATCGAATGTAATTAAATTCAATGTTTATACAGTTAACTTAGACACGCAGTATTCAGATTACAGGCACAATCGTGTCCTCCAAATCATTGGTTCCATGTATCCCTTTGATCTTCGCTGAGTTTAGCAGATTTGTAAAATCATGCCAATATTAGTTTTTAAATATGCATATTTGCATATCAAAGTGCAATTAAATATTAATACGTCTTTGACTTAAACAAGTACACTTGAATGCTCATCAAACACATTTTTTTAACTGCAGGTCTGTTGTTGTTTTTTCTTCGCTTTTTACAGTGGTCATTTTATTTTATTATTGTAAAAAGGTTTCTGGTGCCTAAAATACATTATGCGAAAATATTTTGAAATATGGAACATAATTCAACTTTTTTAGATCTGTTGGATGTGCTTGACAACAAGTATTTATTGCGTTGTTAATATATTGTATGGGTATTAGAAAGAATAGACTGATACAAATGAATATATGAAGTACGGCCTTAATATATTTTTATTTGTATCTCATGAGTGTTGACTAAGAGCTAAACATGTCTGTATATCCCATTCATTGTTTATCTCCTAACATACCTATACGGTGCATTATAAATACAAAAATGGCGACCATGTGACAACGTGGCATTTTTATTTTGTATTTTCTGCAGATTTCGAACTTTGAAAACCATGGACACACGCAATTTGGACGATAATTATCGTCCCTATTTCGCCGTCTGTGAAATTTCTTACAGCGATAATTATCGGCCAACTAATTAACGCTGTGTTCAAAGTTATAGACAAGCGAAATTTGGACGATAATTATCGTCCAAATTGCGTGTGTCCATGGTTTTCAAAGTTCGAAATCTGCAGAAAATACAAAATAAAAATGCCACGTTGCCACGTTGTCACATCGTCGCCCTTTTTGTATTTATAATGCACCGTATAGGTATGTTAGGAGATAAACAATGAATGGGATATACAAACCTGTTTAGCTCTTAGTGTGTCTTTAAAATGTCTTAGTGCTTGATCTGCAGAAAATAAAAGTTAATATATCGCGTCGTCGCGGTCAAGAACCAGGCGAAATTTAATTGGCGGAATGAGGATTCCGTAAATATCGTATGTAATTCGTATTGTCATACATGCAAATATAATTTATTGCATCATGATTTATTTAAATACTCTCATTACATACGTTGTTTCTATACTAATCTTATCATATCCATAACGCTTGGGCGCTTTACATTTGTAAACGATTGTTTTCATACAGAACTCTGAAAATATGGATTCCAATGTTGTTACACATTAAGAACAAACTCGTTATGAGTTCAGTTATGTTGCATTTCGTAGCAATCAGTGTATGTTGAAAAAAATGATTGATATTTTAATCGCGTATATAGTTATCTTCATATAATTTGAAGAAAACGATTGTATGTAATGTGCTGAGTTAATAGCTGCAATGCATCATGAAGGTAGAGCAACCAAAGGTAATACGATTGCTTAGATAGGACTTTGTACACCCAACTTTATGTCTTCTCACTGTATTGCATGACGATGATCTGAAAATTGAACTAAATGATGTTATGCCCTTAAATCTTAATAATAAGAAGACATGTGGTTGACACTTGTTTTTTTTCATTTCATCGTGCATCAGAAAGTTTCAATTCTGCTACTCTGGTTTTCATCCAAACATTGAGCAATTAAATGGTAATTAAATTGAAAACGTATTCTACTTTATTGTGGTTTAATGTGAATTGCGATCCTATGATGTTAATCTTTATTTACATGTATTATGAATAAATCTGGACCAAGTGGGAGGTTCGGGCGCCCGTGAACGGTTTAAACCCCCATTGCTTTGCATTGGGCGTTCTAAGGCGGTGACTCCAGTTTAATTCATATTTGTGTTTTGTGTTTGTTACGTGTTTTTGTAGTGTGCTGTGTTGTTTTGCCAATCGGTCACTAACGTAAATACATGACCTTGTTCTGCTGTTAAGAGTTCTCCCATGCAGCTGCATCTGGATTTTCACTGTGTTTATGTTTATATATTTTAAAAAAATTGATTGTATGTAATGTGCTGAGTATTAGCTGCAATGCATAATGAAGGTAGAAACACTAAAGCTAATACGATTGCTTCGGTTGAGGGTATAATATTATCTAATCAAACTGTATATGCTCAAACTATATGATGCTAAGACTTCAAATAATGTGTTATCCAAAAAAATTAATTTATAATTTATATCAAGAAACAAACATCAATTATGCGCATTTTGCATTTCATTTCGAACTCCATACTACGAATATTTTTGACAAGACAAGACAAGACAAATATTTATTAAGACTTGTACAGCGTACATCGTCTAAACACTAAAATGTTTTACATACATACATTTGGTCACGTTATAATGAATACAATAATAACAAATACAATCAAATTAACAATCATGTACATATATATTTTTTGGTAAAAGCTTAATATAAATAAGTATAATGTACATTCGTAATTTCTATGGGAGATAACTACTTATAGTTAAGTCACAACATTAAGACAATTATTTCTTATAATTAGTGCTTCTTTTATAAATTTTGCTAACTTAATAAGTTTGCATGTATTAGTTGTATTTAACAATTGGTGGAATTTGTAAACAGAAGGTCTATTGTAATAACATTGCTTTAAATAGTTTCGCCTAAGAACAGAGTATGAAGAACATTTACAGACAATGTGAAACTCATCTTCCACATCTAATTCATTGCAACAAAGACAATAGCGTTCGATTCTTGGGATATTCTGACTAGCATATCTTCCAGTTTGAATTCTCAGTGGCAGAGCCGAAGTTCTAAGCTTTGTGACATAATGTCTTAGTTTTTTAGGTAGCAAATCTAAATAATATTCATAATTGAAAATAGGCTTAAATACACGATACATATCTAAAACAGAACTATTAACAACAGATCTAAACCACTCTTGTTTATATGTATCAATTACAACATTTTTAAAGTGCGTTATAAATGTATTAACATCAACAGAGCTTGGATTATTAAACACGTAAGACAAACCGTAATTGTCTAACAGCTTTTTAAGATTTAAAACCCAGTTTGAACGTCCATTGTGGCAATCGTGCAAAGCTTGCAAATATATGGATTTTATAATAATATTTTCAGTTTGGGTAATTTTAAACCAGTATTTAACAATCCTTACGTATCGATGAACAAAAAGTGGGTATCTACCTAATTCACCATAGACTGTAGCATTACAAACATTTTGTTTAACGTTTAATAGTCGTTTACAGAACTTTAAGTGCACCCTTTCCAATTCTTTTGACTTTGTATTACCCCATACCTCACATGCGTAATTCAGAATAGACCCAACAAAAGCATCGAACAGTTGGCATTGTGTTTTGGGCTTAAGGTCAAACTCTTTACATTTGTTAAATAAGATATTCACTGCTTTTAGTGCTTTACCACATAAATGTTCTTGGTTCAAATTAAAATTTCCAGTATAATTAAAAACAGTTCCCAAATAGTTAAAATCGTTTACTACTTCAATTTGCTGACCGTCATATGTCCATTTTTCAGATGGCAATAGTCTTCCTCGTTTGCGGAACACCATTATTTTAGTTTTATTAGTATTTACCTTTAATCCCCAACAATTACAATAATTAGATAAAAGATTTAAATGGTTTTGCACTTCTTCTGGAGATTTACCTATGATTGCCATATCGTCGGCAAATAGTAACAATATCAGTACAATATCATCAATACTTAAACCGGAAGTAGCCTCATTCTGCAAAAATAGTTCTAAATCCTCTATAAATAAAGAAAATAACAATGGGGACATAACTTCGCCTTGGCGTAGACCTACAGCATAATTAAAATATTCTGAATATGATGAACAATGCTTAACACATGACTTAACATTTTGGTACATATTTTTTATTATTCTTAATAATTTACCTTCAATGCCACATTTGAACATTTTTAGCCACAATGCATTTCTATATACAGTATCAAAACATTTCATCATATCAACGTAAATGACATATAATCTTTTATTTTCGTTAACATATTTTTGAACTAAGGACATAAGGATGTATATTGCGTCAATTGTTGAGCGCCCTTTTCTAAATCCGAATTGGGCATCCGAAATTATGTTAAAATGATTACAAAACGTTTCTAATCTACTATTAATAACTGAAGTAAATAGCTTAGATAAACAATTAAGTAGGGTAATTCCTCTATAATTATTAACATTTGTAGTATCGCCTTTCTTATGTAATGGGATTATAATACCTTCCGTCCATTTCTCAGGATAATGACCAGAGTTCAATACCGCATTGAACAAATCGCATATATGCAAAGCTAAAATATCAATACATTCAATTAAATATTCGTTCAAAATACAATCACTTCCATGGGCTTTATTACGCTTTAACAGTTTAACTGAAGCTTTTATCTCGTCAACGGTAAAGGGCTGATCTAATTCAGGGAAACGTGAATTTGGTAAATCAAAATTATGTGTTGAACAAAAAGTTTCGGCATCATCGTTTACACAATCAAACAAACCACTACTTATATTAGAGAAAAAATTGCTAAAGTCTTCTAATTAAATATTATCAATTTTTGTTTTAGTATTTGATTTAAAATATTTCCAAAAATCTCTGGGTCTCTGATTTTTTAATCCTTCGATTTCATTAACCTTAATTCTCAAATATGTCTTTTTCTTCGTATTTATTAATTTTTTATACTCTTTTTTATAATGCAGCAATTGAATTATATTATTGTCCGACTTATCACAATTAAAAATATTCAACAAAGATCCATAATGAGCATGTGCCATTTTACATTCAACATCAAACCAATCTGCATGCTTGACAGCGCTACATTCTTCAAATTTCGGTTTGTTAGAAATAAAGTGTTCCTTTGAAAATAAAGGATCAGCAACATTGCGAATAACATCAGTGAATTTATTTAATGCAATATTCAGAGAATCACTGCTTGTACAATCAATATCATTAATAATTCTGTTAAATAAAGGTAGGCTATAAATAATGCCCGATCTAAACTGGTTACGCAACGATTCGTCCCATTTAAACTTAGTCTCTGTAAACGACAAAGGATCAACAATTTTATTGTTACAATATACAGAAAATGATAAAGGTGCGTGGTCACTGAACTCGTTAAAATCATGTATAATAAAATCTTTAATAAGTGTGAAATTTCGTTCGAGACAAAGCAAATAATCTATTGTTGATAAACCGTTATGAGAACAGTATGTAAATTTACTCGTATCTCCTACTCTACCATTCACAACACGATAAGTTGAGGATTTACACAAATCAAGCAGTTTGATTCCGTGGTTATTGTGAGATCTATCAACTGAGGCCCTAACAAAGTATATATCTGGGTCATAGTCAATATCATCGGTAAATCTATTTACAATGTCATGAATTACAAAATCAGATTTACTGCCAATTCTACTATTAAAATCACCACAGAGTAAGACCTGACCTTGGTTATCATAAATGGAAATGTCATTTTCAAGCAAATCAAAAAAATCAACACTAATAATATTGTATGCAGGTGAATCTTCGCACCAAACATAACAACCACAAAGATAAATATCTTCATTTACACCAAAAAAAATTCGATCTAGTTTCAACCAAATAATTGAATCATGACAATTTTTTATAATTTCAATTCCATCTTTTAAATTTTCTTTGTAATACAAAACTAGGCCGCCGCTACATCTACGCGCATTTCTGTTCTGAAATTTCTATAAAAATTATGAGAAATATATCCATTTAAAGAAATGTTACTTGAAGAATTTGTCCAGGATTCAAATAAAAAACAAATATCATATTTTTACAAAATATTTACAAATAAAGGGTCATCATTCTTACATTTAGTAAGTCCGTTCACGTTCCACGATAAGATCGAGAGTTCTCCCCCATCGTGCCCCTATTCCTTGACTGGACGGCCGTCTATGTAGAGGGTGTCGTAGGCTATCCATGCTCTCTTGCCTTGCCCCCTCGCCTCTTTCATCTTCGGTACCAGCTTTCTACGTCTAGCAACATTACGAATATTACACGATTTTAACAGTATTGTGTTTTCAGTTTTCCAGCGTTCTATAAACTAAAACGTAACATCCGTCTAATTCTAATTGAAGTGACTACAGGGCGATGCCACTTGTTCAGATGAAAGATTTTTGCCTTGAGCTCTCGTTTACTAATGGCCTCATAAGTGAGTGCGAATCTACATCTATCTGGTACCGACGTTCTGTGGGAAATCAATATGTTCTAAAAGGTATCATTGATCTATGACAGTTGCAAGCTATTACTTGCCTGAGAGATCGTGTGTCAGACTGAACTAGCAAATAATATAACCCATGTACACAATTCCTGCAAAAAGATAGTACAAGGACAACATTTATTCCTCAATTAAATTAAACATAAGTGAGTGCAAATCCGTCTGGTTCAGACATACTTTTGGGAAATCAATACTTAGTAAACGGTGTTAGCGATCTATGACAAATGCAAGCAATTACGTGCCTGACAGGGTCAGACTAAACTAGTTTATAATATATAGAAGATATTTGTGCTTTTTTTCGGTGTGATAACGCGTGATATCGGTACCGGAAAGGGAGACAATTAATATTTTCACGAGCGCTTGCGCGAGTGAAAATATGTATGTTGTCTCCCTTTACGGTGACGATATTACGCGTTATCAAACCGAAAACAAACGCATTTTCTTTTTATTTAAATGCTATTTGAATATTCTTTACGTTTGATTTTTATTTAGGGGATTTTCAACACGATATTTACAATATTACGTCCGCACTATTTTCTCTATAATGCGTGTTAATCGGGAGTAGTAATAAACATTCCAGCGCCATCTTGGAATACGATCAAATGTGCCGTGGATAACATCTAGTTAAGCAACTTAAATCGCAACAAAAATGACTCTAGGCAATATCATTGCAGCGTGTTTACAGTACGACAGTCTACTATGCTACTAAGTATATTCATAGACAACGCAGAATCCGAGTTTCTAAATTAAATACAATTAGATACACTTAGTTGTTGAATAATGGTCAGCTTTTAAATCAAGAAGTTAACACAAACTGTTAGCTTGAAATATATTTATAATAAAAGTACATATTGAAAGTGAAAGTGCGTTCAGTTCTCCGAAATTCAGTTTTCTAAAATAGCGTGTGCATAGGTGTTATTATGTAACAAACACAGTCACGACATTCAAACGCACATGTGTTTTCGCAAGCAATTTAAGCTGATTAAACTCGTAGATGCGCGTTAAAATGTAAAACAACAAAAGATGTACTGTTAGGAGTGTTCTGAAATTGAATACTTATAAAGTGTTTTCTATATTAGTTATTCGGACTTAACAACACAATTGGATTAAAAGTCGGTCAAGAATTTGAAGAAAACAAGGTGGCGGAGAATTAATCGCTGAACACTAGAATTGTCACATGAGTGACGGATATACACCCACAATATGGCCTTGTCACAAAACTATGGCATCCATTCGAACGAAATGGGCAGGGAGAGAATGCTTTAATTTGTGAATGGCCAACAGTGTATGGATACTAAAATACTTAAGAGTGGTTACTGGATATAAAAACTTATTACACACAAAACAATATAATTATGTGTTTAGTGAACACAAGTTATTACTTAAGTGTACACTGGATTCTTGCTATATTTTGGAATTGGAGAACGGGCAATACAACAATTATGTAAACATAGGGAGACTACTATTCATAGCAACAGTAAACATCAAGTGCAAGTGTAATATGCTGGGATAAATAAAGTGCAAAGGATAAAATAAATACATTGGATGCTAAAATTAAATTTGGGCAAAGATGACGAGCTCCAATGCCTTGTGGGAAAAAACGTGTACCGCAAGAAATCGTCTGTATAAGTCTCCTTATACCACTGAGGAAAATCCAAGAGAAAATGAGAGGAAAGACACCAAGATATCAGAGAGGTATCCTTAACATTTGGTGTTATTAATCTTCACTACTTTTCTGTTTTGGTAATTTTGTATGATAAATGGTGACAACAGTTACAATTAAATATTGTTCAAATCAAATAAAATTAAAAAACAAGTAGTCCATCACTGTGAGTGATATAGCGATATATCTCACTGATATGTTTCTATATTTCACTACGTAGCATTAAATAAAACCCATGTACAACATGCCTGCAAAAAGATAGTACCAGAACAACACTTATTCCTTAACTTAATTAGACATAAAGTGAGTGCAAAAGCCATCATCTTGTTCAGACTTTCTTTGGGAAATCAATACTTAGTAAACGCTGTTAGTGACCTATGACAATTGCAAGTCCTGTGTCACACAGAACTAGCAAATAACATAACCCATGTATAACATGCCTGCAAAATGTAAAGCATTGGACCAGAACATCATTTATTATAACTGCTTCGATTTGAAATTATGTAAGGGTCTACTTATGTTAAATTTCAGGCTTTTGACAAAAGAAACTAAAACTTATTTGCTTTCGTTTGTTTGGATTCTATTGTTTTAAATTTTTTCGACAACATATACTCATTAAGCTGAATATTGATTGTTGGATTGACACCGCATCGGTTCTAAATTCGTTTTTTTTAGTCTTGATTATTGATTATGGTCTTCAAACCTAGTTCTGTTCATAATATAATTAGTCCGTTATTGTGGTATTGAAAACGTGACATACGCAGTACAATAAATTGCTCCCATATTACACCTTAAATCAGTTATTTTCGTGTACATTTACATGTACCTTCGAATCAGTGACTATAGCAACACTAGAGAAAACACAAAAAGTATGGGAGAAAAAATGTGTTAGTAAAAGACACATCAGAAACCTAAAAACAATGAAAACACAAAAAAGCTTCATTATACTAGTTATTACTACACTATTTTGTACAACCTATATTCAAACATTAAAACGCACAATTTGACATCAGTTCTTGGTCAAACGTGTGCATCATGGAAGTTGAAAAATTCAAAAAAAGCAATGCTGATATCTCATCATGCAAATATGCATATTTCATAATTAGTATATTCCAACGAAATGAAACAAACTTATAAGTATTTCAAATATGGTGATAATATTTCTATCAAAATATACCTACCGATATTAACAGTCGATAAGATATGCGGTTATGCTAAGAATATCGGACATACCGTTTGTCCACCGTATTGGATTTTCCAAAAGTATTTGGCGATGGATTGGTTGACGTCAGACTAGTATTCGGCATATAAATAAAGCTTATGTTTGTTAGCAGTTTACTTTGGGAATGATTTTATTTTCATTACTTGGTGGATGAGTGTATTTGCAATAAACAATTTCCGCATATCAACTGGTGCAAATAACCGATTTGTTTCCAAAACTTCATCAACCAGTATACCACATGCGTAAGCACGCGCTCTGTTGTGTAACGACATACAGGTATTTAATCTGACGAACTGCATGGAAGGACTTTCAATCGTCCGACTTAACAAATCATATATAGCATTCAATTACCTATGTGTCACAAGGTACTAGCTCGTGTTGCCAAATAAGAACTGAAATACAATTATATTTGAGTGTCATACATCTTTTGCTAATAGGAAAATCATCTTGGGTCGCTTCGTTCCGACGGTCTTGTCAACGGCGATCTGAAAAGAAATGTGGCATTTGATCCGTGTTAATACATCTATCAAACAGAAAAGATCATTTAGTCAATTGTTATGATGGTATCTACAGTTCTTTGCAAATAAATATGGTGGAATACTTGTTTTACAATGTTTTCACATGTACAATGAGTAAATATGTAAATACCTTGTGAAAAATGTATGATTTACTTATAATTAACATTTCTATGTATTTTGTGCTAATAAGCTATTGTTGGTGTTAGTAATGTTTTGCATTGCTATTGTTAACTTTCTGGATGGTATGAGTTCAGCAAGTGATAACATTAATCTATATTCAATGCCGAATTAGCGGTACGATGTTTGCTTTTGCGAGTTCATGCAATATTAATGGCATGTGGCATGGGAGTTGTACTTAAATATTGTATTGTTGTTGTTGTTGATGACGATGACGTTGATGGATGTGAAATGTAATTGTTACGCGTAGTATATTTGGAACTCGATTGTTTCGAAATAATTTTTAATTTTTGATGCTCTTACCAACAACTCCGGCATATGCATAAAAGCTTGTACTTATGTCGTTACTGAATCAAACAACATTCTTAGAATTATATGTCAAAACAAAATCCAGCCAGCAAAACTCTATACGTTATGATATAAGACATATACATGAACAAGAACAGTACAAGAAAATCGAGTATAATATAACCAACCAAAGTAAGTATAACATACCAATTATATTTCTTGATTATTTAAAACGAGTCTCGCGTTGATACCTAGATTAACCGTCAGACGGTAGCAGGATCCTTAATCAATCAGACAAATCGGCTAGCAAATAAGGCAACCAGAGTGTCAGCAATCATTAAATGTTTCGAGTATAGCGTCATTGGTCCCTGTGAGTACGGTTTAATCCCTGTTGACGTTTCCCCAAATGTCAGTCACATGCAAATTAATCTGCAATTTTATAATTGCACTCTGATATCTCGTGTTTAACGGTTAACATATTTTACACACAAAAAACACTTACAGAAGCTTGTGATGTGTTTGCGATGTTCGCTGAATGGAAATGTATCTGTTTACAATAGCTGGGGAGGAGAACAAATTGTGGCGCGTCATGAGAAAACCGGTCTTAATGCATGTGCGTAAAGTGTCGTCCGCACAGGCTTATCCAGGACGGCACTTTCCGGTTTTATGGTATTTTCTGTTTCCAGGAAGTCTCTTCTAAACATAAATCGTCTGTCGGCGGGAAGTGCCGTCCTGGATTAGCCTGTGCGGACTGCACAGGCTAATCCGGGACGACACTTTACGCACATGCATTAAGACCGGTTTTCCCACGACGCCTCTCAATTGTTCGTTGCACAACCTTAAAAAGGTATATACACGTATCACAATTATTGAACTTGTACTAAATTCCATGGGATAACATATACGATAAAACTATGCAACCAAATTATCTCACTGAAAACATCACATCATATAAAGTCTACAAGCTTCGTCATGAATCATCAATACTTCACCTAAATCCTCACACACATTGGTATACATTGTATTTATTTTAACAACTCCTTAATACGCATGTCTTTTTTTGCATTAACAGAAACACAAGAATACCTTTATCATTTAATCAGACAAAACAAAGAATGCTAAATATTCAAGGAGGGTAAGTCGTGAACTTTACGGAAACCAATATAATTCATTTAGAACTTTATGATTTATACATGAACGATGTAATACCTCTTTCAATTAATGTTCATTCCCTGTTAAGAGCATCATTGCACTCGCAATTACAGTATAAGTGGTATTCGTATTTATTGCGTATGTATAGGCAAAACATGTCCAATGATTTTAGATTTATCTATTCGTCAATGTATACACGTGTTTGTTTTCTCTAGGCCGAAAATAAAATATTGTTTGTTTCCCCTCCCGCGACCCATGCTAATAAAGGGTGGGTCGGCAGGTCGGACAAATATTTTATTTTTATACACAATAACTCATTTTCATTCATGTTTTCCATATGTTCGAAATGTTAAGTTATTGTATAAATTCTTAATATTTTCGTTGTAGTAGATTAATAACTTTCTGCTTATTTACGTAATACTATGTTCTAATTACATACAATAATTTATCAAAATTGAACAAACAATAACATACTTTAAAATCAAGAACGTTAAAAATAAAAACCTGTTAAAACTAAGGAGTAATAGCGTGACGTTGCAATTTGCCGGGCATCCAAAACAGAACGCTGTTAGCAACAGCCATTGCAACGGTGACTGTCAAACGGCGGCTACCGTATCTGAACAACGCTAATGCTAGACAATAAATGAATTAGCATTCTATGGAAATAAAAACAAATAGGACTTTGTTCATAAATAAAAAGAAAGCAACAGAACATTTTAGATAAATTAAAATAAAAAGAAAAGGCACTAAGTTTATTTACTTTCATGTTTGACAAGGACGTTAGTTCTGCTAACTTTCATTCAAATGTTGCCTCAGACGAAGTTTTTGCATAATTCTAATCCGTGTGCAGTGATGAGTTTGAATAACACTTTTGTTAACTATTACTAGATCTAGTCATTGTATTTTTGTAGCAAAATAAGTCGTTTGACGCGATCAGTTTGTCGAGTTGCATGACGTCGTAAATCATATTCTTAGTAAACGGTTGCTTTTACCAGAATTTACCAAAATAATATTTATGTATAATTATTTATTTATTAACTATTTTAACTTGTAGTAATTTATTACAAACACGGCTGTTAAAAACACGCATATCTATAACAAAACACATACCTAACGCAAATGTGTTACAAATGATTTGCACCTTTACCAATTAACATTAGAATGAGGGCGTGATAAACTTTCTAACGACGACGCTCATTTGCATGTTGGAAATTTTACGCATAAATCTAAACCCATATAATTGTTACAACCTCTTCAGAAAAATACAAAATAAAAAAGCTAAGCGTTGTAGTGGAGGTGTAGTTGTGTATGTTAGAAACGAATTTTGCAAAGGTATTACAATTGTTAAAAATCATTTTGATACGATAATCTGGTTGAAACTAGATAAACATTTTTTTAATCTGTCTGATGATATTTATTTAGCAGGAGTTTATATATGGCCTGAAGGGTCGACTATGTATAATTTTATTAACGACGATTTGTTTGACCTTTTAGCTTTTACAAAGTGATATTTGTTTATTTGAAACTCGAGGAAATGTATTTTTAACGGGTGATTTTAATGCCAGGGTCGGAAGCGGGGATAAAACAGATTATATTATTTGTGACAAACCAATATAGAATTTGATACGATGAATATTCACCTGACAAGCCAATCAGTCGAGTTTCGATGGACAAAATCCATAATAATTTTGGAATTAAATTGCTAAGCTTATGTAAGTCAAACTGCGTTAGAATTGCTAATGGAAGGCTTGGAAACGAATATAATATTGGAAATTTTACTTACGTGTGTTCATCGGGATAGAGTGTTATTGATTATCTATTGTTGAGTGAATGTGACTTTGGTAAATTGAGCAATTTTTGTGTAAACTCTTAATGAATGGTCGGATCATGCATCGCTCTCTTTTCAAAGAAAATTGTGGCAATGTGTATTATAGTAATGAAAATGATTATACACGAACTAGTATTAAATGGGATGAAAGTCTGAGAAATGAATTTAGACGTGGTATAATCTCAAAATTTCCTTTATTTAATTCTTTAACACTAGGCACATATTTTGTTGATAGAGATTCTGTTAACATCTGTATAAACAATTTTACCAAAGAGATCCGCGATGTTGCTGATCCTCTTTTTTGTAAGATAGTTCATTATAGTGTATATAATTGTAAAAGCGTTTCCAAAAAATCTGAATGGTTCGACGCAGAATGCTTTAAAGCTAGACAAACATATATCACAGCTTTAAATAAATATAACTTTAATAAAAGTGATATTAATAGAAAAGATATGATTGAATGTAAGGGGCGTTATAAAAAATTAGTGAAACGAAAAAAGCGGAAATGTGATGTTAATAAGATGAAAACAATTGAAAGCTTACGACATTCCAAACCTAAAGATTTTTGGAAACATTTTAGAAAGAATAAAAATAATTGTAATAATAATATGCTTTGCGACGATGTTAATAGTGGCGTATCCATAGATGATCGTACATTCATTTTAATGATGTTTGCAGATGATATGGTTATCCTTGGGAAAACCCCAACAGATCTCCAACATAGTCTAAATCTTTTACAAAACTACTGTCATACGTGGGGACTTGAAGTAAACCCGGACAAAAGTAAAGTTCTAGTATTCAGAAAACGGGGTCCTTTAAAGCTTGATGAAAAGTGGTTTTACAATAACATCCCATTAGAAACTGTAGACAATTTCAACTATATAGGAACTGTTTTTAACTATACAGGTAGCTTCATACTTAATTGTGAAACCATTTCTGGTAAAGGACTAAAGGCTCTAAATACCCTTACGAACAATATCAAAACAGCCTTCTAAAACCTAGTACCATATGTCAATTATTTGACGCATTTGTAGGATCAGTATTGAGCTACGGTTGTGAAGTATGGGGTTTTGGCAAATCTGCAAAAGTAGAGAGAATTCATCTAAAATTTTGTAAAAACCTTCTTAAAGTAAAACAGTCTACATGTTCAATGGCTGTTTACGGAGAACTTGGCCGATATCCACTGTATATCACTAGACACACACGCATTATTAAATATTGGTTAGAAATATTAAATAGCGACAATATTATTATTAAGAAGTTATACCAAGCATTGTTAGATGATTACATTAAAGGTAAATCTAACTGGTTAACCAATGTTAAATCTCTTTTAGATAGTAGTGGTTTCTCATATGTTTGGGTTACCCCCTATTTAGTTAATACGAAAAGTTTCCATCTAGATTTTAAACAAAGACTGCTAGATCAATTTAAACAGTCGTGGTATACTGCTGTTAATAACAGTCGAACTTTGTGCACTTATTAGCTCTATAAAACTGATTTTGACTTTGAATATTATCTTGATAAGGTACCATTAAGATATCGTATTGCATTATCTAAACTGAGAGTGTCATCTCACCAATTAAAAATAGAAACAGGCCGACACGGCAATAATAGAATCGAACATTGTAACAGATATTGCACTTTTTGCAATAAAATTGATTTGGAAGACGAATATCATTTTATATGCATTTGTCCTCAGTATAGTGACATTTGGAAGACATATATAAGTAAATATTACTATACTAAACCTAGTGTGGTCAAATTTATTAGCCTATTTAAATCAAACAATTATAAAACAGTATTGAATTTGTGTAAATATACATACCATGCTTCTAACAGACGAAAAGGTATGATTAATACTGTACAATAGTTGCAATAATTTGTTGTTCTCTACAGTTGCATATATTAGTGTACATATTGTACATACTTTGATTAAGCTGTCTCGTATGTTTGTCTTATGTTTTCGTATGAACTCTACAAGTCCCTCCTCTGAGCAAGTACTTTATTAAAACACATTTGTTGTAACTTTCTCTGGATTTTGCTTTTTGCTATTCGAACTAGAAATAATAAATGTTATTTGTTTTATATACATATTATCATTATAAACTGTGTATATATGTACATATGTTATAAGGTGTCATGTGACTATTATTATCATTCATTGGATCATGTTACGAAAAACATGTATATGTTTAAGTAACGAAATAAAGATGTTGAATCTTGAATTGTTTCCTTTGGTCTATACATTTTTTTGGGTCGCGGATCTATTTTAGACCCTAATAACACACAGTCTATATACAAACTATGAGTTCATTTATTAATTAAATAATATTGAACAATATAATATAATTCTACATAAATAGGAATTAGCATCTCAGTGCATTCACAGTATTATATTGCTGTAATGACGGACGTAATTTTCAGTCGAATAATCATCATTAACGTCATAAGAACTTTTATAATTATTTAATTATATTCTATGGACTGCGGCTTTAAATGAAAGCATTGTATTGTATACGTTATGCACAACAAAACTGACTATCCATTGACTCATAGAATATATAACTGTGCAGTATTAGCAGTAATTTTTAATTTAACTTAATTTAATCTTCATTTGTTTTCCTATTGTAAATTATTTCACTATCATTAATGGCGCACCACAGACAGATGAATACATCATTCAAAAAGTCTCTATCGTGGCTGTTTTCCAAAGTGCCTTGTTCAGTTATTTCTGACACTATGCAGAGAGCTTATATGTTATTTGAATTTGATTTTGTTTACATACCAAATCGCGATTGAAGCCTAGTTTTTATTTACTATTAAATCAGTTTAAAATTATAGTTTGAGTTATTATTTTTAGCACAAATAAAGGAAAGGTTAGAAACAATATCCAATAATATATTGCTATTTTGGGATAAAAAAAAACTGTCGTAAATATATTATAAAAGCTGGAATCAGTGTACTGATGTAAGCATAAATGCTGTCTTGTTTCATATCTTATATTCTCCATTCCAGTTTCAAGTCTTCAATTTCTTAAAATATATAATATAAAATGTAAATGTTATACTCACTTCTTCGAAGGTAAATGTGTTGAGTTCTTTGGGTGCAAATAGACAATCATTGCATTAAGAACTGAAGTATTGATAAACACATAGTATCCCATCCCTAACAATTATGTAAAACAATTTTTATACGCAGTTTATATTTTCTCAACAGGTATATTTGTTGATGTTGTGAATGTTATTGACACTAAATTGTAATGGAACATGTCCGATTATATTGGCTTAATAGAGTCAGTGTTCATTACAGATGACTTATTTACAGTTAAATGCTATGGACACAACGCATAATACACGTGTTTTTCGCCGATTCGCACATTGCAGCACGGTTTAACGCTATTTAAATATGAAAGCAGGTTCTGTGTTGATAAACAGTCCAGGAAGTAGATAATAATTTTTGCAGATTTTGAAAACGTTGTTGAATCTGTTGAAGTATGTATAAGCGTTACAATGATTAATTTATTAAATTAATTTCGTGGTACAAAGAAACATATCTGCCCACTGCAGAATTGGATGCTTTAAAACTTTTACAAAAATGGCCAACACTTAAGTCTGGACGCATTATTTGATGTAACGCATTACACATAAATCACAGAAATTGTCAACGAAACTGAATTTCAGTCAGAAAATGCTTTCGTTTTAAAATTTTAAATAAAATGGCTCAATTTTATACAGGCAATGTTTTTTGTCTGATGGTCTGCTGTATTGGCATAAGCCCTTTCCAATTTCATATAGGAACAGTTCAACTGAGCATGAAAAGCGCTAAATCTCACACAGGCATCGACATTTCATACAGGCACTGGTTTTAGCCAATCACAATGCTTAGATTCCATACAGGAACAGTTGAGTTCATACAGGAACAGTTGATCGTTTTTTTTATTCGTGCTAACTGATAAGCATTTCACTGATATTGTGCGTAATATTTATAAGCTGACTAATAATAACAAATATTATACATGATCAACATAAATTCATTTGATTCTTATTAGGAAACAATTGAACATTTTTCATAGCCTGTAATAGTGCCCCAATTTATAAAAACGTTTTAATGACGATATTAAGATATTGCTTGAACTACATACATTATTAAATACCAATGTGGATTCAGTGGGTTTAAAAATCATCAGCGTATCTCACCAAAAATCAGTAGCAAAATCATAGTTCCATCCGCCTTTCTGTTTGCCCAAGGTTTTAAAGTAAATTGATTGGATTATGCAACCATGTGCTACTGTTTACCACTGAAATATAAATCCGTAATTGGTCAAATTAATCCTGGATTGACAAATATCTATAGGTCAATTATTTCCCCTAAAGAGATAAAATTAAATTAAATTGGCAATTTTAACAGACAGCGACGTGAGTGTGCCTTTAAGCAAATCAACCCATCATCACACCAATTAATAGTAATAATTACATTTTTATCAATTATGTAACATCATAAGGCCATATATAGTTCAGAGTTATGCAAGGTCAGTAGCTATTACTTATACCTTATTCATGTTGTAACTACAAAATGCATACACGTGTCTGAAATTCGATCATAGACTAAACCAATAATAAGATATATGTTGTCTAACTTGTCTCAGCAAGTGCAAATATTGTCATATTACAAATCGAGGGTTGAGCGTGACACTATTGTATCTGATTAACATGTTTATATCAGATACAATAGTTTCACGCTCAACCCTCAAAGAAACGTGTCACCCGTGATTAGTCTATAATCCTATCTTAAAAAACATGTCTTACAGAAATGTGTTGCCCTATTATACATCGGGTTACAAATGTAGGTAACAGAATATCAAATTACGGTCATTACATCGTCTTTCTGGTATTGATTAATTTTATTTTCTCTAAACACATTGTCTGATGCGTCAATTCAATTTGTCTGTTCTTTGCCCATGGCGTAGTTTATACAAGCAAAAGCTAACTTTATGTTTAGGAACAGTTGATTTGCAGTAGTATTAACTGCCGTTTTAACCAAATTTTTTCGGTTATTAGATTGGGGTATGTCGGCGGGTGGGCGGGGTGGCGACGTCAACTCTCCGTTTCCGCTCTCTAATTCGAGAACGGATTGAGATATTTTCATGAAACTTCTACCTTGACGTGTCAAGGTCACAGTTACTAAAAATAGAAAAACGGGTTCTGCTCAATAACTTGAGAACGCATCGAGATATTTTAACGAAACTTCATACATATATACCTTATATCGAAGCCTTGCTTGAGATTGCATATGGAGTTGGTATGGTCAAGGTCAAGGTGACAGTTACTAAAAATAGAAAATGGTTTCCGCTTAATAACTTGAGAACGCATCAAGATATTTTAATGAAACTTCATACATAGGTACCTTATATTGAGACCTCTCTTGTGATTGCATATGTGGTAGGTGGGGTCAAGGTCAAGATCACCGTTACTGAAAATAGAAAAACGGTTTTCGCTTAATAACTTGACAAAGCATCACGATAGTTTGATGAAACTGCATGCATACATACTTTATATCCATACCTCGCTTGGGATTGCATAAGGGGTAGGTGGAGTCAAGGTCAAGGTCACTATTACTTAATATAGAAAAACGGTTTCCGCTCAATAACTTTACAATCTATACAGATATTTGAATGAAATTTCATACATAGACACCTTGTATCTAGGCCACGCTTGGGATTGCATATGGGGTGGGTGATCAAGGTCAAGGTCAATGTCACTAAAAATACAAAAACGGTTTCTGCTCAATAATTTAAGAACGCATTGCGATATTTTAATGAAACTTCATAGATAGATACCTTATAACGAGACCTCGCTTAGGAATGCATATGGCACCCAGAACTTCCTTTCATTAATGTGCTGACTTTTATGCATTTTTTTTCGAAAAATTTGGTTTTCGTACAGTTTCCACGTTTCTTGCTTTTAATTATTATACAAATCTGATCAGTTCCTAACATAGAGCACATATATAGTGAATATTGTTCGTTATTTATCAATTATTACTAATATCATATATGTGTGTTATTTAATTTTTGCGACATTAATAAACATAAACCAATTAATTCGCACTTAAATTTCTTTTAGACCATGTAAGAAAAATTAATACTTATTTCAAATAAAATAAACCGATAAAGAAAGATACTTTTAATACGCAAATTGTTTCAAATGTAATCATGCATAATATGTCACGCATTATTTCATGAAGCGTTTTGCATATTCTAACAAATAACACCTCTAGATTTATAAATTCGAAACTAGTTTCCTAGTTTCTCAACACTCTATCGGATTATTAATAAGATCAAAAGTAAAAAGGTTACAATTATATAGAACGTTGATGAAGATCATATGTGAGCTAACTGTACTGTTATTTTTGGCGTACATCATACCTCTACATTCATCTGCCATTAGCGTTATACTGAAATGGACGTGCTTTATAAAGTAAAGTAAAGTGTTTGTTTATTATAGTGTCACCCCTAGCGATTAAGGGTCAGCCGGTTTTAACTTATGAGAAACCTTTACTGATGAACACCTTTACTCCCGTCCCCTATCCTATATGCCTGGCGCTTGGCAGAAAGGCAATCGGTACCCCTTGATTTAACTAGCTGCTGGGTAGGCATCCGGCCATATCAGAACTCGCCCTGTGTCGGACTCGAACTTCGACCTCCTGCTCCATATGCGAACGCCCTAACCACTAGCGTTATAATTATCTGACACCATAGTGTTGTCCTCATTGCCTTTGATTTTCATCTACAAAAGTAAAAAAAAAGGTTATCATAATAGATTGAATCAACAAACCAAAGTGTCATGGCGAAAGTAAAGAATATGTATGTGCTATTGAACAAACAAACAATAATATCATGGCGGAAGTAATTAATATGTCTGTATTATTGAACCAACAAACAATAGCATCTCGGCGGACGTTATGAATATATAGATGATATGTGTTTGTTTTCGGTGCGATAACGCTTGATATTATCACCGGAAAGGGAGACAATAAATATTTTCACGAGCGATTGCGCGAGTGAAAATATGTAAATTGTCCCCCTTTTCGGTGATGATATCACGCGGTATATCATCGAAAATAAACACATTTTCTTTTCATGTTAATGCTATTGAGTATTCTTTACATTGGAATTATTTTGAAGGGATTTTAACACGATAGTTTTAGTTTTATGCCAGTACTATTTTCTCTATAATGCGTAGTAATTGGTGTTATTAATAAACATTCCGTCGCCATGTTGGATTACGATAACATTTGCCGTGGATTAGTTAAGCAATTTAAACCGCAATTTTTTTTCTGTAGGCTTTATCATGGTAGCGTGTTTACAGTGCAACAGTCTACTATGCTGTTCAGTATATTCATAGGCAACGCTGAATCCAGGTTTCTAAATTTATTTAAGTTTAAATAAATGCAATTGAATACACGTAGCCGCTGAATAATGTTCAGCTTTTTAAAATCATAAGTTAACACTCACTGCTATGTTTAAATACATTTATGTTAAAAGTACGTATTAAAAGTCCTAAATTTACATTTTACTCGAGAAATACTCGAGAATAAAATAAAATCTAATAAAATATACCATGTAGCTCATAAAGAATTCAGGACAACTGGCCTAAAAATATTTTAATAATGATTCTGGTATAACATATACAATACTCATTACTTCACGTGACTCATTTCGGATACGAATACCACTTTTTGTTGATTCGTTTCTCAGGCTGCCTAATGTGATAGGAACAGTCATATATTTAAAAAAATATATTTTGAGTTGTTTGTTTGTAAATAAACAACGATTTTGAGTTCTGATGCCCAAGAATTAAAAATTAAACCACGATAATATATACTTTACAAGAACCGTGAATTAGTGAGTATGTCTTTGAGCAAAATTAATTATCAATAATTGTAGAACGATAAGAGGCCATTTTTTCTAATTCATTAAAGTGCCTGTGCGTAAATGCGGTGTAAAACCTTAGAATATAAACTACATTTTGATCCAAAAATATTTGGATTGCACCCATGAAGTTAATCAATTAATCATTAAGAGCATAGTCTTAACGGACGCTATACCTAGTTTTTGATTGGCTACTTTGAACCCCGCCTTCTCAGAATCTGTAGTCAACATTACCATATGTGGATATCTACCATTCACATGTTCCAAATGATGTACATGTGCCCGACCAATTAAAATGCTGGTTATATTGTAATCGACCATTCTCAACCAATAAGATTTTACTAAATACGTTCTAACTATTACATAGACAGTGTACTCGAGCATTCGATTTATATACTCACTTTAACATGTATATATAAAAAATATATTTTAACATCTACTTTGGTTGTAAATATTTGTAATAAAATAATAATACAGATTTGTGGCTTTTATATAATAAAAAAAAATACATCATTTACATTTGCACTTGATAATGGATATATAGATTCGCATTTCATCTGAATGAATTGATCAACATATTATACACACAGATCAGGGCAAAGGAAACCTTCCAAGAATATGCTTCTTGTTTCATTCAGTGAGAATAATGCAGGGTTACAATTGCAGGTAATACAATATCAAATTACGGCCATTTCATCATTGCATTATAATGGATTATTATATGCCTAACAAGAAACTTTTTCTGGTGCAACAAAATAAATGCGTCTGCCCTTTGTCCGTGTCGCAATACTACAACAAGAATTATCTGTAGAGGCGATGTACGGCATATATGGTATAAGTGTGTTAAGAACATACATTGGATGGCCTCTATTAATATTTAACAGCTAATATATGTATTGCAGAGTATAATATGCGTTTTATGCTCCCCGAAGAGAGAAGCATATAGTCGCCGCTTAGTCCGTCCATCCGAATTCTAAATAAACTGCCAACCCCTTAGTTCAGGTGTAACATGCATTTCCCTGACAATTTTATCCATCATACTTCTTGTCCGTCCGACCAGCCTTATGTCATTTCGTGATTCCGTTATTCAAATTAAACTTAATATGCAGCATCCCTACCAAGAGGACATACGCATATTGTCAGGTCGTTCCGGTCCGATGATTTCTCAGTGAGTAATTGCCCTTTGTTTATAAATTGTTGTTTTTTTCCGGTCCGGACTTTAACTTGGACATAGGTAGAGGGACTTTAAAATTACTTGGCACACACGTTTGGGATGGTACATATGAATATAGGTCAAATGTCAAGGTCACACCTAGAGGTCAAATTTAAAATTGACACTGCTTCTCTGTGCTTTAACTTGCCATGTTGTTATTATCCAACTTGGCACAAATGTTAACCTCAGAGAGATGGCCTGAAACGCACATGAACCAGGTCCAATTGTCAAAGATCAAGGTTCCTTTCAGAAGTAAAATGTCAAAATTGTGTTTTTGCTTGTCAGGACTATAATTTGGCAAATGGATTGATTGCGACTTTCAAATCACTTGACACAAATGTTTGCCTAAGCAAGACGACGTGTCGCGGGTATGCGAATATGCATTTTTGTCCATAGGTTAAAGGTCAAGGCCGCACTTAAAGTCACAGCGGCATCGGGGAGCACCCATCGGTCTTACCGATATTCTTGCCTATAAATGTTGGTACAACTCCGACTATGTCTTATCATACATCGCATAATTCGACCATTAAGATTAATCAATTTGCACTTCCATGGCTTTTTCTACATTATATACAACCCTACCTCACAGTCTTATTAAAAAAATTAACTTGTTTCGCTTATTGAAGAAACATTTGCAAAAGAAAAATGCTCATACATGGCTTTAAATTCTAATACAGCATTCTTTACTAATCAGATTTTCGATGAATATATTATTTGGACTTGCTTAGATTTATGTTCAGCTTTTCTCCTGGATAACTTAGATAACTTATTTGTTGAATTCAATGGGAAAATATTTAAACAAATTATTGGTGTGCCAATGGGTACTAACTGTGCACCGCTTATAGCTGATCTATTTCTATATTGCCATGAACGGGATTTAATGCTAGGTTTATCAAAAGATAATCAATGAAATTTGATTCAACGTTTTAATCAAACTAGTAGATATATTGATGATATATTAAACATAGATATCCTTTTCTTTGAATTGAATGTCCAAAACATTTACCCTAAAGAACATTCCTTAAATAAATCGTGTTCATCGTGTACGGATGCTGCATTCCTAGATTTACATTTTACTATTACTAATAATTAAGTTAAGACCAGTCTATATCACAAACGCGATGATTTTAATCTCGAAATTGTAAATTTCCCTTTCTTGAATGGTAATATTCCTAGAGGTCTTTCCTATGGTATATACATTTCGCAATTAGTGCAATATGCAAGAGCTTGCTCATGAGTTAAAGATTTCAACGACCGCAACCTTACACGGACTAAGAAATTATTAAAAACAATGTTTTTTATATCATGATCTACGCAATAAGTTTGCTAAGTTCTATAGAAAATACTACTATAATGTTTTAGTTTCTAAATACAATGTTTCTTTGAAATGGTTCTTAACTAATGGAATATCCCACCCATCATTTTACAGTGGTGTTTTGAAACGTGTTCGCAAATGTAAATATGTTAAAGTGAATGCTAAACGTATACTGAATAATTTAGTACACTCTTATCAAAAGGATTTAACGCACTTATACTAAAACACGCATGCTCATTAGTTTTCGATACTGAATTTCTTTCATCGTTACAAATTTGGTCGTTTTAAAATGGTGGATAAGTAGCTTTAACTTCTTTGCGTTTTTTTTTAATTATGACGTCATCGTGTGCATTGCGCGTTTCTGGATTACGTCATCATTTAAATATTTTTACTGTCTCAGTGACGTAGCGTAAGATTATGTAAGATATATTGTGCCCTTTTATTTAATATTTTATAGTATTTCTGATTGATACACTGGTTTTAACACCCACGTTCATTAAGTTAAAATAATTTTTTTCAATTTGGGTTGGCAGGAAGATGAAGGTTTATTCAGTTTAAAATAAACATATACAACAAAGCTATGTAATCTGGCTTTTTAAACTCAACATTTCGGCTTCTTCCTGAAATTGCATGACGATGATCTGAAAATTGAACTATATCATGCTATGTCTTTAATGCTTTTTATAAAAAGACAAGATGTAGTTGATACTTGTTTTTTGTTTCATTTTATCGTGCCTCAGAAAGTTGCAATTCTGCTGCTCTGGTTTGCATCTAGCCATCGAGTAATTAAATGGTAATTCATTGAATAATAATCTCTTTTATTGCAGTTTAATTAGAATTGCGATGCTATGAGGTTAATTTTTATTTACACTTACATGTTTTGTGAATAATTCTGGGCCAAGTGTGAGGTTCGTGCGCACATAAACCGGTATAAACCCCCAATGCTTTGCATTGTCCGTTCAAAGGCGGTGACCCCAGTTTTATTCATGTGTGCTTTGTGTTTGTTATGTGTTTTTGCGATGTGCTGTGCATTGTTTTGGCAATTGGTCACTTTCCATAAATTAAGGACCTTGGGCTGCTAATAAGAGTTCTCTCGTGCTGTGGCAACTGGAGTTTCGCTTTGTTTATATTTTAACACCATTTAAGGCAAATTAATACTTATGCAATTAAAATAATCGATATTGAAAAAATACTGTTAATACGAAAATATTCCCAAACTTCATCCTTTAAAGGATGTCATGTATTCTTTTATCATAGGTTGTGCAAATTATAACCAATAAAATGTTTAGATTTATCAACTAGTAACCTAGTTTCTCAACATTATATCGGATTATTAATTAGATCAAAAGATAAAAAGGCTTACATTCTATAGAACAATAATGAAGATCTTTATATTTGTGCTACCTGTACTGATTTTTATGAAGAACATCAACCTGAGGATGGCTTGTCTACTTGTATCGGTCATTATGTCAATAGCTTAGGAACGAACGCAAAATTATATGTGTTGAAGTTCAAAATATATAGCATTAAGTATGTTATATCGTTTCTTAGAAGGAATGTTTTAAGTGAATTAATAATTTGTTATATTTATATATGTGTTATATTTTTAAAACGAAAACGATTAATAGACCTTATTTAATAAGGCGTTTTGAGTGTTTTCGTATGAGTATCAAGCAGCTTTATGTGTTTATTTTTTTATCAAAAAAGTGTTACTATTATAAACTACATTTACTAAATGGGTTTATTGTTCTTGAAGCCAATAATGTCACAAAAATATGTTTAAAAAATGCTATTCGTTAATCAATAGTGACTTGAAATGAAAAGAAGTCATAAAGAGATACAACAGCTTACTATACCAGTATCAACACTATGACATTATGATTGGCAATAAATTAATAAATAGCAAAATGCAACACAGAGTTCTGAATACATAAATATTAACATAATTGTAAATAGTATTAATACTTTTAAAAAAGCACGTTCAGATGCAATAAACTTATCTTTTATCGTAATATTTTACTTGTTTTAAGTTACTTGTAGAAAAACGAATCAACGATACAGCTTATGGAATTACTATTAGTGCATACATTTAGAAATTATATATTTGACGCAATTGTCCGAAGAATGCGTGTACAAAAAAAATTGGTAACGTCATGTTAGAATCGAACTAATTTTCGCATTACGTAACAACAAATTATTTCTTAAACAACACTGTTGGCGACTTAGTAATCCTTTATTGGTGTTCGGGTGCCTAAATCATATATTGACCCAGCTTTACAAATTCGGCATTAGTAAAGCTGTCATTAGAAGCAGGAAAAATAACATGTCGGTACAATTTAATACATAACATCTCTACAGTCATATTATTATTTTTTGTATTTTATTTGTGTTTATTTTAATTTATTCGTTGTTGTTTTTTGTTGTTGTTAATGATGTTGTTTTAGTTGATACTTCGTATAGTCTGTTGTTGTTGTTGTTGTTGTTAATGATGTTGCTTTTATTTAATACTTCGTAAATATGTTTCACTTTTCTTCTACGGTGCTTAAATGTTAAATCAAAGTCAATATTGTTCGGGCTAAGCCACTGTGTCAGCCCAGAACGTGATTCATTTCATGTTACGATTATTTGTATATAACACTACGTATCGCGATGGATTTATTCCTATTTAAGACTCAATCCCTGTTTTCCATTGCTATATTCACCTGCGCACGTGCAGTCTTATGATGTGTTTTTTTTCATTTGCTGGAACGCATTTTAGATTACTCATTTTGCTTAATATGTTTCATTGCAAGTTTCATTTATACACTAAAAAACAAAATGTTTGGGAATCAATAAATATTCGTCGGAGACATTGTGCGTGATCACATATTCCCTGTTTAGTCAGTCATATTGTCATGCTTCATCGCTATGTATTTAAAACACGTCTTTGTCTTATATGTGTGTAACTCTGTTATTTTTGTTTATAAATTGAAAAGTTCTTTTCGGCGCTTCATCGATGTATGAAGGTCAGTTTTTTTTTATCTAATTTGTACATAAAGCGAAGGCAGCTTCATGTACAAATTAGATACAAAAAAACTGACCTTCATACATCGATGAAGCGCCGAAAAGAGCGTTTCAATTCTTATAATTACAATTATAATTAAAATTGTGTATAAACTTTTAAATTTTACCTTAAAAGAGAAAAATAATTTGGGATTTATTTTTTGAAATTTGCGCATCAATACATTGAAATGATCCGTAGGCTCTGCAGTAGCGTTGTCTACATGTCATTCATTAAAACGCTATATAGCGGTATCTTAAATAATAGTGATAACTTTTTACTTTTGATTTAATTTTGTTTTGGTTGATATTGTGTAACAGAAATTTTAAACAAGGTCATTTTTATCCTTAATACGTAGCAGTAGACGGAAATATTTAAACGCTTTCCAGTTTAGATTTATGACAGAAGGCTAAACGAGACGAACGTTGTTTTCAGATAATTGCAATTTTGTAAACACTCATATGCATGTGTGGTGGAAACCGTACTGTAGGCGTAAAATATGTTTTGATAATTAATGTTCATTTTCATACTTAAAACGCAATGTTCCATATGTATGTTTTATTTCTTTCTTTAAACAACCAGTTTTTCCCTCGATGTTAGTCAATGTTTACACCCCACATTGCATGCATTCTAAAACCGAGTGTTGAGCAAATATTTCAACAACACAATTTATTTGCACTTAGTGTTGAAATGTGTTGTGTAAGAAATTCGGCAAATGATAACTTAATGTGTGGATATAAAATCAAGACGAGAAAAAGGTAAAATACTTCAATTATTTACTACTGATCAAAATATCGAATCTACGAAAGCGGGTGTCATCGGCCAAAAATATCACACTATGCATTTCATCAATATGTGACACAAATTAAAAAGGTCAATTTTTATGCATCTTATTTCAATATTTTCATAGAAGTGTGAACATGAAGGAAATTTTAATTGTTTTAGTCAAAGCTTTCTTTCATTTTTTTTTGCTTCAGCTGCTAATGAAACTCCTGGCCCCGAGTGACAAACTGGATGGACAAGATGTACAGTACGCCCTGTAGCGCACTGTGCATGGATAATTGTTCGAATGTCGAGATAATGAACCGGTGAATTTTTTGCAAATCATCCTTGGTTTATGCTAAATTGGCCAACGTGAGCCTACTTTAAGGAGTGTTTTGAGCTTAACATCTGGCGTTTCATTGGCGTAGTTGAAAATGTTTTCTTTTTACAATGTTTAATGCGACATTCTGGTCTCAGAGGTGACAATCTAATGCAAGTCGCACATTTTTAGAGGTGTTCGTATGGTATTCGTTTGAAGTTCCAATGGATTACTGCATACCATGCTCGCTTGGTTTTCGCATAGTTTTCTTGTCAAAAAATGCGAGGCGTTTGTTCAACTTATGTCTGTTATTTGACTGAAACCTGTGGTTTTTAAACCGTTCATTGCTCCAATCTGTAAAATTATGCATTTTTATGTTTGTATTTGTTAAATTTCGATTTATTTTCCTCTTTTGATAAATATTTTGATCCAAAAATTATTTTTTAATATTCATGTTGAATTTTCTCTCTACAGTTTATTTTCTTCTTTAATGCATTATGCTCATCAAAAAGGCAAAAATAACAAATAAATATACATTTTAAATGTTTATATTTACTATTTATTTATTTATTTATTTTGTTTATTAATTTTGAAAATGCCATGTATAAATGTGAATAAATCTTTTAAACTGTACTTCTATTTTTTGTTTTTGTTGTGAAGTGAACATCAGGAGCTGATCGGGCAAATATAATTATACAAAAGTACACACGTTTTTTCTATTTTATTTACATACGTTGAAAGTTCGTTTTGTATCTCGCACCCGGAAATTACATCGGACTATTCTCATGTCGCTTTTAATGTGTGAGGTACTTGAATCCGTTCAATATTTATTCAGTTTGATTAGACACGTAGTATGCAGATCACATGAGCTATCGTCTCTCAAAAATATTTGATTCGATGTATCCCATTGATCTTCCCTGAATTAAGCAGATGTGTAATATCATCATTTACATACCAATATCAAACTGGATCTATATGGCATTGATAATATTATAATTATTCAAATATGAATGTTTACGTATTAATAGGCATTTAAATGGAGCTGCAACGAAGAAGCCATGACTCGAATCGATTCAATTTCAAACATCATTTAGTTGAATATTTCGATTCGATGCATGTTTCCCTTTTACAGGCTTGTTTCTACGTGTTCATGTGGCATAACTTGCAATACGGTAAATGTTTGTAGTTTAGTAATTATTTGTATTTATTATAATAATTGCTACTGTATGGATTAAAGTAATCGTATATGCCTGATATATCTATATAATAAAAACAATGAAAACAATTGGTGAAATTGTTTCAGGACTATTTCAATATAACAGCAACCATGAAGCCATGATCAATTCACACGATAAATCTACACAAACACCATTATTTTAATTAACACTTTTATGGCAAATCTTCAATACATATAAAAAAGAGAATCGCTTCAAAATCGGTAGGTTTAATATCCACAATCGAATCAGATAATTAACAATCGATTTACCTGTGTATTAAATTTTCTTTGCAGCTGTATATCTAAATGTTTATAAGACTTACAATTAAACAATTAAAATAGCTCCTAAAAATTAGTGTTAAACTACACGTCTGATTTTTTTCTTTGCTTTTCAATATATTTGTTATATTCAATTATTGTGAAACGTCTTCTGTTGTCTTAAGTATATGCATCTTTAACATGTAAAAGATAACATCATTCCAACTTAGTTACATCTATTGTTCATGCTTTACAACAAATAATTATTGCGTTGTATATTATGTATACAGTCATGACAATATAAATATTAGATACACGAGAATCTGTTAATAAAGGCTTTAGGTAATTTTACTCGTATTTTCCATAAGTGTTAAGCATTTACAGTCAGAGCTAAATATATGTACATTGATCTAATTGTTGTACTAATTGTCAGGATTACCCAACGTTCTTTAACATTTGGTCTACAGTAGTTTCCTTTCATTGATATTTTTTTAGCTCCTATTCCTATGCTGTGCATGTTACACTTTCATGTAAAAGTAGAAGTAATTATGAAAAAAAGTATGTTTGTTGAACATAAGTGGCAGCTATCCCATCTGGTACTGAAGTTTTCTGGGAAATCCATACTTCGAGAACGGCGTTAGTACTATGTGACAGTTGCACGCTTTCATGCGCTTGACACTGAACCTTCAAATAAATATAGTCAATGTACAAAATATCTGCAAAAAGATATTACTAAACAACATTTATATCCAAACTAAATATCAAGTGTTGCCATTTAATGTCCGTATGGCGCCTTACATACACTTTTATCAAATGGTTTTCTTTATTTTGAATGAACGGCACTCTTAACTGAGCAGAACAGACTAAAAACGTAATCGTTAGCTCTTTAGAATGTATTTAAATGTGTAGCGACTAGTCACTGTAAGCTAAAGCAAGCTTAAGGTGGTTGACTGACTTCACATCGGCTCTGAAGTTCTTTTGTTGTTTTCTTTGATTCATGATTCGTTTATTTATAACCTGTATCAAAAAAATACTTTACTTATACTCATAAATGGTCATACTAATTCATTGGGGTTAAATAAATGATTGGAAATACATTAGTCAGTTATTTTGGTTTTGATTACGTAAAACACTAGATAGGACAATAAATGTGTTTACTAAATTACAGTTAAATCCCCTATTTCCGAGTATCCAATACATTCAAATCAGCGACAAGTAAAACAATGGGGAACACCAAAACAATAGGCGAAATAAGCTTTCGGTAAAGACACTTGGGATACCTAACAACAAGTACCACAATACATTTACGTTTACTGCTCATCATGCAAATATGCATGTTATTTTTAAATTCATTCCTGCGGTAGAGAAATGAATACAACACTCTCAAATCTAATCAAGTATGTTTTTATATTGTTATGAAAATATACTTTCCAATGTAAATAGGTGCTAAGATATATATTATTATGCTAAAAACATGTATATATGATGCGAAATGGAATATGTTGTTGACAGTGAAATAAACACGGGTATGTTAAACAAGGTTGCTTAGAATAAACAATCAAAGCATCTGACCTAAATAAAGTAACATTCGGAGATCCCTATCCGTGACAAATTAATTGCGTTCGGCTGACAGAAAATGACTGGAAGACAGAGTTGCTTTTGAGAATAAATGACACGATTTCCGCTTGTCTGTTACATGATAATGTTGTAAATGGTAGGTATAGTGGTGCCAAGATATATCGATGTAACTATTATTGCGTGCGGGTAATTTTCTAAACGCCTAGTTATAAATCAACGGAACGTTTGATACATTTCATGGACTTTTTTCTGTTCTGAGACAAAAAACAATTACGCCGGTGTAACATTAAATTTTGACCCCGATGAAAATTGGGTATTTTTTCAACGGATGACTGATCAATTGTCAACGTTGAAAACTTACCCTGCCCGTTATATAATGACCCATACACGCGTGAAAATTCGACCCTCGTTGAAAACTGATCAACTATAGCCAGGTCATATTTCCACTGATCCCAATAATCAACAATTTGCCAATTACCATACAGACCAAAAAATAACAATTCTGTATTTTTCAGGACTGTAAGCAATGATTAACGTTTAGTTATACATTCGAGCGCGCTACAATTTGCCAATTCAAGGGCCATACCTCTGCAGATACAGGTCAGATATAAAAAGTAAAACCCAGGTACACATTTTAAGATGCTTCTTAACGTCTATATGTAAAATCAGTGACTATAATTTATCTGTAATGTATAGAAAATATGTCTGAAAACTTATTAACTACAGTATGCCCTAGAGCAGTGTAGATGATTAGCTTTTATTTGAATGCTAGAATCAATGCATTGGTGTTGTTATTAAGTCATTTCATTATTATACATTTGTATAGACTAAACCGAAACAAAACTGTAACATACTAATATAACATGGTGTCAGCTACTACTACTACCACTACCACTACCACTACTACTACTTGTACTACTACTACTACTACTACTGCTGCTACTACTACTACTACTACTACTACTACTACTACTACTACTACTACTACTACTACTACTACTACTACTACTACTACTACTACTACTTTTGTCACATACGTGACCCATGTTTGTCGGTCAAAATGTCAAAAGTCACTGCGATTGCAAAACTAGTTCTCCCACAAGAGCACAGTCAACTAGTTTGGCTGAAGTCATGGTAAAAACAATCAAACGTAAACTTGTCAAGGCAAACGAAGCATTTGATTTTCACAATCACAATTATGCAAGGTAGACGTAATCATCAATAATTCCAGTTAAAACTGAGAAACGCATATCAAGGACAATCAATACATGTGAAAAGCAAAGTTGGTAAAACATGGTTGCCTGCAAATATTTCCATACACAATGACCGATCATGTAACAGTCAAACACCGGATGGAGCTATATACCACATAAATCGCCAGTTACAGTAAACAAACAACAGAATTTTACAAACATTCAGGAATTTGCCCCTTATGTCACCTCAGAATAAACGAGTTCACCAGAGCCTAGCAAAATACCAGAACAACAACAATTTAATTGACCAAAGAAAAACAATGCTGCAAACCCTATCCATGGGAATACATAATTGGTAAAGTTCAGGTGTAAACAATATCTGGAAGGCTTGTCGAGCCGAATAAATTGTTTTCAGGAGATGGATAAGGTAATGGGTACAGTAATTAGCTGTAAACAACAATGTCGTTTGTGTTATCTCGACATGTTGCGCAGAATTAGTTTCTTTTGAAACATGATCTACGTGAAGCGTGACAGTGCTGATAACTTTATCATTGTTTTAGTGTGGATTGTTGTAGCTGAATTTAATGCGTTTATTTGGTGAATGTGTGTGACTATTATTCCATGATCGATTTTATGAATGATAATACTTTATTTTAATAACAATATATGTAGACATGCGTTAGTATTAATGGACTTATAATTCCTATTTGTATATGTCATAAATATTTATTTCATAGGTCTTTTATGATAGAATGTGTTTTAAGAGTTGTTTGAGTCTTGAAAATGTATTTCTTATAAAAATAAGGAGATATAGGAATATTCTATCATTCAGATTCCAATTTCATGACAAAAATTATACGAGTATATAATTTATTTGCCCAAACGCTAATACATGTAAAAGACTCCATCAAATCATTTTGGTTCGTTAAAAAAACATGGGCGCCAGGGACGGGGTCGTTTTCCTTATATGGCTATATTGAACACTTTGAAAATCTTTTTGTCTGAAACCGCATACTGTATTTCCAAAACCTTTCATTTTGTAGAATTGTTCCTTGGGTGACCCTTTACCCAATTTCTTTGGGAAATTATTTTGATTCGTTAAAAAACATGGAGGCCAGGGGTCGAGGCAGTTTTTCTAATAAACTATTTGAAAACTTTGAAAGTCTTGTTGTCTGGAACCATTTGATGGATTCAAAATAGTTTCACAAAAAAAATTCCTACTATGTTCCTTAAAACTGTTCTGATTCGCTAACAATCTTGCTGTCAGTGGAAATTTGTTAACTTCCATTGTCAACGTTTTAGTTCAAACATCTCTAAACAACATATACCTGTACCTGTCCAGGTCCTTATTTCTAACAAATATATAGGAATAATAAATGAATAAATAAATAATTCATACGTATTTGTACTGCTTTGTTGAGTGACACAAACTAATTAAATTTGAATGCGAACTGATAAATGAGTGCCTTAATTTTCAATACTAAGATGTTAAAAAATTTAAATGCATAGTTGTAGCAGTAATTTATATTTAGAAATATGATTATGAAGGAACATGTCCCATGCATTTTATTTTTCTGAACCAATGTAAGATGCATGAATATTATCATCGTTGCATAATTCTAACGTTTAATATTTAACAAGAGAAAAATGCGGAAACCGCATTAAAGCCGAATTTTCTATTTTGCCGATAGGGTAACATGCACAAGTCAATGTTGGTGAAGAAGTATGGAAAGTATATGTGGATGATCTAAGTTTGGTGAGACTTTTCAAAAATTTGGTCTCAAATTAAAATGGGAAAAAAGTTTGGACTAGAGAGATGGCATTAAATTACTGACATAATATGTTTGTTTCTATGCAGTGTTGCATATTTGCATTTAAGAAAGTGTCCGTCGAAGGAACATTTCTCCACTGGACATGCTATCATTTTTTGGAAAATAATGATGAAATGCAAGCTGGGTGAAAATGTTCCTTGTATTGATCAAGAACTTTAGAAAATATGACAGGAATACGAAACTTAAACGCAAATTCTATTTTTAGCTCTAGTGGCCATTTTGTGCAGTGAGGCGGAACCATTTGAACAAGTTTGATAAACAACCACTAAATGAGCAATTGTGTAAAATTATTTGAAAATCTTGCCATAGGTTAAGAAGAAAATGGCTTTTAGACATAATTCTATTTTAGCTCTAGCGGCCATCTTGTGCAGTGAAGCGGAATCATTTTCACAGGTTTGGTAGAGGACTATCCAAGGAGCATTTCTGTAAAGTTTCATGAAGATTGACCAGGAACTTTTGAAAATATGACAGGAATACGAAACTTTAACGCAAATTGTTAACGACATCGCAACACCCGCCCGACCGCCCGCACGCCCGCCAGCCCAACCGCCCGCCCATCCGACCGGTTTTCGCTAATCTATAAGCCGAGATTTTTCGTTGAAAAATGCGGCTAAAGAGCACTTAAATTAAAGATATATTAAACATACAAAAGTTTGTTTTCGGTATCTAGCCATACCACTTTCTTGCAAGAGTTTGGCTCTTTAAAACCCAATCCGTCTCATGTTACTGTGATTTTTAAGACTGACATTATTTTAAGTGAGCGTGCGGGCGTGATTTAACAGAAAGCGTGAGATACTTAAATGATATTGAACACGCTTTTACACTTTATAAGACATTAAGATTTATTAAACTCTGTTGAGAGACCCATTTCGACCTTTTGTTTCCAATTTTGCAGTTTGCCATTATCTGTGTTCTCTTCAGATTAAGCAAAGTATTAAAGTGAGCATGGTGACGGCTATTTTTAATAGTGTATCTTGTTTATTACATGTAACACCAAATGTATTAAAAAATATGAAAATCTACGTGTTAGAATTTACTCCATGAACTACGTCTTTAAAAGAACGTCGCTTCATATGCGACGTCGTCGTCTTTGATCTTTCCTTGCGGCATCTTTATGTAGTTCAAACTCATTGCCTTGGGAAATTATTTTTAAAGAAGCTATCCAGCAAGCCTGTGATAGTTTTTGGTTCTTGCCAATGTGATTCTCTTCTACAAAAAAATGACCTCATGGCTGATCAAAATTTAACGACTGATCAGTTTTCAACGACATTTTGATCCAAATTTAATGTTGAAATGTTGGCTGGGTCATTTCTCAACGTTGAAAAGGGACCCATTGGGTGAATTTGCAACTGGGTCAATATTTTATGTTACACCGGCGCTGAGCTGTGGTTAATTTGACAAGCGCAAATGGACTTGTCAGCAGGAATTATTATTCAAAGTCACCGCCTAAGAAACGTTAGGATATGCCAGAAATGCAGTAGTGTAAATACACGAATAAATAAAAATATAAATAAAAATAACTTCGTGTGCAAGCGTTCATACAAAATAAAGTAATCCTCTGATTTATTGAGCATTGATGAAACAAACGCGATTATTTTGCATTTCTTACTGAAAATAAAATAAAATTGCAATGAGATTCTTTTATAAGATTAATTCTTACTGCTCGTTCAATGCGGAGGATAATTTGGCAATATTGGTTTGTGATGGGTTATCGATTGTATTTCAATGATCATCAGCCGAAATAAGTCTTTTTCGTAAAGAAAGTTAACAAATATGTTTAAGTATTTAATGCATACCGTTTTATTAAAGCATACGAACTCCATCAGCAAAGAACTATCGAAAGTATGTTTACTTTTTGTGCTATTGTTATATTTCCTTTTTACAATACTGTCCTACGTAAATACACCATTAAATAAGAAACTTGTACTATTATTTCCGAAAGGTACGTTATGTATTACACTTTTAAATTTTAATTTGGTAAGTCTAGTTGCTTTTTATTTGGATATGATTGTGTTATCGATTAGCGTAGTCCTGATAATTACATTTTTGCCCTAGACGATTATGATATATGTTGTTATGTCAGTAAAAGGGAAAGTGGATCGTTTGTTATTCATCAGAATGGGGCGCAAGTGAAAGTTTGACAGTACGTTATCCACTGAGTAATTGGGGCTTTTCATAAATCGTTGCGCGAACATTGATTTAATACATTTACTAATGGCCAACGTCCTAGGTTCAGTGAATATACTGAATTTACGAGTGAGTGCTTTTCTTCGCAAAGAACATGAGTGCAGCAAATGTTAATTAGTTTACATATATACGATTATTTTTCAAAGTAGTCCACTCTTGTCAAATGCTGACACATTTTAAGGTTTACCATTATTAAAGTAGGAAATTTGAATTGTTCAAGTTTTTCTAAAAGCTCAGAATGTAAAGTTCTATACAATAAAATGTTATGGTATTTAGAATATTGTTTTTTGATTATTTGTGTCAAGTGTGTATTTTTTCCTCTTATAAGGCTATTTCACCAAAACATTTAATCTCACCATTCACACACGGCTACATATAACCAACAGCAATAACAAGGGGAATATGTGGTACTATTCACTGAACCAGATTGATAGGCATGTGTTGTTAAAATATCGGTATTTGTTAGATTTAGCGGTTTTTGTTTTTGTTGAAAGGCATCACTGAATGATATTTAAAATTTGAAAAATAGTTTATAGCTTACGTTTCAGCACTACGAAGTCCCTCGCATTTTTATGTCGAATATCGTGCAAGCCAGCCGAATTTGCACTGTCGTATTTAATTTATTATCATATTCGGCACATACAATCAAGCTCACGTATGTTTGTAAATAGTTTTACTTGAATCAACCGGTGCAAATAACTGATATTGCTTTGAAAAGTGCCTCACAAACGCTACATCTTATTTATCTACATGTTGACTTTTAATCTGATGAAATGCAGGTAAAATATTTTGTCATCACGTTGTTAATTTTATTAATATTGACGTTTGTAAAAAGGTTTATGATTGTCTGACCAAACAGGTCACATATATGATTCTGCATTAATTTTCCAGGATAGCCGCGCTGATGAAAAAATACTGTTTATCAATTACCGATGTGACATAAGGAATTAGCTCGTGTTGCCAAATACAAACTGAAATATATTAATATTTGACATCTATTGCTAATAGGAAAATTATCTCGGTTCGTTTCGTTCGGATAGTCTTTTTGAGGCGAACCGACAAGAATGTAACGGCATATATTGAATACAATGTATCGGGAATAAAATTTCAATACTTGGTTTTGTTTTCGTTCTACAACACTCTAATGTATATGTGTGTAATCTGTGGTGTCAGTACCATATACAAGTTGTGGAAGATATGCTGCACAACTTTTCGCTTTCACACGTAAAATGAACAAAAATGTACATACATCGTCAAAAACGTATTATCAAGAGATTATTATTATTTGTCTACTTCTTTTCTGCTGTTTTAACGGTTGTTGTTGTTATTAATTTCTGTCCTGACCATTTCTTTAACTTTCTGTCTGGTATGTCTTCTGCAAAATGATGACTCTTATGAATACTTAGTTTTCAATTAGCGGTGCGATGTTTGTTTCTGTGAGTTTATTCGATAATTACGACATGTCGTGTGGTTATTGTACCTAAATATGTTATGATTGTTTTTGTTATTATTGATGGAGTACATACATATGTAATGCATTTTATGTGTCAATTTACTCTAGTATGTTTTCCTTGAAGGGGTCCAATTTGATGTAACATGTTTGAGTTTACTAATTTCTACAGTTCTTTTGCAAATTTTAATGAATAGTGTACTTGCAAGTTGTGAAATGTTATTTTTGTATAAAAGTTTCGTTTTAGCGCAAAACAACACAATTAGGTGTCTGTATGTATGCCGCATATTTTTACTCAATCTTTTGTTAACACCATTATATTACCTCTAACACGCGAAAGCAGTTACGCGGTATCGAGCATATTGTTGTCGTTTAGGTCTTTGACTTACAGTTACTTTTAACATTCGCCACGTGGACGGCGTGAAGTACGTTTTTCACGACCCATACTTTTAACCATGTTTGTTATTGGGCTGCTAATTAAAGCGACTGCAGTGAAAGGACTTTGTCATGGGTGGCACGCGCAATGTAAGCTGGTGACGCCAAACTGTAACACTTTGATTTTGCGCATGTTGGGTTATAGTTGGTCGCACAACACAAGTTGAACTGAAAAGAGTAGCGATGAAGGCGCGAAAATCCAGACCAAACGGCATTTATTTACGGCAGTTGCGGTAATAAGAAACTTAAGAACATGATCAACGGACGATTCGCGATGTAATGGAAATCGCGATATAGCGGAGCTGTATTCAATTGTTCAGATATTTATATTTTGTTATCCAATAATATATAGGAATGAGCCTTGAAAAAGCTGTCGGACTGTCGGACCGATTCTTAGGGACTAAATATCAGACCCACTCAAAATGTTCCGGTCTTGTCCGTCGGACCGACGGTTTTCGGGAAGTCTGCCGTACTAATGGGCTACATAATCAGGTCAATAAATATCTAAATATAAACAAAGCAAAACTCCAGTTGCGACAGCAGGAGAGAACTCTTATTAGCAGCCCGAGGTCTTTTATTTATAGCAAGTGACCAAATGCCATAAACAATACACAGGACATCACAAAAACACATATCAAACACAAAACACACCTGAATAAAATATGGGGTCACCGCCTTGGAACGGTCAATGCAAAGCATTGGGGGTTTAAACCGGTTTATGTGCGCACGAACCTCACACTTGGCCCAGAATTATTCACAAAACATGGAAGTGTAAATAAAAATTAACCTCATAGCATCGCAATTCAAATTAAACAAGAAAAGAGAATATTATTCAATTTAATTACCATTTAATTACTCAATGGCTAGATGCAAACCAGAGCAGCAGAATTGAAACTTTCTGAGGCACGATGAAATGAAACAAAAAACAAGTATCAACTACATCTCGTCTTTTTATAAAAAGATTTAAAGACATAGCATCATATAGTTCAATTTTCAGATCATCGTCATGCAATTTCAGGAAGAAGCATTTACTAGCGAGTTTACTTGTGCTACAAAAACTTTGATTAGTTTACATGTAAGTTTGAACACTATGCGTGGTCGCCCTTTCCAAATCTAAATGTAAATACACTATTTATCAATTAATGATAAAAATAGCTCTTAAAAACATACAAGCACTAAATTAAACGACGTCTAAACGGTAAAAATAATTCAATAGAAAAAGCAATCCTCAGAAATGTATATGTTCTAAAAGAATATGTTTATTTTGAAAAGATTCGATACAATTTTGCTCATTTAAAAAGAACTTGCGTCTCAAGTAAACAAGCACGTTATTTCGAGTACAACAGCCTTTACAGTTTGTTTTTTTCACTACTGAGTTAAGCACATCGATTTCCATTAATTGCTTTGGCAACCTCTTCAAAAGCATTTCTACACAATCAATATAATTAGGTTGATATTGTTTAAACGGCCTTCCGTGTAAATGAGTGGTAACCCTGAGATTAGTTTTAACATGAGTACTTTGATGGTCGAAACGTCCATTTTATACTTTTGTTATAGTTGCCTGCCCAAATAGATGTCGTTTAAATTACTTTTCTGGGACAGCCTCGCTGCTCTAAAGCAGAAAAAAATGCTTTTCAATTACTGATGTGACACAAGGTATTAGCTCATCTTGCCCAATAATAAATGAAATTCATTAATATTTGACTGTCATGATTTTTTTTCTAAAAACCATGAAAAGAAATTATGTTTGCTCTGATAAGTCTAAGGCCTTTTTCCTCTTTAAGAAATCCATACAAAGGAAAATATCATTTGTAATAATTGAAGTTACAACCCTTTTGTGCATTCTGCAAATATTCAACGTCATCTTTTTTCGCGTGTAAAATGAGGTAATATGCCCATGCTTCCTGAAAATGTATGATTCCATATTAATTAACCAGTCCACTTATTTTGTGCTTTTTGTGCGGTTATTGGTGTTAGTATTTTCGTTCGTGCTATTTTTGTCAACTGTATTATATGGTATATCTTCAGCAAAATGATGACTATTATTTATGTTAAATGTTCAGTTAGCGGTTCGATTTTTGTTTCTGCGATTCTTAATTGCAATATTAATGTCACGTGTTGTGACTATTGTACTCTCATTATTTTCGTTGTTGTTAATGACCTTGATATATAGTAAATGTAATTGTTATGTTCAGTATATTTGGATAGTTTCTAAACACGTTTGAATACATTCTCTTTTGACAGCAAATCCGCATGTCAATCACGATGATTGACAAGTCCATAAATGTTGCATTTTTTTATTTCGTTACAGAATCGACATTCTAACGATTACCCGGTCAACACAAAATCCATTCACATGTATGGCACCATAGAATCACACAAATAAACAAGAACTGTGCAAGAAATTTGAGTAGAAAATAACCAAACCAAAGTCGGTCTAACAAAACAATAATTCGATGTACTGTATAACTTATCCCGCAGAATTTAGATCAAATACATGACATGTAATATGATTGGTGATACATGTATTGAGTTTAAGACCGTGCTAACAATGGCCAATAAAATCCGATGTTTTAAATACGCGGGGATCCTATTTGCCTGTGTAGGGATTTAGGGATCCAACTCGTTCGATGATAAACTAAGTATCCACTTGAGAGGCTCATAACTTAAAACATCATATTATTTAAGGAGTACATACTTTGTTTATAAACGAATTATCTTGAAATATATCCGTATAAAATTATAAATGAATATGTGTTATGTATGTATACTATAAATACATAACACATATTTTTATAATTTTAATTATAATAGTTTATTTTCATAGCAGGTATACATAAGATCTGACACGAGTTTTCATTTCATACCATATTTTATTAAGCGAGTTCAGGAATTATGTTAGTAAGCGAGCCTTTGGCAAGCTTACTAACGAATTTCCTGGACGAGTTTAATAAAATATAGTATGAAATGACAACGAGTGTCAAATCTTTGTTATCGCACGCTTTTAAACGAAATAAAACCCTTCTAATTTTACCAAAATAAATTGACTAATCCTCAAAGTTGTGTACTGACGTGACGTCATTTCATGTTGACGACGTCATTTCACCAAAATAACGTCATGCGATTGGTCAATCCAAGAATGTGTAGCCAATCAAAACGCTCAACATGTTATCTTACACATGTTTGAGATAAAAATATTCGTTATGGTTGTATTACACGGCGAACAAGATATAGCATGTGATAAACTAGATTACGTTTATCATTAACTAGGTAACATAACTATCATTGAAAACAAAGAATAAATATTGACTGTGGGTTATTTGTAAACTTAAAGAAAAGCAATAACATCTTAACCCATTCAACGCTTTTTAAATATATAAATTAAATACCATATGATTCTTAGAAATAGATCACAAATTATTTTGTTTACATACCTAATGTCGACTGAGTCATAATTTCAATATACAACACAATCAGTTTTACATTATTGTTTGGGTGATTGTGTTTCAGGAAAGATGAAGGAATGCCTAGAACCAATATCCAATAATGTGTTGCATGCAGTCTTGGGATGAAAAACATTAACCACTGTGAAGTAGAGAATGTAAACGTAATGTCCATAATTACATACATTTAATCTAGATATGTATGCGTGGCCGAAAATGTGTAACTGTTGTAACTATTATAATTAAGAAATAATTTCCGATTTATCGTTGTTTATCGGCCAATAAACAACGATTTGGATTTCTCATAGGAATAGCAATTAAACCACGAGGGCGTTCGCCCGAGTTGTTTAATAGCCACGTATCCCAACGACAAAGAGTTGTTATATGATAAACAACGATTCTGCAAAAATTATTCCGATTTTAACATGGTTTGGAAAAAAAAAATGCAGTTGTAATTGGAACAATTTTTTACTATGCTCCGCTCAGAATCGGGACCTCTTTTTGGGTAGTCTAACGATAATTGTGTTCTTTGTATATTGAAAAAATAGCGAGTACCATATTAGAATTAAAAATATTAAATGGATGATTAGTTACAGTTTTAGTATTAATATTATCTTAAGTCGCGTCTTAAATTTCTAGTTAAGTATTTTCTGAAGTTAATTTTTTTTTTAAATATAATATATCATGAAACATAAGAAAGGTAAAAACAGTGTTGCAAATACAAACACAATTAGATTCTATCCACAAAATTGCGCGTTTCTACCCATTTATTTAAGTAGTTAATGTTATTTTCAACTCAATTTATTATAAATAAACATGTGGTTTCTTTGGGTCCAAATTTGAAAAAAAATACATGTAGAGAACAACATAAACCAATACAAATCTCACAAAATCTTAGACAAAATATGTAAGTTACGTTGTAAGTGCAATATGATTTAATGAGCAAAACATTTGCCGAGGCCATCATGACCAATATCATACAAATTACTGTTTAAGGACATTCATAACTGCCCACTTCCATAAAAATGCAGTAGGAATCGCTGTGGCTTTCATAATTCAATATTCGTTTTGTGATACCGGCTTTTGTCGTTTCCAAAAGAACACATCTTAATGGATACTTACAAAACATAAAAAAAATACATACAATATGTGATTTCAGAAGCCCGGTAGCTGCATTTGGAGTTGGCTTGGAGAAAACTGTGCCAATAATAAGCTTAAGTAATCAAATTAAATCTTAATGGCACGCTATGCAACAAGTCATGCAGAATAGTGTTTTCCTTAAATCTAGTATTATAAACACTTGAAGTATGTTAACATAAATATGAAATGAGTAGCATTTTAGTACAATTAAACCACTTTATTTACATTATCCGATTATGTACGATTTGTTGAACCCTTGACAAAAGCTTGGTTTATACGGTAATACTGTCCGAAGGATATACCATTACCAAAATGAAAATGGAAAAAATTTCTCCAAGATGAACCACAAAAAAATGAAGTGGCATACTTTTTTTACCGCGTGTCATTAATAAGATTAAATTGTGATAAATTGACAAATTTTAATATACATCTAAAACCGCGAATCCATGAGCATGCCTGACAGCAAAGTTAAATATTGTCTTCTAATAATTATAGATAGATAAGTCATTTCTGGCTGATTATACCCTTACACGTTGTAGCAGCGGCGACTTTTATTTCTGTCTAATATTTAAGTGAACATTAAATTATAAACCCTAATGCGTTTTAGCAGCGACGACTATGATAGTTACTTATAATTAAACGCCAAGCATGTAAATATATTAACGTTCTACACGTGCAATCATTTTATCACAATTACGCATGGATAGTAAGTCTTTTGTAATATTAACTTTTGTGTCAAACAATATGCACGTAATATCTGCTTTTGTATCTCGTACCAGGAAATTACAGCGGATCTATTCTTATTTCGCTTTCAACACGTAATTGAATTAAATCCGTCCAGAAGTTACTCAGTTTAATCAGACACGCAGTATGCAGATCACGTGAAAAGTCGTGTCTCCGAAATCATTCCATTGAAGAACCCATGTCATCTTTGCTGAATTAATCAAATTTGTAAAATCATAATTTACATGTCAACAATAAACTTCATTTATATGCCATAATTAATTATACAATCATAAAGAACTGAACATTTTAATGCTCATTCCGGGGTTGCTTTATAGCTCACCTGAGCACGAAGTGCTCGGTGAGCTATTGGTATAGGGGACCTCTACGGCGTCGTCCTTCGCCCGTATGTCGTCAACAATTTCGACCGTAATCGCGATAAAGGCTACATTGTTTATTCAATCTTAACCAAACTTGCACAGTTTGTGTATGACCATTAAATCTTGAAAGGGTTCGATAATGGGCCCGATCGGAACAGGAACACCAGAGGTATTTGTCCCTTATTCCCCCAAATACATCTATTCCTGAATAACTCACCTGGTAAAGGGATTTAAATGCAGTATCAGGAAGATAAGTGCCATAAATGTGTTATTTCCCTTTAGTCACAGATATAACCCAGATAGTGGAGTTTGCTTATCAGTAAAATCAATACATCACTTTGAGTCAACATGATACTTCAATTTTAGATCAGCATCATTACACATAGTAATCCATGTATAGCCTGCTTCTGACTTACGCTGAATTTGTACTGGCATCCAGTCAGCACAAAGATGTAAACAATAATAAATAGCTAAAATTCATGTTGTAAACAAGCAATCAGAATATAGGATTTATATCATGTGATCTAGTACCTGAAGGGGTTAATTATTTTCTGTAGTTTTTGGACTGTTAGGTTAGTAACTTTTTCAGTATCATTTAATCATGTAACTTTTGGACTGACTTATACATTTGAATTTGGGATTTTGGACACTCAAGTAATTATCTTGATTTTTGAAGCTGATTTATTATTTTCTCCTTAATTGTAAAATACTTCTACACTGTTTTGACTCAAAATTGGTGTGATTATTAGTAAGTTTTTACACAAATCAACTAACAGTTTGTATAGTTGTTTATAATTTAATCTGATAATGTTGATATGTATATGGTTCTTAATGTTAACAATGTGTATGCCAATAGAACATAGAAATTTATCTTTTACTAAGAGTACATTTGAAAAGTTTGTCTCTGTGGGGGTCAATGACTCAAAATTACTAGTAAGTCTTTACGCAAAACAACTAAAAGGTTTTATAGTTATTTATAATTTAATCTGACAATGTTGATAGTTGTAAGGTTAATGTTAACAATAAGTATTCCAATGTAACATAGAAATTTCCTTCTTCTAAGAGTCAATTTGGAAAATTCGTTTGCTTTGATTTGTAGACTCTTGACGCAAGCCAACATGATTTAGTAGGTGTATTCAGAAAATCGATTTTGAGGGAACTACTTCTTTACTTTGCAGGCTACGAGTCAGGAAATCAATAAACTACTGCGCTTCACAGTGAGGCATCCTGTTATCGATGCTATTTTCTATGAATAGATGACAAGAAATAGATCCGACTTAAAACACTAATAAACAATATTAATAATCCTTTTAGTCCACGTCATCTACTAATCCCTTTAGTCCACATCTACAAGTTAACTCTTGTTATGTCTATTCACATAGGTATTATAGCGTATCTGTTTGTGCTGTTGACTGGTTAACTGCGTATTACATATTGCATAAGGTTAACAACAGTGTATTGAGTCAGTGCATATAGCGGAGCGATCGTAACCACTCGATTGACGGTTGCTATTTTTGACGTATGCATAAGAATAATGGAAAGCATTATACTTCTAAAACGAGTTTTGAATGTATTTTACTAAATAAAATTATTTTTATTTAAATTGGTATTTACCGAACATAGCGCTCGTGATAAAAAGCACTGAATATTAATTCGAACTTTTTTACCCGTTGAAGATTGACTTCTATGCATATAACTCTGTTTGCTTTTTAAAAAGATTGCACAAAAATATTCGCCTCCCACGAATTGCAAAAAAATAATTAAGAGAATGTTGTCAATAAATAGCATTGAAATCGAAGCGAGCTATATTAGTTTTAATTTGCAAAAAAAACAGTGGCCTGGATCTCCATCTTCAATTAGGTCAAATACCAGCTTATACCAATTTATTTTAAGTAGAGTGTATAGTTATGAGTTTCAAGATTTTTTTGTAGAAATGATATTACAAAAAGGTGACTAACTTCAATAAATGTTCCTTATGATAGAAAATACTCTCATAATTCATGTTTTTCATTTCTTTTCTCGCAAACAGTAATTCAGTGATATAATGGCGGTCAGTTAACCTACTCCGGCGTCCGGCGTCCGTCATCAACATTTTACTTAAAACAACTTCTTCTCCTAATCCACTATGCGTATTTTAACCAAAATTGGCATGAATGTACCTGGAATGGTCCTTTACTAAATTCTTTCAATTAATTGAAATATATAAAAGCTCTGGTTGCCATGGCAACGAACAGCATATACACTGGACAACTTAAAAAATCTTCATTGTCAGAAACCACTGGCTGGATTTGTAAATGGTTTTCACAGAAATGGTCCTTGGGTGACCTTCTACCAAATTCCTTAAAATTATTTTGATTCGTTAAAAAACATGGCCGCCGAGGGAAGGGCAGTTTTCCTTATATGGCAATATTGAAACTTTAAAAATCTTCCAGTTTAAAACCACTAGCTGGATTTCAAAATAATTTCACATAAATGTTCACAGAAATGTTCCTTGGTGTGACCCTCTACAAAATTCCTTGAAATCATTTTGATTTGTTAAAAAACATGACCGCCAGGGGGCGGTGGAGTTTGCCTTATATATCTATATTGAAAACTTTGAAAATCTTCTTGTCTGAAACCACTGTCTGGATTGCAAAATGATTCCACATAAATGTTACTTTCATGACCCTGTACAAAATTCCTTGAAATCATTTTGATTCGTGAACAAACATGGCCACCAGGGGGCGGGGCAGTTTTCCTTGTATGGCTATATTGAACATTTTCAATGTCTTCTTGTCAGAAACCACTGGTTGGATTTTGAAATAATTTCACACAAATGTTCTTTGGGTGATTCTGTACCAAATTCCTTCAAATCATTTGGTTCGTTAAAAAATCATTGCCGCCATGGGTTGGACAGTTTTGCTTATATGACCATATTGAAAACTTTGAAAATCTTCTTGTATTGCATTGCATGATATTGGAATCGTTCTATAGTTACTGAAAATGATGCTGTATAGATGGGTAAATTTGGTGAGGATAATTCCATGAAATTTCATTAAACCAATATAAATTCTTTGTATAAATGAATGGCTAATTAATGCATTAAGACGACATTTATAATTCAGTTTGATGCTGTACAGTAGTATGAACTTTCTGTTACTTTTATTCAATTGCCAATGTGTACGTCTGAAATCAGGTAAATTATTTGACATCAGCCCTAATAAAGTCAGCTGTTTAGGCCAGAGTTTATTTATTTAATGGTTCTCGGACATTCTTGGAAAAGTGTCCGGTTGGAGGAGGGAAAAAATAAAAATAAAAAATAACACAGACTTGAATTAATGACTAGAATTTTACAAATGGAAATGGACAGTGAAATTTAAATCGTTATGAATTATTACTTAAACAATCATATAATACATCATTTACTTAATCACTGCATGACAACCATGACATTAATACTAATAATAGTAATATTAAAAGGCAGCGTTTATCATATCAGAAACTACTGTTAAAATATGCTCACACTTAAACACAGTAAGCCTACTAAATATATCTTATTACATGTTATAAATTAATATACACCAATGAATTTGTTAATTATAATATTGATATAGAATTATAAATGTGTATTTAATACAATGATTCTACAAGATCTTAATTTGTTCTACTTGTATTTTCTTCTCACTTTAAAGGGACTTTGTCAACGAAAATATCCAAAATGGCATCTGCAGATTAAAAAAATCTGAAAATTAAATATTAATTTTGGCATATAATAAAGTTGAAAATAATGTACATATTATGGAAAAATAGTTTATGCATTCTGAGAAAAAATCATTATACTCAACATAAAAAGAAAGTATCCACTAATAAATTTTATTGTTTTTCGGCACCTGTATGTAATATTTAAACAAAAATAACACAGAGGAGATCATATGAATCATACAACAGATATACAGTCACAATGCATGTTACATAAAATTTAGTCATTTCTTCAGCGTTGTTTTTTTTTGCATTCCGTGTAACAGTTTGTAACCATTTCACAAGATCATTTTAAGGATATCGGTTACATTCTACAATTCTTTTTGCTTTTTGGAACAAATCGGGTCGGCGGATCCGAGAACCAAGAAATCAAACAAGAAATGTCTTTACAAAAGACAATCGGCGTTGAAATTAATATTGAGATGTCATTTTAAACCCGAAACATAATACAAGAGGGACAAGATGATCGGTTACGTGGTTTTCGGACCCCAGCTTTTTGGTCCCAACTAAGGATACTTCTCAGACTGTAAATTTTTCGGACAACGTTAGAAAACTTATCGGACCAAAAATTAATTTGAAATAAGCTCAACATTATTAATATGTGTACAGTGAATAAACGGATTATACCTTCTATGTTTTCACCGGTGATAAATGAATAACATAAATGCTAGTAATTTACATTACAATAACTGTTATATGAATTATTCAAGCAAATTTAACAAAATAGCATTGTCAGAAAATAATTGCGGAAATGAATGAACTTATTATATATCAGACGAGTGTACATAGTTATGTTAAATAATATAATATAATATACTATCATTAGTTTTGCTATGCAAATGAAGTAACGTAACTTGAACAGCATTTCGACGTATTACGAGACTTATGTTAACTATTTTTTAGAGATTGAATAACATATACTGGAGAAGTTGATAGAAAGGTGCAATTATGAATTATTCTTAATAAAACGCAACCGCATTTCAAATAACATGCACAGTAAGATTATAAATATAAATTCCCCATCTATTGAAATTCTCGTGTGCATGATTCTCCGGACGCTAATTGATTAATGTGTATTAGCACAGCGATACCGCGCGCTATTTTTTAAATGATGCTACCTTAATTAATATTGAGATGTCATTTTTTGCCCTAAATATAATACAAGAGGACCAAGCTGTGACTTCACGGACCCCATATTTTTCGTTCCCTACTAAGGAGACTTCTCGGACCCCGGCATTTATTTAAGAATATGGCCACTAGTATGACTATCTGGACAATTTTGACAATCTTGTCAGAAACCATTTACCGGATTTCAAAATAATTACACCGAAAGGTTCCTTGTATGACCCTCTACCAAATTCCTTCGAATACGTTTGATTTGTTAAAAAAACAAATTCCTTCGAATACGTTTGATTTGTTAAAAAAACATGGCGATGTTTGACCGTATATGGCCATATAGGCAACTTTGACAATCTTCTTATCAGAAATCTATTTCAAAACAAGGTTGCCAGATGGCGGGGCATTTTGACCATATATGGCTATGGATGGCAGGTGTCCATCGTTTTCATTTGTACCAACATATAACTTCAAACATCTATATACCCGCTATTCAATTGTAAAAAGCCATTATGATGCCTTAGACTCAGGTGAGCGACCTAGGGTCATCGTAACCCTCTTGTTTTATGATGGGGGATGGTTTGTGTCACTTATAGGTGCCTATTCAGATGTGACATACAATATAGATGAGTAATGTGTTGTCAGATTGCGAAACCTTTATCCCAAACTGATCGACCAACATGCCGACTTAACTTCATGTTAAAAGTTGAAAAATTACTGGTAAACAACCATGTATCAATTCAAAAGCAAGCCCAACTTTTCTGAAAACATTACCCCTAATATATATTGAAAACAAAATAAATATAAAAGCAATTAGTGCGACTGAAGTACCTTTGATTCCAAAAAATTCCCTTAAAATCTAGTATAGTAAAATAAGCGAAAAGAAAGGTTATAGGTGGAAAGAAATTTTTAAAAAAATAACTTTTTTTGTTGGACCAAAATATATATGTATGGTAGACAGCAAAAGTAAAGAGTAGGTAGGGAGACCAGAAACGGGGCTTTTTCTTTTTTTTGCATTATCATTCCCTTATGTGCTTGACAGTTTAATATTGTTATTAGGTATGTTCCACAATTACAAAAAACTGTTGTTCTCAAATTTTATATATTTTCCAATTGCTCGTATTTATGTACGTGCTTAATTTTTTTTTTATTTGACGTGTTCATGCTTTATATTAGCTTTGGTTTCATTTATTGGAATTCATCTTTTATATGGTCATGATCTGTATGTTGCAACACCAGGCAACGTAAAAAAGTGTCAAAAACCATGCATAACCACAGTTCATTTGTTACTTATAATTACATTGTAGTCATCCTAATTTTTGGTAATGGTGTTTTACTTTTGAAAATTTAAATTGAAATAAGAAATAAATAGTAGCAACATTTATTAATTTTGTAAAAATACCTGGTAGCTGAGTCTTTTGTAAAAAAATTCCAAGAAAATGTGGAAGTATTCCTTATCATGACCCCATCAAAGATGGCGGGGTATATTGGTTTGCTAATGTGGGTCAGTTGGTCAGTCTGTCGGTCAGATGGTAGACCACTATGTTTCCGCTCTGTAAGTCCAACAGTTTTCATCCGATCTTCACAAAACTTGGTGCACATGTTTGAGGAAATAATATCTTAGCCAAGTTTAATGATCAACTGAATCGCCCCGGAAACTGCCCTTGATTTACCTAAAATTGACCTTTTTAGCAGTTACTGCTCTCTATGTCCAACACTTTTCATCCGGTCTGCACCAAATATTGAAAGTTTGAAATAAAAATTAACAAGTGGTGTCCACAAATGTTCCGAACACACCTTGTATAAAGCTTGTTTATATTTTTGAAAAAATAAATAATGCTAGTTAATATACGGAAGTCCATCTGGCATAGGGACAATATGATCTGGATGCAGAAGGTTCAAGCACCAGTATAGACATTACTTTTATTCTTTTAAGCATTTCTTGATAGATCATGTGAGTTGGTTAGTGCATATACTTTAGTTTTGGCAGTTACAATGTTTTATTACTATTTTTTTTGAAAATACAAAAGTCTGTAATTAAGTCCCTTTAACATTGCTTATAACAATCTCATCGCACCAAGACGCCATATATCAGACAAACACTATGCCGGTACTTAAAATAAGTAAAAAGTATATAGTTATGCTAAATGGTACTTTATGTACAGGTTCAATGTTAATTGCTGGATCTTGAGTGATTTTAAAGGATTAATGGTTAGAAGTAACTAAGAAGTATAAGTAGATCTTAGTTGCAAAGAAAATTTTTTTCTTCTTGTTCTGTTATTGTTACACAAAACATTTTACTTCATAAGCAAGTATTAAATAACATCATACAGAAACATTGGCTTGATTGATTTAATTATTGGAAGAAAGTGAAATCAATAGTGTAGGCATGTTTATTTGCAGTTAACATTTATTTCATATTGTTTGAAGTATAGACAACACATAAATACACTGTATGTATTCACTAGATGTATTTCTATGGTACTTAGTTTATTAGTAATGAACCACATATTCATATAACATCACGTAATTCATGAAATTTCTGTGAAGCGTACCTGGTTTGAAAGTATATTTTGCTTAAGATTTTTGTATAAATACCGTGTATATTCCCTACTAAACGCCCCGAGGACTTCACATAATGCAGCCTTAGGCGCGGAAGGACAATTAACTTCGAAACAACAACAATATAATAAACGCCCCCATTCTAATTACTCCCCCCCCCCCCCCCCCCATTTTTAATAATACTCAAACCTTCCTGTCTAATTAATGCTCTATTTTTTAATAAACACTCAATACATGTAAGTTTTGTAAATCTATGAAAAAAATGTTTGCAGAATGAGCTACACATTCAAATTATCATGTTTTCTTTATACTGGTTTATATGACAGAAGTCAAGAACTGGACTCATATTAAACGCCCCCTTAGGAAAATGTAAGGCCCTCGAGGCGTTTATTAGGGAATATACAGTTAGTTGAGGTCGCGGTGGTGTAGTGGAGGTGTCCGCCTAGCGATCGGGAGGTTCCGGGTTCGATCCTCACTCTGGGAGCGTTCTCAAGATCTCCATCAAAGACACCAAGTACTGGTTCTACCCAGGAAACGGACTCGAGCGTGTCTCAGTGAGCCTTAGGCTTTCGATGCAATTGAGCTAAAATAAATAAGTTTAAACTAAAACTACACTGTACAGTAAGTTGCAGTAACACACTGTGAAATTGGAATCATCTTGTTATTATGCATTTGTGTTTGCAAGAACAGTTTTTTTTAATCAAAAAATTAAAATATTATTGGCAAACTAGATAATTTTTGTTTAGAGTCTAAAACATGTGTCCTGTAAATTAAGCTGTATGAATACTAAATGGACTGGTTCTGTAAACAAATGTGTTATTGCTTTTTTCAGGTTTTGTCCAAATTCGATGGAATGACACAAAAGTTTGTTACTATCATTATTTTATGATGGTGTACAGCATGTGAATGGTTTAATAAGAAATGTTAATGGTGAACAACCGTTAATTACCATTAACATGGTAAATGTATGAATTTTTAACCATTGACAGGCTAATGGCAAACAACATTTACTGATTACTGCCAATAACATGGGCCTGTACGAACCATTAACCATTGGCAGGTTGATGCTAAACTGCGAAACAGCTGTTAACTGCAATTTACTTGGGTAGTGAACCATCTATATATATAATCAATAATATCATTATGTGCACTTGTTATGTGCTAGATGTAAATCTACCCCCAGTCGTTAACTTCCCAACCAGTGGATGACCTGAACAATCTATGTAATTTCTGAGTTATCCATGCAATTTATGGATATAATGACATATTGATCTATTATAAAATTACCACTTCTAGTGAGCTGTGATAGCAACTCTGGTTTTCCAAGAATCTATTTGCGAAGGTTAAATTGCTATTTAATAATTAATATATGTAGGGTAATCAATATGCTTCTGTATGTTTGTATTATTTTTGAAGTTTATTTTTGCATGTGCCAATGATACACTGCTACACTGCATAATATAAAACATAGTCTTTGTTTTAATAATACATGTTTATATATGTTCTTGTTTTGATGTTTGATGTTTGTGTTTAATGTTTGTTTCTGTAGATTTTTCGTTACTTGTGATTGTTTGTCCTTGTGTTTTAAGCTCTACTGGTGTCATGTGTGCGTTCATCTGTGCATCTGTGCGTCCGTTAACACTTTAAACATCTCCTCATAAACTACTGTGCAGAATTCAACCAAATTACATTTAAAAAAAAAACATTGAATCCTTTGCACAAATTAGGTCACTGGAGCTAAAAGTATATTATTTTGTTAACAAAACTATACAAGTCTGAAACTACAAGGCCTAGGTGCTTGATATTTGGCATGTAGCATCGACTTATGGTCAGTTAACAAAATTGTTCAGATGATGCCCCTGGGTTACAAAAAACTTCAAAAATCTTCTTTTCCAAAACTACTTAAACTAAAAAAGACCTTAGCCTTTTATATTTGGTTTGTGTCTATGGCTAATTTTCCTGTTTTAAAAGTGATGTTATTGGTCCAAAAAGTAGCCTGGGGCCAATATATGACGTAACGTTTGGGTCAAAAGTAAATGGGTATACTTACAGGCACAAAAATATGCATACAGGCATACATTTAGGCCTGTGCACAATATTGTTCGATGTGTAGAATTACCGAAATCCCCATAATTATTTTAGTTAAAAGTAACATTAAATGCATTTTAAAGCTATGAAGGTCACTGAAAGGTAAAATGCATGCATACACTTTATTTATTGAATGGTTATGTTGACCTGCGTTACTTATATAAAGGGATTTCGGTAACAATGATAGGATTTATGTGAGTGCTCTCCGTTGTTTTCAGTTTACTGTTACCGAAATCCCTTTCTTATTTTTGTTTAAGGTAATGCAAACTGCAAATTAAAGCTATACAATTCACTTAAAGTGAAATGTATGCATAATTTTCATTTATTAAAGTGTAGAATTACCGAAATCCCTGTAATTACCGAAATCCCCCGAAATCCCTTTATATAATTAACGCAGGTCAACAAAACCATTAAATAAATAAAGTTTATGCATACATTTTACCTTTAAGTGACCTGTATAGCTTTAAAAGGCATTTAATATTACTTTTAAATAAAACAAAAAGGGATTTTGGAAGATTTCGGGGGATTTTGGTAATTACGGGGATTTCAGTAATTCTACACACCGCCAAATTTTGAGCCTACACGCCTAAATTTATGCCGACAGGCCTAAATTGTACCTACAAGTATAAATTGTACCTGTAGTTATATTTTTTAATAGGCCTAGAGGCATATATTCAAGCCTGTAAGCACAAAAGTGTGCCTCTAGGCATAGTTTTTGTACCTGTAGGTATACCTATTTACTTTTGACCCAAATGGTACGTCATACCAATAGAGCATCTAGTCGTTCTGGGCATCTTGGGTTCTTTGTGAGGAAACACGATGCAATAAATTACATATAGATCTTAAAAGCCCTCTATGTAATACAGTCGACTCCCGATGGCTCGAAGTCGCAGCGACCAGCAAGGAAACTCCGAGCCATCGAAACTTCAAGATAAACAGAGTTCGAGAATGTGTACTTATACAAGTACGGACAGTAATGTGTCTGCCTTATTTTTAAATCTCCAACTGAAGAGTTTCAAGATATTTGTAATGGTTATTTACAGACTTCAAACCATTATTTTGTTTTCAAACAATTATTTATATATTTCATTAATGTTGCATTAATTAATAATTTTGTTTTATGAAATCTTTTAAATCAATTATTGCGTTCTCTCAACACTTGACAGTTATCAGTATCTAATCTCAGCATCTAATCTCGCATTTGTGCGACCGAAGCGTGTTCGAGCCAAACAAACAAGTAAAATTGTGAAAACTGTTACTGGGAGCGTGACGAACACTTCGAGCCATCCGAAAATTTTAGAATTAGAGCCAAACGACATAAATGTATATGAATATAAAGCAATAAATATCGGTCCCTCGAAGAAACTTCGAGCCAACAAGAAATATGAGACAAGCGCGTTAGTTACATCAGAAGTGGACTAAAATCAAGCTTGTGGTTTTAAATGATAATTGTATTCTATTTACATCCTTATGGAAACAATATGTATGAATTTTTAGTCCTCACGTAAAACATCTAGGAGGACGTTATATGCATTATGACCTGTTCGCTATTTAGTGCCATTGTCCATATGTATTTATAGACGTTTTATGTACATTTTCTTTTTCTGTTGGATTGTTGAAGTGTTCAATAATAATGAGAACAACAAATCTGTAAGTTTAAAACAATATTCGTTAAAATAGGTATACATTTCTATTACTATAATGCAGAGAGTTTGAACAATGCATTTGACACAGAGTACACCACGGTCTGTAATCACTGGCGCCACCTCATTTTGGAGATGCATTGGAAAAAGGAGTCAATTAAACTTCCGAGGTGGCGCTAATGCCAGGAAGTTGTATGAAAAATTAAACAGTAATAGAAGGTGAGTTGATTTTATATGTTTTATGACAATTTTAGACACTGTTTAAAAACTTGGACAATGTAGTGTGATTCGGAAACAGTTTTACCTTCCAACAACGTAGAGAAGTATGAAGTCACAACGCATTCAAAACATGAGAACTTTTATATGTCGTTGCATGGTGGAAATTGAACAAGCTAATTTATGAGTGTGAACGTGTTAAGACAAAATTTACAAACAATTAGAGAATTAATGGCATAAAATAATTCGTTTCGACATGTATTATTTGCTGCGTTATCAAAAATGTTGGTTTGTGGTCGATTAAACATATTATTTTGCATTTTCACGTAAAAGGTGGAGCCAAAGCAATAGAGGTGGCGCCCAGGACAGGATTGTCTGATTTTTAAAAACAGTGTCTAACATTGTCACAAAACATATAAAACCAACTCACCTTCTATCACTGTTTACTTTTTCCTACTACTTAATGTCATTAGAGCCCCCTCGGAACTATAATTGGCTCTTGTTTTCAATGTATCTCCAAAAAGAGGTGGCGCCAGTGATTAAAGACCGTGTACACTCTAGAAGCCACCTGACTGTTAGAAGCAAAGTTACATTAATATGCACACCTTAGAAGAACATTAGTTTTAGAGAGAACTCAGCAAATTTGTTGTTCCAAATTTACTCCCAAAAATAAATGTTTTAAATATTTGCCTGTCTGCGTTGGCTTGTAAAAATCTAAAAGAAACACAGTTTCAGACCGAAATTTTCGGATTTCCCTAAAAATCACACCTAACGTGGACAATTATATTTGCCGTGGAGAATCACCGCGATTATTGGGGTGTTTTAATTTGTAACATGTAATATGTAACATGTAACGTTGACTACTACGGTCCACCGTGGAGCTGGTCAATATCTATTACCGACAGACCACGCGACAAAGGTGATTCGTTGTGAAAGACAGGTAAATGGCGTAAACAATGAAAAAGCTATTACATTCGAATACACAGTGTGTGCATAATTTATTTTCCACAAAGTACATGTGTACATTGTGTACATGTAATTTTTGGAACTGTATGTGTTTTAAAATTGTGTTTAACAATTTTCGTTCATTCGTTTGCCTCTCGTTACAGTTACTTAACACGTAAGAACTGTTAAATGGCTTTCATGTAATTGTTCGCTTGCTTACTTTATTTATTGTTATAATTAATTGTTATGATTACAATGTTCATGTTTTTCCTCAATTGTTCATCGATTGCTTCAAAACTCAAAAGTTTCGTGCACTGGTAACTGTAATATTCTGACAGTCAGGCTAAAAAAAATTATGAATTGTTTCCCAGGCAGCGCGGCAACTTTTTTTTTTATGGCCCGCCATGGCTTTGATTTAATGCCAAAAACAATTATTAACTATTTTTTGACGATCGCGCCTGGGTTTTAAAGGAGCAGTCCAGAAATATGTTGATAAAAAGAAAACGTTGCAGAAAATGTTTATAATGGGCATGTTACCGAACAAAATACAAAAACCGCATTCACATCTTTGAATTATTAACATTTTGGTCACTTGCTATCGTATGCGATAACTGGTAAAGACTCTGGAGTAAACAAGCATGTACATGTACATTATAGTATATTCTTTTCGTACCAAGTGCTTTTGAAAAATTCCTTTCGTAAATAAAAAACATATTTCGGATCAATAAACACCATAAACACCATAAACGTTCATAAGAACTATTACAAAATTTACGATGTATTGAATTAGAGCCCATGGACAGCGGCATAAAATTAAACGAATCCGCATTTTAACATAGCGAAAGAATAGTAACCCGGTGGTGATTTCGGTATTTCCAGTATTTTTTTTTCCTGTCTGATTTAACTATATAAATCAGATATACACAAATTGTGAAATACTTTGTAAACTTTGAAAAAAACGTCATATTTGATTGGGAACCTTTATAAATATCGTCTGTTTGTTGATTTAAACTTTTGTTTCCTAGATGCTTTTGCTTGTGTAATTGCATTCCATATTTTTTAAAGAAAATCTGTGTCAACATAAGTCCTATGGAAACTAACGAAAATGCCAGCTGCATTGGCAAGTGTTGATTTTCCTTTCCAAAAATTATTGGTGATTTATTAAAGTAAGTCCTATTTTTGACAGTTATAAAATTCTGAATTACGAAAAGTTAAATTCTATAAATAGAAGTACTTCATTGCTGGTGGTACATCAATTTGAAGGCACTTATGTTAATTATGAACATTCAAATTGATTGTCTTTTTACGTCAGCTTGCTTAAATGACCGTTTGTGATTAATAAATCTATATTTAGAATTTTATTTAAAAAAATTATGTTGTTATTAAAACTTTAAAGTATCTTTAATCTGTACTTATTTACTTGTTTTAATAAGCCATTACATAGTGCCAATAGAAAAAACGTAGGATAAAAAAATACTTCAATAAAAAAAATCGCCGTCCCTCCTGATTTTAAGCTCACCTGAGCACACAGTGCTCATGGTGAGCTTTTATGATCGCCCGTTGTCCGTCGTCCGTGCGTCCGTGCGTGCGTGCGTCAGTCGTCAATTTTTCATTCAAACAACATCTCCTCCTAAACCACTTGGCAGATTTTCACCAAACTTCACAGGAATGATTTTTGGGTAACCCTCTTTCATAGCTGTTCAGATCGTTACGGTTCGCTGCATATGTAGGTCACCAGAGCTAAAGAAAGATTTTAAAAGTGTAAACTTTAAAAATCTTCTTCTCTGAAACCGCAGGGCCCAGAGGTTTCATATTTGGTATGTAACATCCTATAGTGGTCTTCTACAGAGATGTTCAAATTATGACCCTGGGGTCAAAACGGACCAGCTTCTCAGGCTGGTAAATGATTTGTTGGCAGGCATGGAGAAGCAGGAAGTAACATCCATGATTGCCATAGACTTGAGTGCTGCCTTTGACACGGTTGACCACGACATATTGCTCGATGTTCTCCAATCCCAGTATGGTTTGCATGAAACGACACTCGACTGGATGGACTCCTACCTGAGAGACAGAACCTGCAGTGTTCGAGTCAACAATGGCATTTCCAACGCGCGGCCACTACAATGCAGCGTTCCTCAGGGCAGCTGCCTTGGTCCTTGGCTGTATCTTGCCTACGCGGGAACACTATTTGATATAATTCCATCGAATATCTCCGTGTTTGGTTTCGCTGATGATCATATTGCAAAAACATCATTCAAACCGTCTGAACCTCACGAACGAAATGCAATAACGGATCTTGAGAAATGTTCTGTTACAATCAATAATTGGATGAATAAAAATAAGTTAAAAATGAACGCCTCAAAAACTGAATTTATTACGTTTGGTAGCCGTCAACAACTTCAAAAAATAACAACAACAGAAATCAACATTGCAGGAGACAAAATTCATCGCGATACTACAATTCGTTATCTTGGAGCGTTCTTAGATGAGACTCTCAGCTTCAGAAAGCACGTTGCAATGAAGTGTCGCTCGGCTATGCTGAATTACTTTAGAATCAAAAGTATCCGCAAATACCTAACCAGACCGGCAACCGAAATCCTGGTTGTGTCTCTAGTTTTAGCCCACCTTGACTACTGTAATGTAATTTTATACGGTGTTGCTGAGACTGAGATTCAGAAGATGCAGCGAATACAAAATATGTGCGCCAAACTTGTTTTAGAACGTGGAAAATACGAAAGCTCAAAACAGGCTCTATACGATTTACACTGGTTGCCGATAAAAGCTAGAATATCATTCAAATTACTTACATTCATGTACAAGTGCTCTGCAAATGAGCTCCCGACTACCTGTTGGAACTGCTTACCAAACAAACTCCTTGCAGGGGTGGTCTTCGATCGTCGAATACTGCAGAGAACTCTTACGTTGTGCCATTCAATAAGAGGAGAACATTTAGTGATAGAAGTTTTAGCACCGCTGGTCCAAGACTATGGAACGATTTGCCGCCAGAACTACGACAGTCAAATTCCTTAGATAAGTTTTAAAAAGAGTTGAAAACATACTTTTTCCGCAATTTTTATTCACTATTTGCGTAACTGAAACATACTGTTAAAGGCAAGGTGTTTTATGTTTTATGCGTGTTTTATGTTTTATGTCTTCAAAATCTTAAGAGTTTACTTGCGTTGAATGTTTTATATTGTTTTTTGCAGCTAATGCTTTTCTTGTGTATAATAATTACGAACTATTATGATATATTTTATTTACTTATAGCTTTGTTTTTGTAAAACGCCATTGAATATGTTTATTTCATAGTAACAGGCGTTTAATCAAATAAACCAGTTTCAGTTTTTTTTTCCGTTTCACGTCCCGGGGCTCACATGGTTTATATAGAATATATAGCAGAATGTCTTTAAAAGTATTCTCCTCTGAAACCAAAAGGCCCAGAGGTTTCATAATTGGTATGTAACATCCTATGGTGGTCCTCTTTAAAGATTGTTCAAATTATGTCCCTGGGGTCAAAACGGGCTACGCCCCGGGGGTCACATGGTTTATATAGAATATAAAGCAAAATGACTTTAAAAATCTTGTCCTCTGAAACTGCAAGGCCCAGAGGTTTTATATTTGTTATCTAACATCCTATAGTGGTCCTCTACAAAGAGTGTTCAAATTATGCCCCTGGGGTCAAAACGGGCCACGCCCCGGGGTCACATATTTCATATAAAATTAAATAGCAAAATCTTCTTCTCTGAAACCGCAATGCCCAGAGGTTTCTTATTTGGTATGTAACATCCCATAATGGTCCTCTACAAATATTGTTCAATTTATGTCCCTGGAGTCAAAACCGGCCACGCCCCGGGGCTACATGATTTATATAGACTTAAATAGCAAAATGACTTTAAAAATCTTTTCATCAGAAACCGCAATGCCCAAAGATTTCTTATTTGGTATGTAACATCCTATTGTGGTCCTCTACAAGGAGTGTTCAAATTATGCCCCTGGGGTCAAAACTGGCCACGCCCAGGGGTCCCATGGTTATTATAAACTTAACTAGCAAAATGTCTTTAAAAATATTGAATATTCTTCTGAAACCGCAAGGCCCAGAGGTTTCTTATTTGGTATGTAACATCCTATAGTGGTCCTCTACAAAGATTGTTCAAATTATGACCCTGGGGTAAAAAATTACCGAACTCCGGGGGTCATATGCGGGGGTCACATGCTATAGACTTCAATAGCTAAATTACTTTAAAATTCTCCTCTGAAACCACAACGCCTAGAGGTTTCATATTTGGTATGTAACATCGTATAGTGGTCCTCTACAAAGATTGTTCAAATTATGCCCCTAGGGTCAAAACTGGTCACGCCCAGGGGGGTTCATGGTTTATATAGACTTACATAGCAAAATGAATTTTAAAATCTTTACCTGAAACCGCAAGGCTCAGAGGTTTGTTCAAGATTGTTCAAATTAAGCCCCTGGGATAAAAATAAGCCACGCCTCGGGGATGCAAATTCCAAATGGGTTACAAGGTCTCAGGTGAGCGTCATAGGGCCCTCAGGGCGCTTTTGTTTATTATTATTTTTATTGATGTGGATAAAATAGATATTATAAACACACATGAACATAAGGGTCTTAAGAAAGTGTATAAATCAATATGTATTTAGGGGAAAAGCCTCAGAACTAAAGATCATAATACAAATAGTTTTATAGGAATTTCAGAACAGGTTAACCCATTGTTTTCTTTTATTTATTGTTTTCTTTCATATTGATGATATATTTATATGTCCAAGCATATTTATAATGTATCTTATGTGTATATAGTATTTTATTATACCACTATGCTGTAATCGGCCTGATACAAAGATACCTGATACATTTGTCTATATCAAGTCGATAGCGTGTATATCAGTCAATGATTGCATGTATGTCAAATAACTAGGAACAATTTGATACCAAGTACGTATACAGTTTATTATGTTTACTCGGCATAAATCACAGAACTGTTATAAACTACATATGACTGAGAGTGATAGTATTCATATGTATTGTGTATGTTTATTTCTGTATAATAATGAAATAAAGTATGTTTACTGAAACAAAGTTCAAATATTCCGTTTGTGAATGTAATGAAAGTAGTACACATGCATGTTTAACGATTCAGAGCTCTATATGAGGAGAGACTTTTTGATATATTTGCATATGCAATTTGTTTTTTGTTGTTAAAGCAAACCATTTGTGTCTTGTTTAAATATTCTCGTTCCTTAGTGTTTTGTTTTCTTTTCACATGTTTTCATATCTGTTAAGCCTGATCTATTCGCATTTTGGCACGATTGCATTCTCCAATCAAATGTATATTGATAAAAATGTTGTTACGGCTTTATTTACAAAAGCGACTGACACATGTACGAACAATATATGTTAAAATTAATTAACATACTTCAATGATACGCATGTGTGTATCATTTTCAAGAGTATGCTACAAATATTACATGTTTTGCCATATTGCCTTTTCATTTTTTCACAGTTGCAGAATCTAAACAAATACATCTGTCGAATTTCTAATTGAGACTGCTTCAAGACGACATCACTTATGAAAGTAGTACACATGCATGTTTAACGATTCAGAGCTCTATATGAGGAGAGACTTTTTGATATATTTGCATATGCAATTTGTTTTTGTTGTTAAAGCAAATCATATGTGTCTTGTTTAAATATTCTCGTTACTTAAGTGTTTTGTTTTCTTTACACATGTTTTCATATCTTTTAAGCCTGATCTATTCGCATTTTGGCACGATTGTATTCTCCAATCAAATGTATATTGATAAAAATGTTGTTACGGCTTTATTTACAAAAGCGACTGACACATGTACGAACAATATATGTTAAAATTAATTAACATACTTCAATGATACGCATGTGTGTATCATTTTCAAGAGTATGCTACAAATATTACATGTTTTGCCATATTGCCTTTTCATTTTTTCACAATTGCAGTATCTAAACAAATACATCGGTCGAATTTCTAATTGAGACTGCTTCAAGACGACATCACTTATACAGATGACAAATTTCTGCCTGAAGCTCTCGTTTACTAATTGCAACATAAGTGAGCGCAAATATGTCTGTTGTTGATGTTTTCTTGGAAATCAATGCTTAGTAAACGGTGTATGTGATCTGTGACAATTGCACACCACAGCAAATTGTATAATCAATGTACAAAATACATGGAAAATTATATGATCATAACATTATTTGATTACCAAGTAAATTTCGAAAATTGCAACTGAATTTCTGAAGGATATCATAGATACAATTTGTACAACCTGCCAAATGTTTTTGTCATCTTGCATGAAACAACTTTAACAAATTACTAAGCTCGTTGGTTTAGATTTTATATAAAATTGTTCCGATAAAAGCCATTTCTTGAGCTGACTCTTGTTTGCTGGATTGTCACTGCAACGGCTCCGAATTTCTGTTCTTGTTTCCTGGTTCTTGATCCCGTTATTCATATACTGTTAATAATATCACTTGTCCGTGTTTGTGGTTTAGAAAACGTGACAAACAATAAAGTGTTTTTAGACTGTTGGCGGAAGCCAACGGTCTTTTGAGAGGGTAATTTCCAAAACAGGTATCGCGGAAAACTACTAGTTTTCTTTGCAGGCTATTAGTCAGTAAATCGAAACCAGACGGGTCCTTCTTCAAAACAGCCAAATTTCACACCCGTTTTCGTACATTTCAATTTTTTAAGATAATGTATGTCTTGAATATGTACCATAATATGTATATCATGTGATTTATAACAATAACTGTTTGTAAAATAGTCAATTTATAAAAAAAATAATAACTTGAAACCAATGACACCCCTACTGTTGCTATTTAAATAAGACCACCAAATTAATGCGCTAAATCGGTTAGTTTTAATTCGTTGCGAACGTGCTTTTTCTTGTAACTAATTCTCATTCTGAATATTTTGACAACAATTTACTGCAATTTATTAATTGTAAACTGTACTATGGACAATCGATAGCTTGCATCGTTTGATCTATTTTGACTCAGTAGGCTACTAACAAAGATCTATAAATAATGTTTATTTTTAGATCTTTGGCTACGAAGCAGTAACAATCGGTGCGCCTAACTACTACGCTTCATCGGTTATTCTGGCCCTTGCCGATTGACTTGTTAACTGGCATGTATATAATTACGTTTGCATAATAAGCTCGAACAAAATATAATTTCGTTACTTACAAATTAGGTTCATCATGATGTCGCATACTATTGAATTAGAAGCCAAATTATAAAGTTTAAAGGTGGGAAATTGACCTTCATTCAAACAAATGATTCCTTTTAGCAAAATGCACTCATAATTCACATGCTTTTAGTTTCTTTTGTCGCCAGCAGTCTTTCTACGCTGTCAGCGTTTTGATCTTAGTGCGGTTTAATCAGTTGTTCCTATACGTTCGATTAGACGATTCTAACAACATGTGAAACAACACAAAACTAATAAGAGAAAAAACCTTTCGATAAAAGACACGTCGGAAAATTAACAACAATTAAAACAAAACACATTAAGCTGCATTATTACTTAACCATTAAAGACAATCTATCTTACCACTTATATTTGGACTTTTAAATGCACAATGTGCCAAAATGCGTATGCATTACGAAAGCTGAAGATTTTCTAATGGTATCAGTCTATGCATGGGAAAGAGAAATAAAGAAAAAACACTCAAATCAAATCAAATAAGGTTTTCTATTGACCTAAATATATACCATTGTTATAGGTGTGTGTTAAAGAAAGAACATGCATTTGTGGTGTGAAAAAGAATGTGTTATTTATAATCAAATAAACACGAAAATGCTTCGTGTTTACTATTATGAGTAATGTGACCAAAATGAAGATAACTATCCGTGACAAATTGATCAGGTTCGACTTAAAGAAAATGACAGGAAGACAATGTTGTTTTTTTAGAATAAATTACAAAATTTCCGATTGTTGTATCGTGATAATGTTATAAATGGGAGGTATCGCGGTAACATGATGCGATTCGTAATGATTAAACATGCGTGTCGTAATTTTCCTAAACTCGTAGCTATAAATCAACGGAACATGTGACACATTGTCGTGGACTACGGAAACTGAGACAACCACCAATTACCCTGGAGCTGTGGTTAATTTGACAAGCGCAAATGGACTTGTCAGTAGGAATAATTATCCAAAGTTACTGTTTAAGAAATATTAGGGGATTACAGAATTGCAATCATTGTAAATACATGAATAAGAAAATATAATTTAAAATAAGTTTTTCCTGCATGTTGAAAAACATAGCAATGAAGTAATGCTTTGTCTTTTCGCATTGAAAGACGCAGCGTTCTTTTTTATGTTACCTACCGTTTTAATGTTAAGTAAGAAAACAATGAGAATGTATTATAAGATTACTTCTTAATTATCATAAAAATATCATGAGTTTAATTAAAAAAGCAAAAGTTCGATACATACATTAAATATATTTTATGTTAACGTTATAAAATTTATTTTCGGCTTCTGAGAGAGTAATTCATCAGCAAAGGACAATTGAAGCACGTTTGGTAAGTTATGTGTTTTATTGGGGTTTTTTTTACTTCTTACAATGATTTCTTTCGAGCAAACATCATTAATTAGGAATCTTGAAAATATATGATTTATTTGCAAACTGGTTATTGGTTGTAATTTTAGTCTTTTCGGAGATGACTGTGTTTTCTTTATAGCGAGTGATGTTTATTTCTATTTTGTCCAAGATACAAGACGACAGATTATTACGATATATCTGGCTATGTCAGTGAAGGGAAAAGTAGATCGTTTGTTATTCATCAGAATGGGGGCGCAAATGAAAATTTGACCGTGTGTCATTCACCGGTTAAGTGAGTCTGAGCATAAATAGTTGCACGAACATGATTTAGGAGACTGACTTATGAGCAAAGTCCTCGATTCAGTGAATAAACCGAATTTATGAGCCAGTTTGCTATAGTCAAAATGTTGATTGATAGAGATGTACCATTAAACCGATCAACTTATGAAAAATACTGTTACAAGCTTTACTTTAATAATTACAACATATGGACTTTTATATTTGCAAGCAGTTCAATAATTGCAGGTGTTTACTGCTATTCAATGCTTTTTGCATGGTTCTTTCACGACCTTTCCAGTAACAAAAAGAAAAACAATGATGATGAGCGTGGTTTAAAATGCAGTTGAGTTGGTCAGAAGAGGTAGGCTTCGAGCATTAATTCGTTATAATAAAACTTATTAATTACGCAAACAATTACCATAGGTGTGACATCTGCACTGTTCGCACATTTGTTTAATGCATGCACTTAACATTTCAACAAATAGTTTAGCATGTTATTAAAATGACTCTAAGCGAAATGTAATAAAAAGACCTAAATATGCAAAAGCTACAGACTTGGAATCTTATGGTTTTAAGAAATTTACTTAAGTTTTCCCTAAGGAGATTTGTGAATACAGGCCCTGGACCTTCCGGGTGTTATAACAAAAAAGTTAAACATACACCGATGCTATACTAATATTGTTCATCTGTTATGGAGTGTCATGATTAATTGATCATATTTTTTTCAAACGCCTTGTATGAGTCTAGAATATTTATTACTCCTGTATAATGCTCTTTGACCAAACCATTGTATATCACATCTAGCCAAAGACTGTTTTTATTCAAAGAAATTAACAAAGTAAAATTGATCCTCATAATATTGTGTTATTTGTAAGTTTCGTTCTTGTTTCATTTTAAGGGAATATTGTTGTTTGTTTTTGTTTTGTTGCTCTTGTTGTCTTTGATGTTTTTGATATTTATTTCATTATACACAATACGTTATGCAATGCTTTTTCGTTATTTAAATGTGAATAAACTATTTAACAATTTGTGATTAAGATAAATCGTAAATACAAACACACATTAAACTCAACTACGCCTTCATGGTCGGTAACATAATTGAATGGAAAAACTTTCAAAGAAGTCATCGTTGCCAAATATATAAAAATATTATTAGAGAGGTCATTAAAAAAGTTTGATTACACATTTTGCTCTTTCAGAAAACAAAAACTTGCGTTTCCAGTTTAAAATAAAGGCATTTTATATCAAATGAGCTCGATTGACCTTTTCCAGTTTTTGTAACTAGCAATTAAGCATCTTTATTTCCATTAATTGAATCGCAAACCTCATCAAATTCATTTTAACCTGATCCATGGAAAAGGTTTACCGTTATTTAGATGCCAGCCATGGTACTACGATTGGTCACTCAGTTTATTTCAAACATAGTAACCTTGGTGCACGAAAAGTCCTTTGTCTACTTTTGCCATTATAACCAGTACGAATAGGTCAATGGTGTCCATCAATATTACATTTCTTTAGGAGAAAAATACTGATTATCAATTACCGATGTGACACAATGTATTAGCTCGTGTTGCCAAATAAGAACTGATATACATTAATATTTCACTGTGGTGCATCTCTTGCTAATGGGAAATTCATTTCGGTTCTCTTCCTTATGGCAGTCATATCTAAGGCGAAGTGACAAGGAATGTAACATTTTATCCGAGTTAGAACATTCATATAACAGAAACGATCAATTGCAACCATTGGGATGACTACAAATCGCTGCAAATTGAAGCTAACGAAAGATTTTCGGTTCAACTTCATTTATGTTTTCACATGTAAGGTTCAATGATTTCAATGTGAAGTCTATCCAAACATGCATGCACATAATCTATTGTACGCCTCACACGTCACATTTTATTTCTTATTCAGTACGTTTACATCACTTTGTTTTACATCTTTTTTCGAATTTGGTTTATTTGTTATGTTATGTAATACGAATGTCAGTTTATAACTTTATGTACTTACCATAAAACACGAATATGTTTTATTAAGAAAATAGTGTTTAAATAGCACGACCAAATATATCCATATATGCTTATGACAGTGGCGCAAAATACTTGAGCTGCACCTCAATCATAGCATATTATAAACATATTAGTTATACGACAAGTAATTGTTTTACAAAATTGCTCTTCGTGTATGGTATGAAATTGACAGGTTACCACTGTGCTTTGACGTCACTGCCTGTAATTAACAGATCATTAGATCGTGTCTGTGTTTGCGTATTTACGCTATGCACATATGTATATTAAAGTGTGTAGTTACAATCTTTAATAACAATGATTTTCAAAATAAGCAGATAAAAGTGACAACAAAACTTGGGAGCAAACAGAAAAACATAAAAATGACGAAGGAAACACCTATATATGAAATAAACCAACAAGGTCTAGTAAGATCGTACATACACACTTTAGAATCGATGAAACAAAATAGACACGTATGTTGGACTTTGGGATTATGAAATAAAATTCTTTAAAAAGCCTAAGAGGGACACATATTTAAGGCAAAAGGGATCACAACTTCTAATGAGAGCAGTATAATGCAATTAATGAGCACAAGCTGGGATTAAGAGTTGTTTTAATTGTCGCCTCGCATTTTATTTATTGAATGTCTTGAATGTCTCTTTGTTGTTATTGTGTGTTGTTTCTGTGTGTTTAGATACTAGTGCACGCATATAAAACAACAATCTTTCCCATTTCGCTCGATTCTGAATAAGTCCTTAATGGTCAACATTCCCGCAAAAGTTGCTATGCAATCTTATGTCGCACATTCTCAAACTGCGGCACATTAAATTCGATATGGTCTGCCACTGAATTCTTTCTTCTAACAATCTGAGAGGCCATCTTGTAAATATCAAAATATCATGCTTTGATGATCGACTGAACTGTGATGATGATGATGATTATGATGATGTGATTATGATGATGATGATGACGATGCTGCTGCTGATGATGATGAGGAGGAGGATGAAGAAGAAGAAGAAGAAGATGGTGATGATGATGAAGATGGTGATGATGATTATGATGATGATGATGGTGATGATGATGATGATGATGATGATGATGATGATGATGATGATGATGATGATGATGAGGAGGAGGAGGAGGATGAAGAAGAAGAAGAAGAAGATGGTGATGATGATGATGATGATGATGATGATGGTGATGATGATGATTATGATGATTATGATGATGATGATGATGATGATGATGGTGTTGATGGCGTTTTGTTCTCAAAATATGCACTTAAAAAGGTTTTCTATACATTCTTCTTTTGCTAACGCTATGGAAAACACTTTTTCCCGAGATCGTTTTTGTTATCTTCAATATTTCTCCTGAACCAGGTTAAAATAACTAATGTGCTTGGAAATAAAAAGTATCAGAACGATAAATATGACCAATTCACACTCGAAATTCGAGTAATATATTCATTAAATGTTATGCACTTACGCTGGTTTTAGTCAGAAAGACAGTCGCTCACAGTCCGTCGGTTATCTAGGTTGTTCCATGTAATTTTATAGCATGTGCTTTATTCTACGAATTGTGGAGAGAAAAAATCGTTAATAATTGTCAGAAATCCTCCACTCCCATAAATCTCTAATGATATCCTCACAAAGCTCGAAATCATAGTATGTTTTAATATGTTTTAATTGGTCTTCATTCTTCGTGAAAAATGGGCCATGCTTTTTGAAGATAATTAACTTATTTCGTGCAGTTAAACGGTTGTTCTTGTTGTTGTTGAGTACCTTTTGTCTTTGTTATTATTGTTATTATGAACTTTTAATTAGCGGTATGATGTTTGTTTCCGCGAGCAACTGCGGTCTTACAGACATGTCTTAAGACCATTGACTTTAGATGCGCTATTATTGTTGCTGTTTTTTGTGTTTATGACGTTCTATTTGTGCAATGTCATAGTTATTTGTAGTAGGAACTCGAATTTTCTCTAAATAAACAAATTGTTTATGCTAATATCTTATCATAGATCAATGTGCAAATACAAATTTAAAGTCTTCAGCAATAAGAGTTACAAATGACACCACAAATATCGATACTGTCAGCAGAGACAGTTTACATGTGAATATCTCGACAAAATGTTATATTTCCTCCTTATGTGGTATTTCTGACGTTATAATGTTGACAGTAAGTACCTTAAGAATCATGGTTCATGCTAATTAATTGTGTCTCTTTTCAATATATGAGGATTTAGTACAAAGGTGATAACATACATCGAGTCTAAATCGTGTTTATTTTTGTGCAGTCGATGCTGTGTTATACAGAAGCTGTGTTAAACCCAATCAGGAATCCGGTTTTTGTGTGATCCGTCGATAAATCGTGTTTTGTTACGTGTACATAGCTCATTATTTAGCCTCAGCCTTAACACAAATCATCCGTAACCCATTAATAACGATATTAAAAGTTATTTTGGCGTGCAGCGCTACAAATTGGGTCAGTGTTCTCCAAAGATATAGAGGATATTTGTTGATTTCGGTTTAGAATCGTATTTTATTTCACGAGTGTTCATAGAAAATGATATTTTCACGATTGGCGCCGCCACGAGTGAAAATATCTATTTTCTATGATCAGGAGTGAAATAAAATACGATCTTACACCGAAAGCAACATATTTTCTTTTTTTTAATGCTTTTTGGACAATAAATAAATAAAATTGCGCGAGATATACTTAAACGTCACTAGTTCGTGTATTCTGACGTCATAAAAATGGCGTCATAAATGATTCCAAAACTGTCTTTCGTTAGTATGGTGGGAAAAAGTGCCATATTTTGTTAGTCGTTTTCGCTTAATTATAATTTTGTTAAATTTTATTAAGTGTTTTATGTAAACACATGCAGGTACATACTGTATAGTGCGAAATTATTAACCTGACACTCATGAATATTCCGTATGCAATCGGGATCTATTTATAGGTACCACGATATGTATCGAGTGTAGCGTAATGTAAATTGATATCGTATTGGATTAGATATTTATCGTGAAGCGTGAATGGTTTAGTGGAACAGATGCCGCGCTTGCGTTGCGAAGTTTTGAGTTCGAGTCTCTTCATCGACATTTTATAAACATTTTATTTTACACATTTTGTTGCGGGTTAGTACTCACGTTTTTCACGATTTGACCATTGAGTGTGTTATTGTAATTGAAACATTGGTAAATGTACTTAAAAAATAATTCAAACATAAAAGTAACACCATAAAATATTCTACATTTTTAAATAATATCTTATGATCTGCATACTTTAAGAATAACTCATAACATTTATATAAAAAAAAGGTCGCATTCAGACGGAATTGAACTCGGTTCGATGGCGTGCGGCGCTAGCACTTATACCACACGACCATTAAATATCACTCTCGCTTCCTCGTATTTAAATATATATCAACTAATATATAATAAATTCCTATGACAGAAACTCGTCCAAAACAACGTAAACAACCGAACACACTTACGATTTGTCACGAAGATTAATGAGTGTCAGGTTAATAATTTCGCACTATACATGTATATATATTTGCCAAGGGTTGTAACCACTACTTGTAGATCGATGCTATTTATGGAAAAATAGTCCGTTTTATGTTATATTTTCACTGCAGTGAATATATAAAATCTTATATTTTCACTGCTCGTACAGTGAAAAAATAATATTGTATTCCACCAATAAAATTCGATATTTCACTGAAAAGCATATAATAAAGACGATTTGAACGCACAAAATATTAACGATGAATCTGATTTTTGAAAATGGACGCCATTTGTTTGCAGATCCCGGAACGACGAAATGCATTAGCATAGTCGATAAGGATAGGTATGTTTACTGTCATACCACGAAGTAAGGTTTGCCATCATGTACGATAATATTATTACTACCGTACAAGGTTGTACAATGTATTGATGACCGAACAAGAAATAATCTGCTATCATTGTACGAGTATATGTAATACAAGTCTTTCAACATTCGCGAACAAAATGTCTCGTCATTGGCACGACCAAACATTACTGAAACATTTAACTTAAACATGAATTTTGATAAATGAACGCTTCCTTATGAAGGAAATCGAATCCTTTAGTTGTCTTTCGTTCAGAAAAGGAAATACATAATACAAGCGTTCGCCTTTATGATACTTATACCATATGTAGCATGTATTGACACAGCCTGCTCAAACTTATCTTGCAATGGACTTTTCCAGTTTTTGCCACTTACATTTTAAACTCATTCCAGCTACTGTTAATGATTTTAATTCCATTCATGGAGAGCTTTACAAACACATTCCAAGCTTTTCCACGTGCTCTTGTGTGTTAAACATGTGCGAAAAGAGTGCAAAGACTGAATTAAACACTATATTTATTTGCATATATAATTATCAATTTTGGAAACTTTAAGGACATTTGTAAGTAAATCTAAACTATTTCTAGTTGTCACATTTCTCTCATGTACATACAGAGAGGTGCTTTGCCGAGGCAGGATAATCTGATTGACAGATCATGGGCATCAATGCGTTCGTAGACCGAGAAACAAACTAGAGCTTTTGGTACCTGATGATATTAAAGAAAAAGCTAATCCGCACTGAGCATAAAATAAATACCATAAAATATTATTGTTTTCTTGATATAAGATAAACCATAACACAAATTAGTTTTACTTATTGTTACGCTATGTCTGACAATAATTGATTTTAAACGATGTTCTTAATCCGAACTAAATGTCAACCCTGTCAGATGTCTTATCGACATGGATATTGTTACGGAATTGATTTACGTAAACCATGCTGAAATTGCCGAATCAGAAAACATTTGGTGTTATTAGGCGTTAAAAAAAGTATGTTTGTTTCAGGTTACCCGACCTACCCTAAAAGAATGCCCCGACCCTAGAACATTTTATTGGGTTTGTCAGATATTTTTGTTTTTATTCACTTTTTTCCATTAATTAAATGTTGTTGTTTTTTTTTTTTTAATAGGTGCTTTTGTTTTGATAACATCCACTTAGAAACAATGTTTAAGGATATAACAAATATATTTTTTACGCCTTATCAGAAAGTGTGTAGTTTGTTGAATACAGTACAAAATACGTATAAGACGTTTAAAATTATTTCACGGCGTTGATAACTCAGTTGTTGTTGTTTCTGTAAAAAAATCAATTAAGAATAAAATTAGATTGTTATATTTTAATAAATATGTTTATTCAAAGCAGATTTTGTGCCCTTAAGCAATGACACATATAACACATATGTTTCGTTAATGATGCAATTCCAATTTGTTCGCACAAAATATGTTGAATTGGATAAGTTATGCGAGTAAGTGTTATTTTTTCTGTGTTTTATTATATGTTATCTCACGTGTATGATACACAAATTGTAAAACGTATGCATAAGTAATGTAAGACAATAACTATTCCATTCTATTTCAGAGTGTCCGGGGCAATTTCTTGAATGTTGATACATTCATTACCAAGGGGCAGTTTTAATAAAGTTAACCGTTGTAAAAGTTATCAAGTCATTTTACTGGGACATCAACTGATTAACGGTTTATAATGTTAGATAAAAGTAAAGTGGTTATGCCCATAAGAAATGAATGGATTTCAAATTAATCATGTAGCAAAAGCTGTAGAGAAACAACTGTCAAGACTATAAATTTATTCAGTAACTCATACCGATTTTAAACATTTCTTCTTGAATCTAATTGAGCAGAATGTAAATTACTGAATCTGTAAAACGTGTGTTGTTGTTGTTGTTTTTTATTTTGAAAGTATTTTCACAGGTTATAAATATGCTAAATAAACTTGTATTATTGTCCACCATTCAGAAATGTTGATGGGTTAGCACAACAAGGAAAATCAATTAAGGGATAACACGTTTATTATATGAATGAAAACTATGCTTTCTTGACATTTAGCAAGTAAATAACTAAGCATCACCAAGATTGTTCTACTTTTGAAGAATCTTGCTGACATTAACTGATACTTACTCGTATAGTTTTAATAAACGAAATAAGCATTCTTCATTTAAAATCAGCAATTTATTCATTAATTATTTTAGTTTACATTTGCATTTTTATTTAAGTTTTTTTAATTATTTTAACAGAAAATAATACTGACTATTGACCATTCATTGAATGATATTAATTACTTTGGTCATACTCGTAATCACGTTCATATTTAACTGTACAATTTAAATGAACAAAATATTCTAAAACGTCTATGTCGTCCTGCCACAAGTTAATCAATCACTTCACCGGCTCAAATGATGCTGCTTTCCGTCTCTTCATAGTAGGTGATCGGTATCTAGATTTCGATCGTAACGTCACCCTGTCGCATTCAATCACTGTGCCCTTATGGACCGTAACAGAGTTCATTCTTGACAGCGTATAACTTTGTGTCGTGCTGCTGTGCCGTTTCGCAATCGTAAAAAAGTTTATAATGCGACCTTTGCAACATAAGCACAACGACAGTGTTACTTGCTGTCTAAATTTTCTCCCTGTTGCGCAATAGAGGAAGAAATTGATACTGTGGTTGACGTACATTAAAAGCTCCACAATAGTGCGAGCAAGTTTAAGGATAGCAATTTGCCGTTGGTCTTCGAAAGAATGTACGCTTGCGTCGTTGTGTCCTAACAGTGCACTTACCAACATAAGCAGATTCATAGGAAGAGTCGTGGTGAGAAATGTGAAGGAGACAGCTAGCAGCATGCAGGTCAGTTTTTTGCTGCTTTCATTACTCCGCTTAAACGTACAGCGGCTCCTAAGCGACAAATGTTTGTTTGTGAGCCCAATTAGTTGCAGTTCGTTTCGCTGCCGACGTGCGTCCAAAACTCGACGTACAATCAGAGCGTTGAGAACTGAAATAATTACAAAAGGTACAAACGAATACACAGCTGCGTCAACCCACGGCCAGATTTTCTTTATCAATATTATATGCTCCACACTGGCGTCGCATGACATAGTTCCGTTAATGTCATTAGATTGAAGCTCGACCGTCCAGAAGATATGTGAATTCAGAAGACACGTTGCTAGTGTGATTGTTAAAATAACAATTTTAGCTCTGTACACGTTGCATATTCTGGGAGCACGCAATGGAAACTTCACTGCAATAAATCGTTCTATCGTTACGGCGATTATAAGCCATACTGAAGTCACACTGCTAACGTATCCTAAAAACGTTACCAGTTTACACATCCAGTTGGACATAATTTGTATATCCAAGGCAAAGTTCCCAATCCACATTCGTAGCAGTCCTATATATAGCACAAATGTGTCCATTATAGCAAGAAGCGCGAGGTAGCTGTAGGTGCTGATTTTAAACATGTTTCTGGACATGATGACAAACGAAAGGACGTTGCCGAAGGTTCCCAGAATCAGCAGAACGGGTGGTACGTATAGCTGAAGGTATCGGTTGGGTTTCATATATTCCGGAAAGCTGTTCAACATTTCGCCGTCGACGTCCACTTGGGCGTTTGTCTGCTTGCATTCCGGGGCATCTTGAACGAGCAGAATGATGTCTGCGTAGTCAAATCCGTCAGCCGTCAGCTCGGCGACCATATGTGTGAGATTGATGTTGCAACCGACCAGCGAGGTGGCCTGGTACACCGCGGAAGTCATCGTCTGAAAGAGTGGCAAACTTGTTGTCAACCATATTATAAAAGTGATCAATCACAAATACCGTAACTGGTTTAAATAATTTTTATATTGTATTATTATGATTATTGTGATTATGATTATGATGATGATGATTATTATTATTATTATTATTATTATTATTATTATTGATATTCTTGTTGTTATTGATGTTTTTATCATTATCATTGTTTAATTATTTTAATAATAATGATTGTTAGTATTGTTATTTTTATTATTAGCATTATTATTATTATTATTATTATTATCTATTTCTAAAATATCTCACTATTACGACTTATTGTACTTAAACATTCTAGATTTGATTTTTACAGTTTATCACTTTTGTGTTATTACTGTTCAATGTTATGCTAAAATATAGGGAGCCGGGCCTGGCTAGCTCAGTTGGTAGAGCGCTGGACTGTCAATCCGGGGATCTTGAGTTCGAACCCCAGCCCGTCCACATAACTTGTGTAGGGATTGGTAATGAAATGATTTCTACGGCCATTCTCCCCCTACCTCTGATGCAAGTAGGACAGTTGTCAGTTACTGGCATAAGTATGTGCACTTAGTATTGGTAAACCGCTTAGATCGGCTAAGCTTGCCTAGGAAAAGTGTGAGTAGGTTAACTGACCGCCGTGATATGACTGAAATACTGTTAAAAACGGCAAAAAACGACAAACAAACAAACAATCATACAAATATAGGAAATGTACGCTTTATATGTAAAAACGTTTTTTGACATTTTATTTAACTGAGTACAATACCTTGCTTTTTTCTTTCCTGAAGAAATAAAATCCAATCCTTTCAATCTTAAAAAAGAATAAATATCGCAATCACCATGATTTGCACAAAATATAACCTCAAAAGTATATGTTTAATAACCATCAACATTCAACCTCGCGGTTATGAATACGTGACGCCGGTTATCTGTATTTATACCCATGTCCTTTGAGGTTAGCCCCTAATTTGCGCCTCTGTGCAAACACTAACGCCCGTAGAGATACTGCGAAAATGCGCAGACCAGCGCTGCTTGTGTAGTGGTCGAGCCTGCTATCAGTGGTCATGGCAACATTAGTGGATGCTGCCTTTATTGGAAATTTCTGTGGTGTGCTATGAGAGGAGAATGCGCGTACATTGCTTGTGGTGCCAGTAATTTTTTATTCCTTAACAACGTTTAAAATCTGTCTGTTTAAAGTAACTTAATTCTTCCAAACCATAATAAATTTCCGAATAAATTTATAAATTGAACATAGAACTAATTTAAACATATTTTATTTCCAAAATACTGACATAACAACAAATATTCACGTTTTACCATATTAAGTACATATTGGAAAAAAGGTTAAACCTCAAGTGGTATTCTTTTAATTTTAACGTTATATATTCGATCGCAATTGTTTTTACTGCATTTAAGTATAAGTATGTATTCATTTCGTTATCTAAATTTGATTTTGAAGGATAACGTGTCTTAAATAACCATTTTAAATCATTATGTTTAACGCCCTAAAACAAAACAATTCATTGTAATATTATATTTCATTTCAAATATTATTTTACGTTACAGCTCTTTTTAAAATTATATACCGTCATTTTTTTCACATAATAGTTATGTCAAGTCACGAATTTAATACAACGTTGTTGTTTATCATGCTATATTCCACATTAATGAATGCAGTTATGGAATTCATTGCAACTGTTTGACTTATAAATTTTGGATCTGACACAAGAAGTCATTTCGTACTATATTTTATTAAACGAGTTCAGGAATTTTGTTCGACTTTGGCGAGCTCACTAACGAATTTCCTGGACGAATTTAATAAAATATGGTATAAAATGACAACGAGTGTCAGATCTTTTTTATCATATGCTTTTAAAAGGAATAAAAACCCTTCTAATTTTACCAAAATAAGTGTACTGACGTGAAGTCATTTCATGTTGACGACGTCATTTCTCCAAAACAACGCCGTACGATTGGTCAGTCAAAGAATATGTAGCCAATTAAAAACGCTCAAAATGTTATCTTACACATGTGTAAGATAAAAATATTCGTAATGGTTGTATTACACGGAAAACAAGGTATAGCATGTGATACAAGTGAAATATGTACATTGTTTCCACGTTTTCCTTTTTTTTCATAACGCATTTTAGTATGTGTTTCTTTCAAATCTGACAAACAAATCCGAAATAAATCTATTTGTTCTTATCGACTACTGCTGCTGCTGCAGCTGCTGCTGCTACTACTGCTTCTACTACTACTACTACTACTACTTCTACTACTACTACTACTACTACTACTACTACTACTACTACTGCTACTACTACTACTACTACTACTGTTAATACTTATAATACAAATATTACTACTTCTACTACTAGTACTACTAGTACTACAAGTACTACTACTACTACTGTTGCTGCTGCTGCTGCTACTACTACTACTTCTACTACTACTACTTTTACTACTACTACTACTACTACTACTACTACTACTACTACTACTACTACTACTACTACTACTACTACTACAACTACTACTACTACTACTACTACTACTACTACTGCTACTGCTACTGCTACTACTACTACTACGACTACTTCTACTACTACTACTACCACTACTACTACTATTACTACTACTACTACTGCTACTACTACTACTACTACTGCTACTGCTACTACTACTATTACTAACGTATTATTATTATTATTATTATTATTATTATTATTATTAACTATATGCCTCTATGCACGTTATAAAAAATAGTAATCCCACATTTCATACAACGTATGTGTCTATTGGTAATATGTCAATCTTCCCATTATTAGGTTTAAACACACATGCGCTAATATGGAGCTAATATCCACCTACGTAAAGCAAATATTTTGCACTTTAAAATGACTCTTGGATTGTACGTGACTAAAAGAGAAACCGGATATTTTATCATTTTTAATATCGATGGCTCGGAGCAAAACTTTGCTATATAACATGTATTCAGCGTATATTTAGCACAGTTTTGGGCTGACCCATCGATATATAATGTGTATATTAAACTTCAGTCACTAATTATTGATGCATGGCTGAGAACAATTACAATGTGTGTAATGAAATCGCTATGTTTTGAAGCTTAATCTTCAACCATTCTTATGCTGAATCTAATTCATATTTCCAGATAATCGGTACATTACAATGTCATGTATTTTGGGGCTAAATATATATTGTATATTAGATTGCCAGGGCAGAATAGAGGTTAAAAGCTAATGTAAATGATTGTTTGTTTGGATTTTTCGCCGTATTCAACAGTATTTCAGTCATATAACGGCGGTCAGTTAACCTACTCACACTTTTCCTGTGTAAGCTGGTTTACTAAGTGCACCTACTTATGCCAATAACTGACAACTGCCCTACTTGAATCAGAGGTAGGGCCGTAGAAATAATATCATGACCAATCCCTACACAAGTTATGTGGCCGGGCTGGGAATCGAACCCGCGATCCTTTGATTTGTAGTCCATCGCTATACCAACTGAGCTAGCCGGCCCGGCTGAATGTATATGATACTATCGTATAATTATCAAATAAGCATTCTCCTCACATCCGTTGCAATTATGCCAATAACTGACAACTGCCCTACTTGAATCACAGGTAGGGGGAGAATGGCCGTAGAAATAATATCATGACCAATCCCTACACAAGTTATGTGGTCGGGCTGGGAATCGAACCCGCGATCCTTTGATTTGTAGTCCAGCGCTATACCAACTGAGCTAGCCGGCCCGGCTGAATGTATATGATACTATCGTATAATTATCAAATAAGCATTCTCCTCACATCCGTTGCATATCTTAATGGTTTAGACGTCATTGGCTCATATGTCCCTCTTCATCAAACAACAAAGAGTGTTTTTGCTAAACATAAACAGAAGTCTTTGTACACACGCTAGTATAAAATATTTTAGGTATCACACAACTAATGGGATATGTCAAAACTTAGTAGGCGTATCAGTCTGTATTGTTTCAAGAGGCAAAATACCAACTTTTAAAGAAATGTATTGTCAAATGACAAAGTTACGATGTTCGAAACATAAATCGATCACTGAAAGCATTTTACAATCGAATACCAGGGGCGCACCTAGCCAATCGAATCGACATGTTTACAATCGGAGTGTGCCTAGTAGATGATAATTTAGAGTACAAGTAACACAATAACATATAAGGTTAGATACCAGTTAATAGTTGGAGATCACCCGTTGGGCCACTCGAAAGTAGGCCGTATAACAACTACTCGTTTTTTCTGTTAAAAAAGACATTTGACATAACGGACACTGATTTAAATGGTTATTTCCTGAAAACGACGTGTCTCCTGTGCATTTTGATGTATCGTGACACCGAATTGCTTGAAATTTGAATGTTCAGCAGTTTATGTATAGACAGCGTGTGCTTTTGTCGAAATCGCGACTGTATTCTGTGTTTCTTTCGGGTGACTACAATCAAGCGATAAGCATTTTCTTAGAAGCCGTATAACATATCTTTTGTATTTTAAATTTTGTAAGTAGAGTGAATCATTTTCCAAAGAGACCAGACTCGTAACACGTGAATCAAAGGAAAGTGTCAAAAGATGCGAGTATATTTTGCTATTTTACAATGGGACCCTATGGGAATTGGATTTACTGGTTTCTAACCTATAAATAATGGAACTCTTACGAAAAGCACGAAACAAAAACAAACCACATTATTACAACTGGGATCACCGCCTTGGAGCGGCCTTTGTAAACATGGGGGGGGGGGGGGGGTAGCAATGGGTATTGTATTTATGTTGTAATAAATCTACACACATCCACTTGTTATTAACTGACTTGTTTCCTTTGTTGTTATGTTGTGTATTAATGTATATCGATTAAAATTTTGATTTAACCTGGGTAGGTGTCGTTTTTTTTTTGTATTTTCATGTGTTAACTTCGTTCATTTTTTTTATTTTGTCTATTGTCTTTTCGTTTTGTACGCCCTAATACGCGTTTGCAACCTACTACTAATCGATTTCGATAAAAAAAAACAATTGTAGCCTCAGTAGTAACGTTTAATGAATTTCAAACAAAGCCTCGATGTTCTTGCGTTGTGTTGCTTTTTTTTTGTTTTGTTTTTTGTACGTTCGTCTTGAAGTATACATCTTGTTTGTAGAGGAAACGAGATTATTGTTTAAATTACGTGTATTACGATAGCTTACAAATATTTCTTACCATTACAATGAGTATGTGGCACTTTAACGCTGGTCAGCTACCTTAAACATTCAGTTACGGTTGGAATTACATATTGCGCACGTCTCAAAAACAATTTATTACGTTTTTTTTCCACACTAAAAAACATGTGAATACGTCTATTAATATTTTCGCATTAAATACCGCATTGCTTCAATAATAAGAAATACTTAACACCAGCTGCTAACGGTCATAACAAAATGAATTTACACAATGCCGACTACTATAGTAGTAGACAATACCTATGTCTATTGCCAGTTTCCTATAATGTCGTAGCAAAAGAAAAGTGTCGGAAACGTCAGACGATGACGTTTTATAATAACCTTCATTGAAAACATACAGTCTCTACAAGTGGGCGTTTTAAATCGCTTGCTCGTGTATCAATATAAAGCCTTACATGTCTTTTTACAACTGACTACTAAGTAATAAGCGCCTTAATGCATGTTACAGAGTCTGACAACTCTTCTATGTGTCACATATCTACACCATAACTCGTTGTTGTAAGAGTGAGTGTTTTTTATTTAATGCTAAGTAGTGAAATATAGAAAAAAATATCAGTGAGATATATCCCTATATCACTCACAGTGAGGGACTATTTTTTGGGGTCCCGATTTAATACGGTAAATGAAACGGACCGTCATCGATGGCGGGCTCAAAACTGTGAAAAGACGTCATTATTTTGACGTCATTACGTTATGATTCCAGCGATATTTTCCAATAAAATGTAACACAAAGGTTAATAAAGCATAAAATAAAAAGAAAATGTGTGTGTTTTCGGTGTGATAACGCGTGATATCATCACCGGAAAGGGAGACAATTAATATTTTCACGATCGCACCGGAAAGGGAGACAATTTACAAGCGCTCGTGAAAATATAAATTGTCTCCCTTTCCGGTGATGATATCACGCGTTATCACACCGAAAACAAACAAATATCCTCTATATACCGCTTGCTCTTGTTTCCATATCAAGTTGAGCATGTCTTTTCATAATTGATTACTATCCGTTTTAACGTATGTTTTGAGAATACCGTGAACAGTTCGTCTGAGTTTCACATATCTACATCATTAGTCGGTTTTTAGGCGGTGACCCTAGTTTTAATCATTGTTTATGTTTTGTGCTGTGTTGTGCGTATTGTCCTTATTTGTATAGGCAATCGGTCACTTTCCTCAAATAAAGGACAAGCGGATGTGAATAAGAGTTTCTTTTCTGGGGATGTCTCTGGAGATTTATTATTCTTATATTTTGTATATGTTAACGTGCGATTTCTTTTGTAGAAATGCACTAAAATAAATTTTAGCTCATAGATAAAATAGTGGTTCATTTTTACCATAAATGCTTTGAATGCAAACATTTATTGACATATAATTGTAACATACAATTTAATAGAATTAATTCAATTTATTATCTGGAACAAAAATAGTGGTACTGGTGTCTCATTCAAATCATCTAAAAAGTTTATGTTGTTAGTGTTCTGCCTAAAAAGGAGAACAATGTAAACGTGTGGAATATATCTAATGAAGTGTCTTCACACAAAAAATCAATCTGATACAATATACGTAATAATAACAAGAAGGTGACAATTTAACTTAATCGTTCGTTTTCCTTTATAAGCAAACATATAGGAATTAATTATATGCATTATAAGTAATTTTATTGCAATAAATAATACGTAATAACGGTTCTTTACTGTTATATTGCGGCAATTTGCTAATAGGTTTACTGTATTCATAGAATTATAGGTGTGCAAATAGTTGGTGCTAATTCAGGTTTCAAAAACGTAAAGACACAATTGTCAACCATGTGCAAATCAGTTAGTATTTTAACCAACCAACACATGTTTAACAATTAACCTAGTTGACATAAAAAGCACGTGCTAGGAAATGTCCACTATCTCCGTTGAACAAATACATTTCTCCATATCTTTGTTTTAAATCCCCATTGAGTTTAATGCAAATAAAACTCGAAAAGAGTTGACTAACAAGTTTTCAACACTGAAAAAATTTAGCGCATCGATTACACGCTTCCTCCAGAGGCAGTCATACACCTGGCGGCAGTGGGGCATCGTCGGAACAGACGGTATGTATTCCGTCAGCACTACATTATATACCGTGAGAGAATTTGCTGCCAAAAGTTCGTTTTCAAGAATATTGATAAGCCACCTGCTGACCAATGACTTTACATGTAACATTTAAATACTCTATGAATTAAGTCTGGAAAACAATTAGATCTATCAGTTGACCGGTTACTACATCATTGTGTACACACCTCTCAAAATCTCATGTGCGCGCAAGGACGTTCGCGCATTGTTTCATCGGATAACGGTAAATATGATAAAAGCCTCCTGATCTAATAGACGCTTCCGGAAATGTCAATCATATTCAAATTAATCTGCAATGTTATCCAATCATCATACTTTGATATCACGTGTTTAGCGGTTAAGCTATTTCATACAAAAGAGCACGTACATATTGTTTGTGATATTCAAATGAGCATGTGGTAATGTTTGTGATTTTCGAGGAATGGAAATTGATCCTTTAACAATAGCTGGGGAGGAGTTAAAAGTATTCGTGGCAAAACCCGGATCGGTCTATAACGTGTCGTCTCATTGGTTGAATTTTCCGTGCAGTCTTTGCCACGGAACCAATGAACGGTCCCATTAATTATTCATGAGTACGAATTTTGGTACCTAATCCACCACGGTCAATCAAGAAGCATGGCGTATTTTAGCGAACGTGGGTTCCGACGATGGCAGTGGGGAGGAGTTTATTATGTTGGTGACGAAAACTGGAAAGGACTATAATCAGATGTCGGTTAAACGGAAACGTGTCTTTAGTAATGTTTAGTGTAACGCTATATATTATTAACATTGTTTCACAATTTAATGTCATTTGATAAAACTTCGAAAGTAATTTCCTACGTATAACTGCTTCGAGCAGAAAGGCATATCAAATTATCGAGTTGTGGCTGCTTGACCCAGATATATTTCCTTTTTCTGAAATGTGATGAACCGGATATAAACCTTTGTTGAATTTAATATAATTTCATATCACACACTGGAAACATACCGCTGAAGTTCTCTTGTTATAAAACATTTGTTCTCGCACAATTTATTCATTTAATGATTTATTTCGTGGGGCTGTGTGTTTAATTAATGAATTGTGGGCTGGCACAGCTAGGATTCGATTTTATCCTTGAGTTTTTTGTATTGTCTATACGAGGGTTTTCGGTATTAAAAATATTCCTGTTTTATATGTATTTGCTTGATCAAACCAAAAACTGCGACTTACAAAATTTCAAGGCTGAACGATTTTAAAGTTAAATTATGCACACACAAAATTCAAAATATATACGCACGTATACTTAAATAAGTTGATCAATATTTTATCAATAAGTAACATTTCTTGTCGATATTAGTTAATGTCAGCCGAGTGTGTTAAATGGTTCAATATCATGGTAGATTTTTAATCATATGATGTGACATCGTATTAAAAACATACGTTAAGCACATTCGATTAAGGAAATCAGTAGCAAATTACTGACACTAATGCTTCAAGGACGTACCACAAATAATTAACGTAAGCTTTACAAATACGAAACTTGCTTCCTCGTACAAAGATATAAGATAGAGTGGAATAACATACAATTTAAAGCAATTATCGAGCATGTGTCAAAGGCATACAACAGTAAATCCAATACAAATTAAAAGACATGGCTGGCACACTCAGGCGGTGTTCTTTATACACTATCATTACGGGTGTAGTACATATATCATTGCATGTCGTTAAGTTAAAAAAAATCAGGATGTGAAACACAAATTATATCAATTATCAGAAAACGTCTAACTTTATTTCATTATTTTGACGACACTAGCTCTATTTCATACACCGCATTCGTTAGCATTATTAGCATGTTTTCAATGACTGTGCCAATAAATTATAGGAAACCAAGGTTATTCAACAAGCCTATGTGGATTCGGTGATCTAAACGAATACTGTGAATATTACGACATTAATGACGGCAAGTTTTACCAGTCAATTACGACATGACGCTGCGACAGTATTCATCAGATTTGTTTGGAGAGACTTTTTCTACTGTGCGATGGCATAGAAATGAAGTCGTTTTCATTATAAAGTCATATATGCAAACCTGATCAAGAAAATTGCAAAAAAATATCGAGCTACATATTATTGAATAACGAGCTTTAATTTGGAATAAATCAATCGAGCGAAAGGTTTTCGATGTCTGTTCAATGTTTGAATGCCGACCGAGTCACACATTTCAGAACAAGAGGCACACGAGTGCAAAATCGCTCCTGTGGCTTATTAAGTAAGGAGTGTCAGAAGTAAAATGACCCTTATAAGCTATATAAGGAGACAATGGCCCCACCATCTGGCGGCCATGTTTTTTAACGAATCAAAATAATAAAAGTATTATAGCAGAGAAGCACCTGAGGTACATTTCTGTGTAATTATTTCGAAATCAAAGCAGTGCTTACTAACATGAAGATTTTCTAAGTGTTCAACAAAGCCATATTTAGGCAAAATGTCCCCGCCCACCTGGCGGCCATTTTTGTAATGGAGCAGAACCATATATGCAGAGAACTACCCACGGAACATTTCTGTGAAATTCTTTTGAAATCCAACCAGTGGTTTCTGACGAAGATTTTTGAAGTTTGAAATAAAGCCATACAAGGTAAAATGGCCGCACCCCTGGCGGTCATGTTTTAAAACGGAGCGGAACCATTTGAGCAACGTTCAATAAAGCCATATAAGGAAATTTTTCAACGGAGTGGAACTATTTGAGCAATTTTGGTAGAGAACTACCCAGGGAAAATTTCTTTCAAATTATTTTGAAATCCAACCTGAGGTTTCTGACAATAAGATTTTCAAAGTTTTCATTAAAGTTAAATAAGGAAAAATTGCCCCGCCACCTTTCGGCCATGTTTTTTAAATGGAGCGGAACCATTTGAGCAACTTTGGTAGAGTACTAACCAAGGATCATTTCTGTCAAGTTATTTGAATATCTATTCAGCAATTTAGGAGAATATGCCGTCTAAAGATTTGCTTTTTCTGTCTATAGCTCTGGGGGCAAGCTGGTGCAGCGGACCAGAAACATTTTAGCAACTTTGTTAGAGGACCGCCCAAGGAACATTTCTGTGAAGTTTCATCAAAATTGTCCAACTTTTTGCTGATGAGATGTCGTTTAAAGGAAAAGTTTATGCACGTACGGACGCACGCACGCATGCACGACGGACGAACCGCCATTGCATTAGCTCGCTGACCTTTGGCGAGTGGAACTGAAAAAAAGACTAATTTCCATTTCCAAACGAAAAAGTATTGTGGCTGTTTTTAACCTGCCAAAAGCGAACGTTTTGTTTCTATTCTGAAGGACGAACACATTAGTAGTGCTTAACCGCCTTTACTTCAGATATTACTACTTTGTCAAAAGCAGTATCTCAACGTCATTTACATGTACGTATGTGCTTTATACTTGAAAATCTGACTACAGGACTTCCATTGCAAAGAAAAGCTATATAAAAACTATGCTCATTTATTATATCTGATAATGGGGCAACAGAACCAGTAGCCACCCTTTCTTCTGCAACGAATCGAAAAATACAACTACTTGTTTACATTCTATGTTTAAGTATCAAACCAACAATAAAAACTGTAGTATACCAGTTATACATGTCAATACACTAGCTATATGAAATATGTCACTGTGATATGTATATGTAACTATATTGGTCTAATGCACGCAAAGATTTAAATGATTTAACACGGGTCTACAGCTCTATATAAATTGTCCGTGGGGCTACCTGCCTAATGGTTAGACAAATGATTATACACAGTGATTATCGGAAAACCCCAATCAACTTAAAATCCAGGATGAGCTCTACCAAAATAATGCACGAGTACAGCATTAACTAATGGACTAATGTACCTAAACCCGTAGCTCTTTCCTAACCAAATCAGACGTTTCTTGAAATGAAACGATAAAATACACCCCTTGTAACTATTGTCAAAGCTCTGCTCATGACGAACTATAAATAAAGATTCGGTTACAATAATGTATATATCTGTCAGAAGTAACAATCTTTCTTCGAGACAAAATACACGAATCCAGCTTCATTAGACAAACCGATTTTTTTTCAGAGTTCCTTCATCTTCTGGTCAATAATAAATGAAAGTTATCAGTTTACAGTATTGTGACCACTTGATTACTATTAAGTCTTAATTGTGCAGCATTCACCAGGAAGATATACTTTTAAGATAATTGCTGGCGGGGGTTATATTTCATGAAACATTTACATATATCTCACATTAATGGTCGATGCATTAGCAAATGTGCCAAGTAGGACAATTTGTCCTTGAGTGCTTCACAAAATCCGGACAGTGTCATTGCGTCTGTTTTGTAACAAAGTGATTTCATGGTTACCGTTCGTATGCCTTTTTTCGGTTTAATTGTAACGTGCAGGTGGTCTAATGCACGCAAAGATTTAACATGATTTAACACGAGTCTACAACTCTATATAAATTGTCCGTGGTGCTACCTGCCTAATGGTTAGATGATTATACACAGTGATTATCGGAAAACCCCAATCAACTTAAAATCCAGGATGAGCTCTACCAAAATAATTGGATGGGCAACCAAAATCAGTGGGTAGGATCATATATATATACACGCCGAATGAATAAAAATGCAATGACATCTTATGACATGATGGGCTAGCATCTAAGCGGTTTACCAGTACACAAGTGCCAGTAATGGATAAATGCCCTACTTGAATCAGAGTTAGGGGGAGAATGGCCGTATAAATAAGTGCATGACCAATCCCCACACAAGTTAAATGGCCGGGCTGGGGCTCGAACTCACGATCCCCGGATTGACAGTCCAGCGCTCTACCGCCTGAGCTAGCCGGACCAGGCTATAGATAGGAAGGATTTTAAAATATTGGTGGCAAAACCTAAAAAGGGATAATATTATATTTTGGTGTACAGCAACTGGTTTGTGATAATATCTTTTGGTCATTGTAACAATAAAGCCAACATTGTCTTCACGCGTTTATGATACTTGAAATAACTCCGAGAGTAATTTCCTACGTATAACAGCTTCGTGATATCAAGTGTGGCGGCTTGAAATAATTGATTTTCTGAAACGTGATTAACCGGATATAATGCTTCGTTGAACTTAATAAAATTTCATATCACGCGCTGAAAACAAACGGCTGATGTTCTCCTGCTGAAAACAATTTGTTCTTTCACAAATAATTTATTTCATGATTGATTTCATTGGGGAGTGTATGTACTTAATGCCTTATAGAATAGTGTTTATTTCTATCGATTCTGTCCTTGTTGTCTTGTATTGCCTAAACGTACTTTTTCGGTCTTACGAATATTCCTTTTTTATCTTTATTTTCTAGACAAAACAAAATGCGATTGCTAAACATTCAAGACGGGACGATAATAAAGTTTAGACAGTTTAATGCATGTTTGTGTTTCAACACGCACGTTTACTTTAATAGGTTCAACAATATTTTATTAACAAGAAATAGTTCGTGTCAATAGTAGTTAATGTCAGTCGGTGTATAAAACGGTTCAATATCATGGTAGAGTTTTAAATTATGTGATGTGTTCTCATGAAACCAAACGCTACACAAATCTGCTTTGATGATCTTTCATATGTTGCATAGAATAGTTCAACATATATAAAATCATGGTGCCCAAATGTTTAAACGCTTCTTTATAATTAAAACAACCAAAACACTTCTGATAATTGTATACACTTGCTAGAACTTGTTTCGCCAAAGTTTCCTTGGTCATTGACAGTCGTATTTAATCATTATTATCTGCATGTTGTACTACGTATTGTTAAAGCCATCTCCCGTGCATAGCTGATTGTATTTTATTAAATGCGGTAGTGAATCCGTGTTTAGCGAATGTTTGGATTCTATTCTGAAGGACGATCATATAGTTTCACCATTCTTACATCTGGTATGACTCCTTTGTCAAAATTGTCAAAATCGGTGTCTAGCCGACATTTACTTATGTCATTTCCTGCAAGTATATAAAAATATTGACCTGTATTACACACAACCATTTCTGAGGCCACGCTCCCCTAACATTGATTATAATGTACGAAAAATGCTGTCTTCTTTTTTTCATTAAACAATTTATACATTTTGATAACAAAGTATATATTGTATCGATACATGCTAGCATATTAGTAATTTGCATAAAAATACACGACTGGCTAGCAGCATATGTTTAAAACTTCAGATGTATTTCCTGAAATGGAAAGATAAAATGCACCCTTCTATACTAGTACCATAGGTATGTAAATAATTGACCACGATTTATAGGCTCGGTTAAAAATTAATATACTTGTCACAAGTAATATCATTTCTTAGCAAAAAATGCAAGAGTCCGCCTTCGTTGCAAAACATAATAATATATTTCAAGGAGTCGTGTATCTTCTGTTCTATATTTAATGCAAGTGATCAGTTTACAGTATTATGACTCCTTGATAATTATGGAACATTAAATGTGCTGTAGTGACCAGGAAGGCGGACTTGAAAGACAATCACCTCTGGGGTTTATATTTCATGAGACATTTACATAGGGCGGAATGCATTAACAAATGTGCCATGAAGGAAAGTGTGAACACGAGTGCTTCTCAAGCTCGCGCGATGTCATTGCGAGACTTATTGCACAATAGTAGTGTATGGGTATCTTCCGTATGCCCTTCTTAGTTAATATTTAAGAAGAAGGTTACATAAGTCTTTGAAAATGTCTAAGAATATTGTCTATGTTGTTCTGGTTAGTGCATACACAAACGTTTGGACATCCCTCGTTTGACATATTCTAATCACTGTTATACTAACATGTTATAATGGCATAATACTCTTGGTTTAATGCCAAAACATGCAAAACGGACAACAAGAGTTTTATTTCATCGAAATAATGTGCCATAATGTTCAATGACGGGGTGGCTACAGAAGATGTTGTTATGTTCCATTGTATAATATAAAACAAATTATATAAATTTTATAGAAGTTTATGGGCAATGACAGTACACTTGACAGGAACGATTGCACATTGCAATAGACACGTAGGAAATGACGTAAAAGTGGCGACTAGACACTGCTTTTGACAATGGTTTCATATCTAATGTAAGGAAGGTGTAACTATCAATTCGTTATTCCTTCAGACTTGACGCACCATGTACGCTGAACACTTAATTGGACAGGTATATCAAAGTCAAGCACAATACCTGTCCGCTTAAGAATGGAGCTTCTCAGTGCCATTTCTGGAATGCGTATCTCAGTTGACATTCATACGTTGAAATACGCCGAACAACTTTTGCAATATGATACTTCGGTGGCGAATATTTCATTCACATTATACCGAAATACTCGATGTTAATGTAATATACATAATTAGGCAATCGTTTTCTTAGCGTCTTGTCGTATAAGCGCGGACTTTTTTATTTAAGCAAACATTGGAAAATAATGGTAAATTATTTATTTTAATGTGCGTATGGTTACAAAGTTATGTCATGTGTTTAATGCATCTTTATGAAACTCTACTTGTTGAATATTGTTCTAATTTGTCTCGACATTTTTAAAAATGTTCGTTATTGAGTATAAAATGAAGATATTTGTTGGCATTGATGGTGTAGTATTCACAGTATTTGTTTGAATATCTGGATACACATAGTCTGAGGAATAACTGTATTTTCGTATATTTATCGGTACTAATGCACAATAAATACATCGCGGCGCTTACAGGCACAGTCTAGGTGTAGCAAAAAGATGCCATTTATTCATTTTTGAACACCATATACGTTGATGATGCAAATAATCCTCGTCATGAATTAATTTGACCACCAAAATTGATAATTATTCATTGATGTCATATTTACTACGAACGGCTGTTACTTGAACATTTTATGGTTTGATCACTTTTTTTCTTTTGATAGTTGTTTCTTCTTTCTTTTTATTTACGTAGACTATATCTTTTTTATTTTGTTTGTTTTAATATGTGACTTGACCAAGTGTTATTGCTTTTCAAGGACTGGTATCCGGATAGATTAACGTATCGATGTTACTGCTGAATTGCCATGACAACAGTTTCTTGATATAGATTATTGACGGTCAAAATTATCTTGATAATTATATATTCTTAGATTCCTTGACAGACTAGAAGTCTTCTAATTATTGATAGTGCTGGTGTTTCACTTTCGAAGACGAAACTAAACGACTTGCACTGCTAGTTTATACGTTTTAATACTGACTGGCAATGGTATAGAATAGATATCACTGACTGAGTGTGCCAGACACATGTCGTAATTTGTCTAAGAATAACTGTGAAATGACTTTGACCTATTCTCAATAATTGGCTGTCTTATTCCACACTGTCTTATATCTTTTGTCATGCAAGTCAGTTTTGTATTCGATAATAAAACTAAACTTAGTGTGTGTGATAGATCAATTCTTCAGTTCCTTTCAATTGCTACCAATGTCCATGGTTCTAATAATCATGTTTGCTTATCGTATGCTTCTACGAGAACTCATCAAATCCGGTTTTTATCAAGAGTCTTAAATTTCTGAAATATTATAAGTGGATTTAGGAAATGCATTGTTTAAAGATTTAAAAACAGAAGTTTCGAGACACATCAAATCATATTTCGTCTTTTACATTTTCCAAACCATAGTATTTCAACACAAATTCAGATGTTATCTTGTGTTCGGCTTAAGTTGTTAACACTAGCTTAAGAATCTTTATAAATATTGGTCCATATTATTTATAAAGGGACTTTCTGACTTTTATATATTTATTTCAGGTCTATTTACCAATAAACAAAAAGCCGTTTTATATAACATAAAAAACGTCAACATTGACAAAATCTATTTTATTTATAGAAAAATGCAAATATATATTTTCTATCGATACAGACCCGTTTATCCTACAGCAACGGCTACATTCAGTTTTGAATTAGAACATAAATGTTCTGCGCATGCGTCAACAATCGATCTGACTCGTCGAGACGCTGTGTATGCATGTATATAACAGTTTGCTGTGCAGCAACGTATTATTGTAGTTTTAAATGTCTTTCTTAATATGCATTTCGGAACACGAGTTATTCCTAACGTGTATTTACATATTATTTAAAAACAAAAACTGGCATCATAAGACTAAATGGATGGTTTTACGTTATAAGTGTCTTACAAAAGTGTACAGTCCCCCTTTAAACGCTACCGCGATACCGAAACAGTTAACAGGTCAGCGGACTTTAATGAATATTTTCCCTGCGACACAAAATAATACTTACTGGTAAAATATGTAAACTTTATAAAATAATTCGTCTACATTTGTATATTGATAAAGACAGTGAAAGTTATTTACACGTTAAGCATTGAAATGTTATCAATTTCATACAGCAGGAATATTTGGTATACACCAAAAACCCCGTTTTGAAAATACAAGAAACCATGAGATTGATCGCTAGCAGTGCACATTGCGCTATTATGAGATCATTACATGCGAACCGAATAAAAGAAATCACCAAATGAATTAATTGTGAAAAAGTATGATTTATTACAGGAGATTATCAGCGATGTGTTTTCAGTGCGTGATATGAAATTCGAATAAATTCAACACAGTTGTAAATCCGGTTCATCACGATTTAGAAAATAAAATACATATGTGTCAAGCAGCCACACCTTGATAACCTGATATGCCATTCCGTTCGAAACAGTTATACAAAAGAATTCAATTGCATTCGTTGTTAAACTGCATGTCATCTGACGGTAAAAACAATGTTAAAACTTTATTGTTACTTTAGAAGGTATTGAAAACATATTGCCGTCAAACCGACATCTTATTATATTATAGACCTATCCAAATTTTGGCACCAAATTTTGGCACCAACATCATCAAGTCCCCCAAGGCTAGTGGATTTCCGGTAGTTTCCTTTCATCAATCTTCACAATCGTTCCACACGCTTTACCACGTGCTTTCTAAATGAAGTTAACAGATACACAAGCGATATCCGAATGCAATGATTGCATAAAATACAACCTCGCTTAACATATGAATGGCATTTCTGGAAACCTCTATTAACGTTCGAAAACTTGCATTAGGACAAATATTTGAGTTCTAATAATTCTACGATTACAGTGCAACTAGAGGCAAATTGCTGCATTATAACAGTTAATTAGCTCCATTATTATTTATTGCAAGAAAATGTCTTATAATGCATTGGGATCAATTCATAATGTGCTCGCTTCTAAAAGAAGACGACCGCTTAAGTTAAATAATCCCTTACTGTTGGTATTGCAGCGCTGGATTTTGGTATAATCATGTCCAACTTTCATTTCGGTCTCTAAGGAAAATAACTCCCACAACCTGACTCCCTTGAACGAAGATAGCACGGATGGCTGAACTCGCGGCCCTTATCATGTATCTGGTCACACTTAGTCGCATGACATAACTGTTAAAGTGTTGTATGTAAATGCCGGATTTTATGCAAAATAAAACAAGAACGGTAAAACCCAAAAAGAAACATGAGCTATAATCTGCAATAATCTACAAATGAAAACGCCCATTTACCTGCTCTCAAGAAACATATGATAACAATGTATCGTGTGAAATAACATGCACAATGAGAAGAGAGATATAAAACGCCTACTCGCTGCACATTTACGCTTCCATTGTTTTAATAAACTATTATTTTTTTACATTTTCAGTATTTCCACTTGAAAATAAGAAATTAAAGCATAAAGAAAATATTCAGTAGCTGTTGAATAGAACAACATCGACATGAATATTTGCAGCTGGTGTTAAGTACTTTAGCCAATTAGGTATTGTGATATGAAATCATTTTATCATTTACTCCTCTTCGCCCACTGCTGTCTTCCATTTGGTTCTGTCTTGTGCCCTGTCCTTCGCTTCACTCCATAATATGAAATGCAGACATAATATTAAACTGACGTGTTACAAAACCATCCCATCTGCATTTGTCGTTTCAATAAATGCCAATCATATGCAATCAATGCACAATAACCTGGCGTTTTTCCAATTATTCAGCGGCATGTGAATATCTCATGTTCAACTTTTAACCTAATCAGCGGCATTTGGATATCGCATGCTCAACTTTAACTTAATCAGCGGCATTTGGATATCGCATGTTCAACTTTTAACCTAATCAGAGGCATTTGGATATCGCATGTTCAACTTTTAACCTAAACAGCGGCAATTGGATATCGCATGTTCATCTTTTAATCTAATCTACTCTTACAAAAGAGTACTTGAGTCGCTTTTGAGTTGAAATGTTACCTTGTTCAACAGCTGAGGAGAAGTTTAACATCTACCATCTACATGTAAGAGGTAAAAAGAAACTGCTGGAAATGTATGTTGCGTAACTTGACTTAAGGTAGCTTTCCACATATACAAGACAGTGTTATTGGTAAGAACGATTATATAGTAGCTATAACAGGCCAGTCAGTAATTGTTTCTCTGTCAGCTGATATTCATGATTACTGGATACAATGTCTGCAATACCTGCAGACTTGTTCGTACCTACATGAAACTTCCTATGTACCCCTGTAGTCTAAGCAAATAGCCGTTCATTTTGATATGGGCTAATGTTGGTATTGTAGTCAATTTAGTGATTTTTGTTTCACGTTGCTCAATATTGGACCTGTGGCTATCAAATAATGTTACCTACTATTCTTCTCGGAAAATATTTTGCATGTGTCATATAAAACATGTTTTATATTATAATATTCTGTGTAATTGATTTCAACACTAACAATGATTCTTTTGACGAACCATAGCATATTTAAATACGAACAATGTATCGTACATCAATAACTTAAAATCGATCTAGTCCTTTAGGCAATAAACATAATTTGTTTAACGTATGTGCATATTAGCTAATATAAGCACATGTTTATATCCAATAAAGCGAAGATTGACATATTACCACTATTACTTATGTAGTTGCAAATGTAGGATGAATAATATCTGTTTCCTCGATAATACGATAAAGGCGCGTATACAATCTACCAAGTGTAGTCATTGTAGGACCTGAATACTTATTAAACAATTACAAAAATGTTGTTTAATTGGCGACACCAATCTCATTAAAACCATCTCCAGTCTGACGCTACTAAACTATCTGCTGACTGGATCTGATGACTTCCCATTAGGGGTCACGTTCAGATGACCTTTTCATGAGCCTATCAAATTGTTGCCCTCAAAATGTTACGGTATATTTTTATATATAAACCACAAAAACTATGCACGAAATTAACATGAACATTGGATGTTTACTCGTCTAAGGTATACCACTATATCCATTGTTATCCACGTGAAAATTAACTGTAAATGATTTGTTCCCGAGGATCAGCTGTTCAAAAACCTTGGCCAAACTTTTCTGTGTAAAAAGCAATTTTTATTGGGCGCAACAGGTGGGGCTGATACTTTATTGTTCGGAAGCTAATTTGAACGTAACCTGTTACATGACGTCTTCAGATCCTAACAACGTTAGGATTTGACTTTAATGAGATTGTTGGCCACACGAAACATCATTAGCACACGTATGTTCATTCCCACGTTTCTCTTGATTCAAAGTGCAAGAATTATAGACGAAAAATGGAAACGTTTCATTAAATTTAAGATCAAAAGCCAAATGTAAATCTGGAATTTAGCAGAAGAACACTTCATTTGAATAAATGTTCATTACTAATTTGATTCATCAACAAGGATATATGGTTCTTGTGTATCCTATGCCTATTATCCATTGGATTATATCCTATTACTTGTGTGATGCAAATGCAGTTGTGTTGGCCATGAACAATTTTACTTTTCTTCTATTTTGTTGATACGTTTTACGATGACCATGAATCAGTTAAATTAATGGTCAGAAATCATAAAGTGTATGTATTGTCTTGAATATATATTGAAATGAACGATTAAATGTTACTCTGCACTGAAGTCAACACCACATTGCAATACATTATTAAAACAATCTAATTTAAATTTAATTTGTAAATGGCTAACAGATTAGAATTGTTTACCTGTCTGGGCAATAGGTTACTTGCCTTTACTATACCACTCAAGACATCATTCATCATATTTTACATTTATAAAATGTCTTACCTGGTAGTGGTTCTTCTTTCATTGGGATAATTCTTTTGCATATTCGATACGCACTGTTTTGAAATGTATAGTTATGGCGATTACATGATTTTTGCTGATATTTCCATCTAAAAGTTAATAAACTGGCAATTCATACAGCTCCGTAGTTAATTGAGGGTGATTACACTTTTTTAAAGATGTATCTTCGTTGGTATTATACTGAAACTGAAGATAAATTTGATTTTTCTAAGAAATAAATATCATATTTCAACAAACATACATGTACTACTCTGTACGCTGAGAGGCTTACATTAAAACTGTGATTCCGCATAATTATTAATTATACAATATTCTACATGTTTTCATTCCTTCAAAAAAAAACACAAACCGTTTCTAATTAAATATAATGTAATATAAATTCATATGTAAAAATTATTGCAAAATCATAATGGGGTTATAGCCATTATATTGATATATTGTGGGGAGTGGAAACTTGATTAAACCAAATTAATATGGTTTTGAGGCCGTAATTAATAATTCATTGTTTTAATATCTGCGTTGATTTGAGTATATGGTTCCAATAAATATAATTACTTTGACAGAGAGCTTTTTCAGAATTACTTGAAAATCCAATCAATTGAAACGAGTTAGCATTTGATTTAATTCATTAAAATGTCGGACTTGAAATGCTTGGTTTGTTAGCTTTAAGATTAAGTTGCACATGTACATTATTGTATTGATGTGCTAATCAATCATGTGGCAGCAACTTGATGTTTTGTATTTTATCTTACAACAGGCAAAGTGGCATAAATAAATATAACCCAATAAAGTTAACTACGATATATTACGATTAAAATGGAAGAAAAGTTAAACAACCTTGCGGTAGCTAGTTATTTAACCACATAAATTTCGATTGTACAGCCGAAAACTCCAATACATGTATATACGAGGATTTGACAGTTGTTTTTAGTCACACGACATTACTAAATGATGCTAAGTCGAATAACGTTGTTGTTGTTTGATAATCTAATGTTTCATTCGAGACTTTTGTTACTGTTTTCTTTTCTATCTGATTTGAAGTTATTTTGTCACTTGCATACGTTTACTTTAAAAATATTTGGAAAAAAAAGTACATACATACACACACATCGTCACACTTTAATATTACATTCCAGCAGCATCATAACCGAAAGAGCCAAAGGAAAAAGAACACTCAACAAACCTATATTTTTGCAAAATTTATTTTTTTGTTAAATGGATATATTATTCGAGGTATTATAAATGTATCGGTGGGTTTCTTGTCCGTTACCCATTGATTAAGTATTTTGCTAAGTTTGATTTGCGTCCCCCGGTCAATAAAATCCTTGTAAAAAGGCGGCTATTAGAAATATTTTATTCTTGGAATTGTTGACATCTCAAACGTCATCTTCAGATATCGAAGTGGATATGGAGACCCCTTCGGAGATCCTGTGGGCGATCCCTGCTCGAGAAGCGTTTTTAATGATCTTTCTCAAAAGAGACCAATAATTGCATGGTTCTACCCCGGAAACAGACTCAAAAGTGGTTCAATAGGACTCTGGCTGTCGATACAATCGTGATAAAATAGCTAGGTTAAAAGTAAGCATATTGTTTTCTGTAGTACATTGCAAGCGTACTGATTATTCCAAGAAACGGACGACGTACTAATGATTATCGTCCAGTCATAGTCACGTTTTCGTCGCCTCGTTTAGCTACGTTGCGCAACGTGGCAGGTACGTAGTTTAACGTGGCCGTAATTTTTGACGTATTCTCAAAAACCCCGTTTTGAAAATACAAGAAAACATGAGATTGATCGCTAGCAGTGCACATTGCGCTATTATGAGATCATTACATGCGAACCGAATAAAAGAAATCACCAAATGAATTAATTGTGAAAAAGTATGATTTATTACAGGAGAACATCAGCGATGTGTTTTCAGTGCGTGATATGAAATTCTAATAAATTCAACGCAGTTGTAAATCCGGTTCATCACGATTTAGAAAATAAAATACATATGTGTCAAGCAGCCACACCTTGATAACCTGATATGCCATTCCGTTCGAAACAGTTATACAAAAGAATTCAATTGCATTCGTTATTAAACTGCATGTCATCTGACGGTAAAAACAATGTTAAAACTTTATTGTTACTTTAGAAGGTATTGAAAACATATTGCCGTCAAACCGACATCTTATTATATTATAGACCTATCCAAATTTTGGCACCAACATCATAAAGTCCCCCAAGGCTAGTGGATTTCCGGTAGTTTCCCTTCATCAATCTTCACAATCGTTCCACACGCTTTACCACGTGCTTTCTAAATGAAGTTAACAGATACACAAGCGATATCCGAATGCAATTATTGCATAAAATACAACCTCGCTTGACATATGAATGGCATTTCTGGAAACCTCTATTAACGTTCGAAAACTTGCATTAGGACAAAATATTTGAGTTCTAATAATTCTACGATTACAGTGCAACTAGAAGCAAATTGCTGCATTATAACAGTTAATTAGCTCCATTATTATTTATTGCAAGAAAATGTCTTATAATGCATTGGGATCAATTCATAATGTGTTCGCTTCTAAAAGAAGACGACCGCTTAAGTTAAATAATCCCTTACTGTTGGTATTGCAGCGCTGGATTTTGGTATAATCATGTCCAACTTTCATTTCGGTCTCTAAGGAAAATAACTCCCACAACCTGACTCCCTTGAACGAAGATAGCACGGATGGCTGAACTCGCGGCCCTTATCATGTATCTGGTCACACTTAGTCATATGACATAACTGTTAAAGTGTTGTATGTAAATGCCGGATTTCATGCAAAATAAAACAAGAACGGTAAAACCCAAAAAGAAACATGAGCTATAATCTGCAATAATCTACAAATGAAAACGCCCATTTACCTGCTCTCAAGAAACATATGATAACAATGTATCGTGTGAAATAACATGCACAATGAGAAAGAGAGATATAAAACGCCTACTCGCTGCACATTTACGCTTCCATTGTTTTAATAAACTATTATTTTTTTACATTTTCAGTATTTCCACTTGAAAATAAGAAATTAAAGCATAAAGAAAATATTCAGTAGCTGTTGAATAGAACAACATCGACATGAATATTTGCAGCTGGTGTTAAGAAACTGAAACTGAAACTGGTTTATTTGATTAAACGCCTATTACTATGAAATAAACATATTCAATGGCGTTTTACAAAAACAAAGCTATATTTAAATAAAATATATCATAATAGTTCGTAAATATTATAAAACAAGTTTAGCGCACATATTTTGTATTCGCTGCATCTTCTGAATCTCAATCTCGGCAACACCGTATAAAATTACATTACAGTAGTCAAGGTGGGATAAAACTAGAGATACAACTAGGATTTCGGTTGCCGGTCTGGTTAGGTATTTGCGGATACTTTTGATTCTAAAGTAATTCAGCATAGCCGAGCGACACTTCATTGCAACGTGCTTTCTGAAGCTGAGAGTCTCATCTAAGAACGCTCCAAGATAACGAATTGTAGTATCGCGATGAATTTTGTCTCCTGCAATGTTGATTTCTGTTGTTGTTATTTTTTGAAGTTGTTGACGGCTACCAAACGTAATAAATTCAGTTTTTGAGGCGTTCATTTTTAACTTATTTTTATTCATCCAATTATTGATTGTAACAGAACATTTCTCAAGATCCGTTATTGCATTTCGTTCGTGAGGTTCAGACGGTTTGAATGATGTTTTTGCAATATGATCATCAGCGAAACCAAACACGGAGATATTCGATGGAATTATATCAAATAGTGTTCCCGCGTAGGCAAGATACAGCCAAGGACCAAGGCAGCTGCCCTGAGGAACGCTGCATTGTAGTGGCCGCGCGTTGGAAATGCCATTGTTGACTCGAACACTGCAGGTTCTGTCTCTCAGGTAGGAGTCCATCCAGTCGAGTATCGTTTCATGCAGACCGTACTGGGATTGGAGAACATCGAGCAAAATGTCGTGGTCAACCGTGTCAAAGGCAGCACTCAAGTCTATGGCAATCATGGCTGTTACTTCCTGCTTCTCCATACCTGCCAACAAATCATTTACCAGCCTGAGAAGCGCCGATTCACAGGAATGGTTTCGTCGGTACGCAGTACTTTAGCCAATTAGGTATTGTGATATGAAATCATTTGATCATTTACTCCTCTTCGCCCACTGCTGTCTTCCATTTGGTTCTGTCTTGTGCCCTGTTCTTCGCTTCACTCCATAATATGAAATGCAGACATAATATTAAACTGACGTGTTACGAAACCATCCCATCTGCATTTGTCGTTTCAATAAATGCCAATCATATGCAATCATATGCACAATAACCTGGCGTTTTTCCAATTATTCAGCGGCATGTGAATATCTCATGTTCAACTTTTAACCTAATCAGCGGCATTTGGATATCGCATGCTCAACTTTAACTTAATCAGCGGCATTTGGATATCGCATGTTCAACTTTTAACCTAATCAGAGGCATTTGGATATCGCATGTTCAACTTTTAACCTAAACAGCGGCAATTGGATATCGCATGTTTATCTTTTAATCTAATCTACTCTTACAAAAGAGTACTTGAGTCGCTTTTGAGTTGAAATGTTACCTTGTTCAACAGCTGAGGAGAAGTTTAACATCTACCATCTACATGTAAGAGGTAAAAAGAAACTGCTGGAAATGTATGTTGCGTAACGTGACTTAAGGTAGCTTTCCACATGTACAAGACAGTGTTATTGGTAAGAACGATTATATAGTAGCTATAACAGGCCAGTCAGTAATTGTTTCTCTGTCAGCTGATATTCATGATTACTGGATACAATATCTGCAATACCTGCAGACTTGTTCGTACCTACATGAAACTTCCTATGTACCCCTGTAGTCTAAGCAAATAGCCGTTCATTTTGATATGGGCTAATGTTGGTATTGGAGTCAATTTAGTGATTTTTGTTTCACGTTGCTCAGTATTGGACCTGTGGCTATCAAATAATGTTACCTACTATTCTTCTCGGAAAATATTTTGCATGTGTCATATAAAACATGTTTTATATTATAATATTCTGTGTAATTGATTTCAACACTAACAATGATTCTTTTGACGAACCATAGCATATTTACGAACCATCAATGTATCGTACATCAATAACTTAAAATCGATCTAGTCCTTTAGGCAATAAACATAATTTGTTTAACGTATGTGCATATTAGCTAATATAAGCACATGTTTATATCCAATAAAGCGAAGATTGACATATTACCACTATTACTTATGTAGTTGCAAATGTAGGATGAATAATATCTGTTTCCTCGATAATACGATAAAGGCACGTATACAAACTACCAAGTGTAGTCATTGTAGGACCTGAATACTTATTAAACAATTACAAAAATGTTGTTTAATTGGCGACACCAATCTCATTAAAACCATCTCCAGTCTGACGCTACTAAACTATCTGCTGACTGGATCTGATGACTTCCCATTAGGGGTCACGTTCAGATGACCTTTTCATGAGCCTATCAAATTGTTGCCCTCAAAATGTTACGGTATATTTTTATATATAAACCACAAAAACTATGCACGAAATTAACATGAACTTTGGATGTTTACTCGTCTAAGGTATACCACTATATCCATTGTTATCCACGTGAAAATTAACTGTAAATGATTTGTTCCCGAGGATCAGCTGTTCAAAAACCTTGGCCAAACTTTTCTGTGTAAAAAGCAATTTTTATTGGGCGCAACAGGTGGGGCTGATACTTTATTGTTCTGAAGCTGATTTGAACGTAACCTGTTACATGACGTCTTCAGATCCTAACAACGTTAGGATTTGACTTTAATGAGATTGTTGGCCACACGAAACATCATTAGCACACGTATGTTCATTCCCACGTTTCTCTTGATTCAAATTGCAAGAATTATAGACGAAAAAGGGAAACGTTTCATTAAATTTAAGATCAAAAGCCAAATGTAAATCTGGAATTTAGCAGAAGAACACTTCATTGGAACAAATGTTCATTACTAATTTGATTCATCAACAAGGATATATGGTTCTTGAGTATCCTATGCCTATTATCCATTGGATTATATCCTATTACTTGTGTGATGCAAATGCAGTTGTGTTGGCCATGAACAATTTTACTTTTCTTCTATTTTGTTGATACGTTTTACGATGACCATGAATCAGTTAAATTAATGGTCAGAAATCATAAAGTATATGTATTGTCTTGAATATATATTGAAATGAACGATTAAATGTTACTCTGCACTGAAGTCAACACATTGCAATACATTATTAAAACAATCTAATTTAAATTTAATTTGTAAATGGCTAACAGATTAGAATTGTTTACCTGTCTGGGCAATAGGTTACTTGCCTTTACTATATCACTCAAGACATCATTCATCATATTTTACATTTATCAAATGTCTTACCTGGTAGTGGTTCTTCTTTCATTTGGAGAATTCTTTTGCATATTCGATACGCACTGTTTTGAAATGTATAGTTATGGCGATTACATGATTTTTGCTGATATTTCCATCTAAATGTTAATAAACTGGCAATTCATACAGCTCCGTAGTTAATTGAGGGTGCTTACACCTTTTTAAAGATGTATCTTCGTTGGTATTATACTGAAACTGAAGATAAATTTGCATTTTTCTAAGAAATAAATATCATATTTCCACAAACATACATGTACTACTCTGTACGCTGAGAGGCTTACATTAAAACTGTGATTCCACATAATTATTAATTATACAATATTCTACATGTTTTCATTCCTTCAAAAAAAAAACACAAACCGTTTCTAATTAAATATAATGTAATATAAATTCATATGTAAAAATTATTACAAAATCATAATGGGGTTATAGCCATTATAATGATATATTGTGGGAGTGGAAACATGATTAAACCAAATTAATATGGTTTTGAGGCCGTAATTAATAATTCATTGTTTTAATATCTGCGTTGATTTGAGTATATGGTTCCAATAAATATAATTACTTTGACAGAGAGCTTTTTCAGAATTACTTGAAAATCCAATCAATTGAAATGAGTTAGCATTTGATTTAATTCATTAAAATGTCGGACTTGAAATGCTTGGTTTGTTAGCTTTAAGATTAATTTGCACATGTACATTATTGTATTGATGTGCTAATCAATCATGTGGCAGCAACTTGATGTTTTGTATTTTATCTTACAACAGGCAAAGTGGCATAAATAAATATAACCCAATAAAGTTAACTACGATATATTACGATTAAAATGGAAGAAAAGTTAAAACAACCTTGCGGTAGCTAGTTATTTAACCACATAAATTTCGATTGTACAGCCGAAAACTCCAATACATGTATATACGAGGATTTGACAGTTGTTTTTAGTTACACAACATTACTAATTGATGATGCTAAAGTCGAATAACGTTGTTGTTGTTTGATAATCTAATGTTTCATTCGAGACTTTTGTTACTGTTTTCTTTTCTATCTGATTTGAAGTTATTTTGTCACTTGCATCAGTTTACTTTAAAAATATTTGGAAAAAAAAGTACATACATACACACACATCGTCACACTTTAATATTACATTCCAGCAGCATCATAACCGAAAGAGCCAAAGGAAAAAGAACACTCAACAAACCTATATTTTTGCAAAATTTATTTTTTTGTTAAATGGATATATTATTCGAGGTATTATAAATGTATCGGTGGGTTTCTTGTCCGTTAGCCATTGATTAAGTATTTTGCTAAGTTTGATTTGCGTCCCCCGGTCAATAAAATCCTTGTAAAAAGGCGGCTATTAGAAATATTTTATTCTTGGAATTGTTGACATCTCAAACGTCATCTTCAGATATCGAAGTGGATATGGAGACCCCTTCGGAGATCCTGTGGGCGATCCCTGCTCGAGAAGCGTTTTTAATGATTTTTCTCAAAAGAGACCAATAACTGCATGGTTCTACCCCGGAAACAGACTCAAAAGTGGTTCAATAGGACTCTGGCTGTCGATACAATCGTGATAAAATAGCTAGGTTAAAAGTAAGCATATTGTTTTCTGTAGTACATTGCAAACGTACTGATTATTCCAAGAAACGGACGACGTACTAATGATTATCCCCCAGTCATAGTCACGTTTTCGTCGCCTCGTTTAGCTACGTTGCGCAACGTGGCAGATACGTAGTTTAACGTGGCCGTAATGCGCCTTAACGTGGCACAAGTTGGCAGGTACGTAGTTCAACGTAAACGACCAATCTGAATTTTGAACATGTTCAAAATACTGCTACGTTACACCACAACGTACTTATACGTAGTGCTGCACGTGGCACTACGCAGAACAGCGTAGACAACATGGCCCATACGTAGCACCACGTCAACATAACGAGAGTACTGTGCATTGCTACGTTATGCTGCGTTATTTGCTGCGTTTAAAGTACGATACGCCACTCTCGTTATTGTAACGCATAGCTGCGCTATGTACTGCTTCTCTCCACGCAACGCTACGCAATGACAGTTGTGGTTCGTTGTCAAATACAAAGTAGCGTAGCGATAGCGCAGTAACAACGTAGTATATCGAGGTGCAGCGCAGTAAAAATTGATCACAACTGGGCAGAACGTGATTGTCAAATACGTACAAAAACTGCGCGTAATAACGTGACACTGTGACTGGGCCATTAGTGTGCGTTCTACACTTTTATTTTCCGAATAACAAGAATATCTGAGCTACTGTCCAAAAAAATTCGCGCTAAGATGCACGTACTTGTCACAGTTTGTCGACTGGAGGCTTCCCACTCAGTGTTTGCTTCCCGTTGCAAAGACTGATCAATGTAATAACGCTTCGCATCTATAATTAGAACGACCTTGGCAGACAAGCCTTATTAAATGACTCGAACATTTAATGAACGGAACATGCCTTAACTTTTAATGCAGAAACAAGTACACACAATACGCATCTATAACATATAGTTACATGTATATTAGCCCGTATGAACAGTTAGTGCTTTCTTGTTCCATTGTTCTACGTATTTATTTTAAGTATGCGTTCTTAAAATTTATACAGCCGTATCGGTTTGATCGGAAAATAGACCAGTTCGATTCCAAGCCTGGTGTATGATTCCCCTATTGATGAAAAAAACATAACACAAGGTTTACGTGCCATGCAGGGGTAGCACTCAATTTTACGACTTCATTAATTTGAGTTTTTGCAATCTATTGAGTCTCGTGGTTATTTCGTGTCATTGGCTAGAAAATAATGAACAAACAATTTATCAATGTAGGTATTACCGGTGTATCCATATTACCGGGGTATTCCGAGTTTTGTATGTTTACAATGCCCTGATACTCATTTCCGGTTTTGTTTTGAGACAATAGTCCACGGAAACAAATGTTATTATTAATATTGCATAGGTATTGAAATAATAATAATTAATATAAGTTATTCCCTTTTTGCCCAAATTATAAAATGTTTTAAGGCCTAAATATTTCCATTTTTATCAAGTAGCCTACATGATAAAGCACCGCATCGCATGTGTTCCAAATTTACATATGACGTAATAAACCCCTTAATGCAATTTTTTTATTTGCATAAAGCTGTTCATCCTACTCTATTAAACTTCTGACCGTACTCATACATCAATTACATTTCAATTAGAAATTTCAACTTGACCATGGAAAGGTAGGAACTCTGAAATGTAATTATGTTACTTTTTGTGTATTTGCAGCATATAGATATTGGATACAAATGAGAACCCTATCAGTAGAGTCTGTACAGTGTATAACATTGATTTGATTTCATAGGCTTATTTAGAATAAAACTGTCAGTTCAGAGTGTCTGGTTGTCCACAAACCACACAATTGGACAGAACGTGTTCAATCCCTAGATTCAGCAAACCATTTTTTTCTCCATAAAATAAATACAAGCTCAATATGATACATCACGATCTAATTTTTTTTTTCGTTATTCTAAATGAGTCAGCATGCGGAAGTTTAGTATAGTAAATTAAATGTGTATATATTTTTATATATGCACCGGTAATAGGCACACACAAAACATATTGCGGCGATGACAGTCACACGGTTAGAAACTAGGTCAAAAAAACGAAATACGATAGACAATACAAGTGAAAAGATTTATTTATGAAATAAAACATATTTGTTGTTTTAAAATAGGTAAAATTTATGTAAATGATATAACCATACACTTGCCTATTTAATTAAATTGTTTAGTACACCGGTAATAGGGTCAAGCAGCATAAACACACTCAGTTGTCAACTGTATGCCACAGGATTCTTTGACTTTCCTTCAAACATTATACAGTCGTCAAGCAGCAATCTTCTTTCAGACTGAAAATACTATTTTTTTACTTTTCGGAAATAATCTTCAACTTTTTAAATCAGTTAAGTCTATGCAACTTTTTATTAAGGCGATAACGTCCGAGGGGCTAATATCCGTCTACCATTTTAAAACACATAAAAGTATGTTAACATTAACCAAATAAGTAGACAGGTTTAAACGCTTCATTTTTTTCTGAAAACTGTGGAACATGGCCCTGTGCGGAACAGTATGGTCAACGTTGTTTCAAGCATTAACATTTTAATCATCGAAGATACGCAAAACATTCTATTGACACAGTGATCTCCAGATACGTCGCCAGGAGAGACACCCTTATTAACATCCGCTAGTCATTTATTTGAGGCAAGTGACCAATTGCTAATACAATACAGTACAATACGGAAAACAAAACACGAAACATAAAAAATATTAAAACTGGGGTCACCGCCTTGGAACGGTCAATGCAAAGCAATGGCGGTTTAAACCGGTTTACAGGCATGCCGAACCTCACACTTAGCCTAGAATTAAGACGTCAGACTTTAAGTATGTATGTATACATTTCAATTCGGCAATCAATCTGAATCAGATTCAAGCTAATATGAGAACCAGGTGCCGTAGTTAGTTTATTAAAAAGCGCTCCATACTAATTAATACAGTGACCTAGTTTTGACGATATCGGACCTCGTTATATCGAACCTAACGTACACTTCATTGAAGTAATTAAGATGTCCAAATCTTTAATTCATTCGGTGAAAAAATGCGTCGTTCCATATGACACTTTATTGGTCATGACCTAGATTTCATGAACAAGACAGCAATCTGACACTGTTTGCAGGTGATCTAAAAAAATTTGAAATACGTGAAGGCTTTAATTGCTTGTAAATGTCCGCGACATGCAAAAGCCCGCCGTGCGCGTGTATGTTGTGCTCTGGTGAGTTAAAATACTTATACCCCTAACTACCAATATCCAATGACGTGACCTTGACCTTAAAATACTTATACCCCTAACTACCAATATCCAATGACGTGACCTTGACCTTATGATAACGTGAAAGAATCGTGAGATTTAACCATAATTATGTCGTGTACGTGTATAAGGAAACATACATGCATCAGCAATTAATGAAGAGCAGAACTACGTGCCATAACTGTATGAACATACTTACCAATGAGCACACATACGCCTAATGTGTGTATGCGCATAACCATGCATAATAAATGTATGGACGGGCATGCGAATGAACATACTGCTAAACACTTGTCTTTACAGGGTAACCTGGAAAGCAATGTCAACTCTGCAAATTACCATAACCATTAGATGATTCAAATACCTCGTACATATAAAGACACATATGTGATATGTACTAATCCACAAACACAAGCAGTGCATAATGCATATACATGGTATGTCGCATTGCTAAAGAAAATAAAATGAATGTCCGTTCGAGACAGAGTGTTGTACTGCAAGAGACGACCTGACATACGTTGCATATTTTGGTCTGTGTACAAGCTGCGTACCGACAGATCATATACGAAACGATGTCCTGAATCGTGTACATATACATTTGTAATAATAAAGTACGTTTGCGATATAACATCGCCATTTATTTAGGCGTGCGCTAAGAACATTCTTCGGGCATTCAGATAATCTATAAATTATCAGTAAATCGACTAGCTCCTTCCAGGAAATGTATTGTTTCTGTGATATTCCGTGATTTTTTAAGCAATTTGGTTAGTTGTGTTCCTACAACAAAATTTTCCCATTTTCAATATTCAGCAGAATATTTTGTTACATGAATACATATATGACATCGAGCTCGATTCGAAGTTACACCAAACCAAGCTGGTTTTCTTACTTTCATTCCAGTCTGATGCGGCATGGTTAAGACCTTTACATTTTTTGCCGCTGAATTCGTTATGATTACTTCATGTTTAAACCAACAATCTTCTTCAGTTTTAATTACTCTTTCATATAATAACAAAAGTAAAAGAACTCGGAGATTTACTTGTTCAGCAAAAACAAATCCTCGAACCAATTCGAATCATTTGTTCGTTGGTTTTTCCAACTTTCCAGAAAGTGACATACAAATTCGTTCAGAACACTTTGCGTAAATTTGCTAACAAACAGACCAACGGTAAAGAGATCCTCCCCTTGGTGGAGGTAATACACACCTCAAGGATGTGGAGGTAATACACACCTCAAGGATAAAAAAGGAAATCGGTTGTTAGAATTTAAAGGGCGTGTGGTTTGGCCAACACAGAGATATAGAGTGCAAAGGCTATTGGCAAGTTATACGATGCAACGAATCACCTTAATTATATAATCAATAAAGCAGATTATAACGATTTACTAGATCGTGTTTCTATGATCAATACCACATTTGATCCACGTGGTCCAATATACGTTTCCACAAATGTGAATTATATGAAAATTAATCGGCAGTTTTATCCAAGCAGTGTACTTTGATATAAAATGTGTAACGTTTAACCGAATTTACACAAAAGAGCGCGTGGAAAAGCGTGTTTCTGATGATTAGAAATTAAGTCGTTAACAATGGACCGGGATATCATTAAAATGTAAGTGGCAAAATCAGGAAAGGTCCATACCGTCCAACGGTAACTCAGGGCACACATACGATTTACTTCACTTGTTAAAGATAAAAGATACGCATTTGTAACCATGGTAATGACAAAGGAATGTTAACCTTCTAATTCAGACCTCCCCAAAGCATAAACTGTTCATACAGGAAAAAACAGTACAAGTGTACATTATGTAGCACATTGACCAGTTTAGGTACTACATTACTAAACCTTATGGTTGCCAATTACATTTTAAGATATATTAAAAAACTCAGTATCTGTAGTTGTTTATTTCATGTTAGTGTTTTTGCTGAACCCATATTGTCTTAATGGTATAAAGGTGATAAGAGAGTCACCCGGGTACTTCTTACTAACATATTTACAAATCCCACAAGAGTTTATGATCATTGTTAGGTTGCTTCTTTTGTTTGCTATGACAACCAGAGTTCTGTATGGATTAACTTCAGCCGATAGATTCTGATGAAGGACATCCAAGACACATGCATGCCGGGCTTTGTTAACATTTATGCAGGCTTTTTAGAGAGGGGGAGTGTTCTTTAAAGCAAACTTTGTGGACACGCGATGTTGGGCTACAATAGCTTACTCTTTAGCAATACTATTTTTTGATGAGCAAAAACACTAAACACGCAATATGTTCATTAATATTTAATGCATTATTTCATTAAATATACAACATTTTAAACAACCATTTAATTTTAAATCGTTTAACAGGTCAAAATTTCAGAATCAGTTAAAGCGATGCCTCGTGCAGCTGGGCTTTAGTTAAAAATTAAAATCATTACTGTGAAAGGCCTTGAACTAACATTTATTCGGAATTAAGAGAAGTAATCTACTGATTAGTATTATAGAAAAGCTATCATCAAGCAGGCTAATGCTGTCACGAAATATTACTAACTGGTAAAATATGTTGACTTTTTTGTCTGTATATTGATAGAAACAGGGAATGTTTTAAGATATTTTAACACGTTCCGCCTTGAAATTTTATCAGTTGCATTTTCGGAGAAGACAATAAATGGTATATATAGGTATAATAGCTGTGGAGGTCATGTGAGATGCATTTTCTTAGAAGTAACATGAGATATCTTTTTTATTGCAAATTTTGGAAGAGGAGAGATTGATCTTTAAATTGATACCAGGCTTGCACAATCTGAAAAAAATGAAATGCTAGAAAAATGCTTGGAAAGTTTGCCGATTTATAATGAGACCCTATGGGAATTGGAATTACTGGTATCTAACCTTCTTATATCCAATTATGGGAAGAATGACATAATATCGCAAATTTACAATGAATAATATTCGTTTTCTCGATAATACGACAAAAGCACGTATACAATCTACAAAGGTCGGGCATTGAAGGACTTAAATACTTGTTTAACGGCTACAGATGTGTTTTTTATTAGCACATCCAGGTTGTACCGACAACCGACTCATTCCACATTTTTTTTATTCAAATTCCAAATCCTAACATAAGAAGAATAACTTTTTTTTAAATCGGGACGTACGGACGTACGGACGGACGGACAAGTGCAATGCTTAATGCCACCACTTTATGGTTGCATAAACAAATGCTTGAAATGCATGCTGCGTTAAGTGACTTAATATAGCTATCCACATGTACAAGTGCTATTAGTAAGAACGATTATATCAACCTCCGCGCAGATATCGATGCCGTCATATCAAACCACGTGATGATGACCGATTTAAATCTTCTAGATACTATTTATGGTTTTAATTAGTTATTTTCTTTTTCTGCTTTCATTATTGACTGAAAACGATATATTAAAAGTCCAATTATGTAGAAAAATGCACCTAGTTGCAATGAATAAGTAAAAGTTACAAACACGTAATCCTTCCACATCTGGAAGGATTTTACTTGTGATGGCAGTGGTTACCGTAAACCAATAGGTGAGGTAACCACTGCGAGGAGTTTGCGATTATATAGTAGCTATAAACAGGCCAGTCAGTAATTATTTCTCTGTCAGCTGATGTTCATGATTACTGGATACAATATCTGCAATACCTGCAGACTTGATCGTACCTACAGGTAACTTCCGATCTACCCATTTACTCTTAGCAGTTCGCCGTTTACTTTCACATGGATATAATTTTGGTGTTGGACTCTATTTATTGATTTTTGATTCAAAAAGCGTAGCCTAATATTGGACCAGCTGCTACCAAGTAAAGTTACCTACTATTTGTCTAGGAAAATATTTTGCATGCGACATATGAAACATATTTCATGTTGTTCTGTATAATTGATATAAGATTTAAACACTTTTTAATAAGTGATTCTTTTGTTTAGCTATAGCAGTTTTAAATATTTACAGTGTATCGTAGATCTACAATCTAGTTCTTTAGACAATAAAACATTATTAGTTTAACGTATGTGTAAATTAGCTTCGTATTAGCACGTGTTGATATCCAATACGGGAACGAATGACATATTATCAATTATACCTATGCAGGAGCAATGCTACAATGAATAATATTCGTTTCCTCGATAATACTACAAAAGCACGTATACAATCTACCAAGGTCGGTCATTGTAGGACTTAAATACTTGCTTAACGGCTACAGATGTATTTTAATTCTAACTGGTAAAAAGAAACGTCATTATCACACCCAGGTTGTCCCGACAACCGGTTCATTCCCACATTTCTTTTATTCAAATTCCAAGTCCAGAAATAAGATGAAAAAATATTTACAAAAAACAAACAACATAAGATAGCCAAATGTAAATCTGGCATTTAGCAGTCGAACACTTCTTCTGAAGTAATGTCTATTACTAATTGGATTCTTCAACAAGATTGTGGTACTTATGTATCCTGTGCCTATTTTATCCAGTGGATTATATCCTATTGCTTGTATGATGCAAAAGTAGTTGTGTTGACCATGGGCAATTGTACTCTTTCTTCTATATTGTTGACAAGTTTTACGATGACCATGAATCACTTAGGTTAAGGTTCCAAGTTATTTAATTTAAATGACCGAATGAATGTAATTCAAGAACTAACGTCAACACATTGTAATACATTATTAAAACAATCTGGTTTAAATCTAATTTGTAAATTTGCTCACTGATCGGAATTGTTTTTAGTAGTCCGGGCAATAGGTTACTTGCCTTTAATAATTGATTTTGAGTTGTTAATATACGTTACTATACCACTAAAGACTTAAGACACTGGAACGCCATATATTGTACATTTAAACAAATGTTTTAACTATTAGAGTTAACAAAATAGTAATTCATGCAGCTCCGTTGTTAACTGAGGGTGGGTGCATCTCTTTAAAGAATACTAAAACCGAAGACAAATTTATATTATTGTATCTAAGAAATTAATATCACATTTCCAAAACATACTCGTTCGCAATGATTAAAACTATAATTCCTCATATTTATTAATTAAACCATATTCTTTTAGACTTTCATTCTTTCAAAAGCACAATCAAAACCATTTCTAATGTAATAATACTATATAAATACATATTTTAAAATTATAGCAAAATCATAATGGGGTTATAGCCATCACGATGATATATTTAGGGGAGAGGAAACTTTATTAAGCCAAAATATTATGGTTTTGGGGGCGGTTATAAATACTTCACTTTTTAATATTACCGTTGATCTGAGTTTTTGGTTCCAATAAATTTAATTACTTTGACGGAGAGCTTTTTCAGAATTACTTGAAATCAAATTAATTGAAATAAGTTAGCATTTGATTTGATTCCTTAAAATGTCGGACTTGAAATACTTGATTTGTTTGCTTTTAGTTTAAATTTCACAGGCAAATTATTGTGGTGATGTTCTAATCAATCATGCAAACTCATCGCAGCGGTTACCTCCCATATCGGTTAACGGTTTCCACTGCCATCACAAGTAAAATCATTCCAGATCTGGAAGGGTTACGTGTTTGTAACTTTTACTTATTTAATGCAACTCAGTCCAATTTTCTACACAATTGGACTTTTTATATATCGTTTGCAGTCAATACTGAAATCAGAGAAAAATCAAAGAAAATACCTAATTAAAACCATAAATAGTATCTAGAAGATTTAAATCGATCATCATCACGTGGTTTGTTGTGACGACAGGGATTCGATTAGAGCTATGCTCGGAACCAGTCAAATCTCTGAGCGGAGGTTGTCAATCATGTAGCAGGAGCGTGAAGGTACGTATTTCTGCTCTTAAAACAGACAAAGTGGCGTAAATAAAATAACCTAATAAATTAAATAACCATATATTTCAATTTAACATGGAACAACGTTAGAAGAACCCTGCATAATTGGCTCGCTTTTTAATCACAAAAAGAGTTTTCGACGGTACAGCCGAAAACTCCAATACATGGATATACGCGGATTTGACAGTTTTAGGTTACATTACTCTGCAAAATTAAGCAAAAGTCGACAAACGTTGTTGTTGATTTTTGATATTCTAGTTATTTCGTCTCTTGCATCTGTGTTTTTGAAAATAATGAAAAAAACACACTTTAATGCTATATTCCAGCAGCATCATAAACGAAAGACCCAAAGGGAAAAAAGAACATTCAACGCAGTTGTATTTTGTTAAATGGATATATTATGTTATGATGTAAAATCGATATACTATTTGAAGTATTACAATTCAACGGTGGGTTTCTTGTCCAAGCGTTGACTGAGAAGTATTTCATTCTTATACTATTTGAAATTTCTTTGGTTACAACTGCAATGGCACGCGTAAAATGTCCTTTCTTATACACATTTATATCTTACACGTCTTCTCCGGTGGTACAAGTGGCGTGATGAATATTGTGTGTGCCTTGCGATCGGGAGATCGCGAGTTCGATCACTGCTCGTTAGGCGTTCTACTGGTTAGATACTAGTAATTTCACGGGAATAAATGTGAATAATATCGTAACTGACACGTTATCTACAATGTTTAAAGCGAAACCTGTTTTTTCGGGTAAAAAAATGAAAAAAAAGTACGGAAACTCGCCTTTTGCAGCTCACACCACATCGAATCATGTTCATTTAGACTTATTTTAATGCAATGGCCAGTAATAAGGTATAAAACGTGTAACATTTGCGTATAACATGATTCGATGTGCTGTCAGCTGCAAAAGGCGAGTTTCCGTACTTTTTTTTCATTTTTTTTTACCCGAAGAAACAGGTATCGATTTAATAATTGAAGATAACGTGTCAGTTACGATATTATTCACATTTATTCCCGTGAAAAGTAATACACGCAAAAAATAACAGAGTTACATGGTGATTTTATGTATAAGTGGACCCTAAAGGACCTGTCCCTGGTTTTCTTAAAAGGTTAGATACCAGTAATTCCAATTCCCATAGGGTCCCATTATAAAACGGCAAAGTTTCCAAGCATTTTTCTAGCATTTCCTATATTTCAGATTGTGCAAGCCTGGTATAAAGATCAATCTCTCCTCTTCCAAAATCTGCAATAAAAAGACATGTCATTTTACTTCTAAGAAAATGCATCTCACTTGAATGCAGGCACCGGTAGAAAGCAGGCTTTCGGCAGTCATATTTCGACAAAAGCCCCATACCACAGTAAACACACACCAAAGGTTCACCTTACAGGTAGCCTCCAATGAAATGCACCAAAATGTTTCAGACACGCATAGGATATTAGAAATAACCACAAAAGGAATGTCTGAGATTGCTAAATAGCTTTTATGCCAGAAGAGAAGAGGAACTCTTTAATAATAGGCACTACTTTTGAATGGAGCACGGAGGGATACACAATGATTTACTGGTATCTAACCTAATGATCTTTCTCAAAAAGACACCAAGCACTGTAATGAATATCATGTCCTCCAAGCGATCTGGAGATCGCGAGTTCGATTCCTACTCGGGCAGCGTTTAATGTTCTTTCTCAACAATGATACCAATAACAGGTTCTATCCAGAAAGAGGAATCTGGCTTTCGACACTATCGTGCCGCAATAAGTACTTATATAGGTGTAAACTAAACGTCTCTTACAGTGGTACAGTGCAACACTGTAGTCAATACAAACTGCCGAACCAACCAAAAAAACAGACGATGGTCTAATGTTTAGTGTGAAGTTCTACATTTATTATTTTCTGAATAACAAGACTGTCTGAGCTACTGTCCAAAGAACCTTTGTGTTACGATGCACGTTCTTGACACAGTTTGACAACTGGAGGCTCTCCATTTCAGTGTTTGCTTCCCGCTCGAAGGACTGATCAATTAAATAAGGCTTCGCATCTATAATCAGAACGACCTTTGCAGACAAGCCTTTTTAAAAGTCTCGACAATTAATTCAACGGAACGCACCTTAACTTTTAATGCAGAAACAGGTACACACACGACGCGTCTATAACATATAGTTATATAAGCCCGTATGAACGGTATTTATTTTTTTCTTAATACCATTGTTCTAAGTATACATGTTAATTATGCGTTCTTAAAATCTATACAGCCGTATGGGTTTGCTTGAAAAATATACCAGTTCTATTCCAAGCCTGTTGTTTGATTCCCCTAATGATGAATACACAAACACCAGCTTTACGTGCCATGCAGAGTAAGCTCGCAATTTGACGATTTAATATATTTGTGTTTTGACATACCAATTAGTATAGTGGCTATTTCTTGTCATTGGCTAAAAATGATGAACAAATAAAAACATACTCCGTTGTCAACTGTATGCCACAGGATTCTTTTACTTTCCTTCAAACATTATACAGACGTCAAGCAGCAATCTTCTTTCAGATTGAAATACTATTTTTTTTACTTTTCGGAGATAATCGTCAACTTTTTTAATAAGTGCACAATCTATGCATTTTTTATTAAGCGATAATGTCCGTTAGGCTAATATCCGTCTACTATTTTAAAACACAGAAAAGTATGTTATCATTTATCAAATAAGTAGACACGTTTGAACGGTTCATGTTTCTGCAAACTGTGCACATGGTGATATATAAGAGTTAGATATTATACATACGAACATGGCCCTGTGGGGAACCATTATGGTCACGTGGTCTCAAGCATGAGCATTGTATACATCGCAGATTATACTCAACTATCAATTCTATGACGAAGCCGACTTTTTTGTGGATTGGGATCGATTTATAACAATCTGACTTGGTTACAACAAGAGGGTCATGATGGCCCTGGGTCGCTCACCTGAGTTTAAAGCATCATAATGGCTTTTAAGAAGAAGATTGTTTGAGATTTCAATATTGCCATATAAGGAAAACTGTCCCGCCCCCTTGCAGCCATGTTTTTTAACAAATCGCGAAAATAGGCTAGTGTATATGTACATGAATGATCTGGAAAGTTATATTGCGATCTGGCTATATCGCGATCGCGATCCATGGACCCCGCGAATTGTGATATAACGATTTGCAGTGTACCAAAGAAAATATTGTCACGGTATCGTTAATCTTGTGAAACACGTGCACGGACTAAAATAAATGTAAACACAGTTAGAGCGCCTAATTTGTGCTAATACAAGTGACGAATATTAGGTTAATGTTTGCAAACTATACTAGTCTTTGTGCCCAATGCTATGCAAGTCTATCTTCTAAAACAAGTCAACAAGCCTATCCATATCTATTTTTACAATGAAATGGGCTAGCTCACACCCCATACTCAGTTTGTACTCAAGTTATTAAACAGACAGCATTTTTTTTATTTTTAGTAATGGTGCCCTCGACCACAATCACCCCAGATGCAACCTCAAGAGAGGCATCTATGTAAGAAGTTTTATTACAATAGCAATTTGCGTTCTCAAGTTATTGTTCAGAAACCAAAAGTTGGTGCTGCTGTCAAGTCTGTCAGCCCACATGCCCAATGACATACTCCAATCTAATAACCACAAATTGTCATTTGGTTAAAAATGGCTATCTCAGATACTTGTTATAACTTCATCTGTACAGTAATTAAATGATAATGCAAAATTTGGAAGACTTTTTTTCTATGATTTTTTTTAATCCACTGAAGTCCAACAAATTAAAGTTTAAGCATAATACCTGCTCATGTGCAATTTTCAACACTTTTTCCTGATGCAAAAAAACAACAACAATTAATTAAAATGCAATATTTTACCATTGCCCTCTACAACCACACAAAGTTTCATGAACCTAGCTTTTGTATTTATTGAGTTATTGCAGGACCCAAAATATTCCATTGTTATTGATAGTGCAGTTTACTGAATTGTCTAGGAAGCTGCTTAACCACTGGCCAAGTTCATTGGGCCAGAAAAGGATAAATAGATCAGTTAGGGAAAATTTTACAATTCCTGACATAACATGTATATAGGATAGGAGGTCAAATAAGATTCAAGTAAACAGGTGCTCTGGTTTTTGAGTTCCTTCCTGATGTGATTTTCTGGAGATTATCATAATTACCAGAAGTATTGGGAATATTTAATTTGAATATTCAAATATAATTCTAATATGGGTTGTTGTTCATGTTCCTGCCTCATCACCACTACATCATCATCATAATCATCATCATAATGATCGTCATCATCATGATGATGATCATCATCATCACCATCATCAGCATCATCATCATCACCATCAAAAACACCAAAATTACAGTATCATAAGCATCATAGCCTTCATCATTTTAATATTTATAATAATCTTCAAAAATAAGCAACATCAACAACAGCTTTAGCATTTTAAACTGAAGTTTTATAGGCTACATTTATAAACATTTACCTGACCTGCCATAAAAAATGCCCAGACCATAGAACATTTTTATTAAGTTTGTCAGATATTTTGTTGTTTTATTTTTTCAATAATTAAATTTTGTTGGTTAAATAAGTGTTTTGTTTTGATAGCATCCACTTTACAAGGAATTTGGTGGAGGGTCACCAAAGGAACATTTATGTGAAATTAGTTTCAAATCCAACCAGTGGTTTTAGACTAGAAGATTTTCAAAGTTTTCAATATAACCATATAAGGAAAACTGCCCCGCCCCCTGGCGACCATGTTTTCTCATGAATCAAAATGATTTCAAGGAATTTGGTACAGGGTCACCCAAGGAACATTTTTGTGAAATTATTTTGAAATCCAGTCAGTAGTTCAGACGAGAAGATTTTCAAAGTTTTCAGTAAAACCATATAAGGAAAACTTCCCTGCCCCCTAGCGGCCATGTTTTTTAACAAATCAACATGATTTCAAAGAATTTGGTAGAGGGTCACTAAGGAACATTTCTGTGAAATTATTTTGAAATCCAACCAGTGGTTTTACACTAAAAGATTTTTAAAGTTTACATATAAACATATAAGTAAAAACTGTCCCGCCCCCTGGCGGCCATGTTTTCAAACAAATCAAAATGATTTGAAGGAATTTGGTAGAGGGTCACCCAATGAGCATTTCTGTGAAAACTATTTTCAAATCCAGCCAGTGGTTTCTGACAAGAAGATTTTTTAAGTTTTCCAGTTGTTAAGTTTTGGTTACCATGGTTGCCAGAGTTTTCAATATATTTTAATAAATTGAAGGAATTAGGTAAAGGACCATTCCAGAAACATTCTTGCCAAGTTAGGTTAAAATCCACCCAGTGATTTCAGAGAAGAAGTTGTTTCAAGTAAAATGTTGACGACGGACGACTTACGACGGACGCCGGACACAGACTGACCACAATAGCTCACCCTTGAGCACTTCGTGCTCAATTGAGCTAAAAAGAGTCCCCAAAAAGGCAAAAGTGACCTTATATTGCTCACCTGTCAAGAGTTGTAATGTCAGCAAAACATTTTATTTGCCCAGTGACCTAGTTTAAGACCGCAGATGAACCGTTCTCAGACTTTAAGTATGTATGTATAAATTTCAATACGTCATTCTATCTGACTTAGATTCAAGCTGATATGAACACCAGGTGCCTTAGTTAGTTTATTAAAAAGCGCACCATATTAATTAATACAGTGACCGAGTTTTGACCAAAACTGACCCCGTTATATCAAACCTAACGTACATTTCATTGCAGTAATTAAGTTAATCAAATCTTTTATTCATTTGTTGAAAAAAATGCGTCGCTCCATATGACACTTTATTGATCATGACTTAGATTTTATGACCAATACAGCAATCTGACAATGTTTGTGGGTGATCTAAAGAAAATTTAAATAAGTGAAGGCTTTCAATGCTTTTAAATGTCAACGACATTGCTTAAGAACATAATATGAAAGTCAGTTAGCGACATAGTGTCCTGTACATGTACTGAAAGAGACCACCTGACATTCGTTGCTTATTTTCGTCTGTGAACAAGCTGCGTACAGACAGGCCATATACGAAACTATGTGCTGAATTCGTAATAATTAAGTACGTGTGCAATATAACATCGCCATTTATTTAGACATGCACTAAGAACAATCTTCGGGTATTCCGAAAATCAGTAAAAACATAAGTACATTTTCTTCCCGGAAATGTATTGTTTCCGTGATATCTAGATACAAATTTGAAATACAATGAGACAAACATGTGACTTGAAGATATTTGGTCAGTCAGCAGCTGGTTTTATTCTGTTTATTTAAATCGGACGCGGCAGGGTTTAGGCCTTTGAACCGCGATTTTTTGCCGCTAAATTTCACTTTTACACTGAATAAAAACTGATAAAACATTTTTAACAAGAGGGCCATGATGGCCCTAGGTCGTTCACGTGAGTGTAAAGCATCATAATGGCTTTTACGAAGAAGATTGTTTGAGATTTCAATAAAGCCATATGAGGAAAACTGTCCCGCCGCCTGGCAGCCATGCTTTTTAACAAATCGCGAAAATAAGCTAGTGTATATGTACATGAATGGTCTGGAAAGTTATATTGCGATCTGGCCATATCGCCATCCATGGACCCCGCGAATTGCGATATAACGATTTGCAGTGTACCAAAGAAAATACTGTCACGATATCGTTAAACTTGTGAAACACGTGCACGGACTAAAATGATTGTAAACACAGAATACAGTTAGAGCGCCTACTTTGTGCAGATACAGGTGACGAGTATTAGGTTAATGTTTGCGAGCTATACTAGTCTTTGTGCCCAATGCCATGCAAGTCTATCTTCTAAAACAAGTCAACAAGCCTATCCATATCTATTTTTACAATGAAATGAACCAGCTGGACCTGGATTAAATGGTCACACCACATACACTGTAACTCAGTTTGTACTCAAGTTATTAAACAGACAGCTTTTTTATTTTTAGTAATGGTGCCCTTGACCACAACCACCCCGGATGCAACCTCGAGCGAGGCATCTATGTATGAAGTTTTATTATTTTTGTTCTCAAGTTATTGTTCAGAAACCAAACATTGGTGCTGCTGTCAAGTCTGTCAGCGCACATGCCCAACGACATACCCCGATCTAATAACCACACATTTTCATTGGTTAGAATTGCCATCTTAGATATGTGTTATAACTTCCTCCGTAAAGTAATTAAATGATAATGCAAAATTTGAAAGACTTGATGCCATAACGACTGCAATTTGACTTTTTTCTATGATTTTTTTTAATCCACTGAAGTTCAACAAATTAAAGTTTTAGCATAATACCTGCTTATGTACAATTTTCAACGCTTTTTCCTGATGCAAAAAACTACAATTAATTAAAATGCTATATCTTACCATTGCCCTCTATAACCACACAAAGTTTCATGAACCTAGCTGTTGTATTTATTGAGTTATTGCAGGACCCAAATTTTATTGCACAGACAGACATACAGACAGAAACATAAATGGAGTCTGTCCCATCTGATCATGCAACCAGTAGTGGACAAATAACTTTCAAAACAAACTCTTTATTAATGTCAGTGACATATAAATATTAAACTAACTTATGAAAAAACTGAAAATATTTCTCTGAAACAGAACCTTTCCAACACAGAACCCAGTTTATATTATGCATTGGAAGAATCATGTGCAAATATTCCATTGTAATTGATAGTGCAGTTTACTAAATTGTCTAGGGAGCTGCTTAACCACAGGCCAAGTTCATTGCGCCACATGACGATAAATAGGTCAGTTGGAGAAAGTTATACAATTCCTGACAACATGTATATAGGATAGGAGGTCAAATAAGATTCAAGTAAACAGTTTTTGTATTCCTCCCTGATGTGATTTTCTGGAGATTATCATAATTACCAGAAGTATTGGGAATATTTAATTTGAATATTGAAATATAATTATATTGGGTTGCTGTTTATGTTCATGCCTCATCACCACTGCATTATCATCATTATCATCATAAAACACCAAAATCACAGTATCATAAGCATTATAGCCTTCATCATTTAAATATGTATAATCATCTTCAAAAATAAGCAACATCAACAACAGCTTTAGCAATTTAAACCGAGGTCTTATAGGCTCCATTTATAAACATTTACCTGACCTACTCTAAAAAATGCCCAGACCATATAACATCTTTATTAAGTTTGTCAGATATTATGTTGTTTTATTTTTTTCAATAATTAAATTGTTTTGGTTAATTGTTTTGTTTTGATAGCATCCACTTTACAAGGAATTTGGTAGAGGGTCACCAAAAGGAACATGTATGTGAAATTAGTTTGAAATCCAGCCAGTGGTTTTAGATCAGAAGATTTTTTAAGTTTTCAATATATCCATATAAAGAAAACTGACCGGCCCCATGGCGACCTTGTTTTTTCACGAATCAAAATGATTTTAAGGACTTTGGTAGAGGGTCACCCAAAGAACATTTCTGTGAAATTATTTTGAAATCCAGCCTGTTGTCTCAGAGATTTTTTTTAAGTTTTCAGTAAAACCATATTAGGAAAACTGCCCTGCCCCCTAGCGGCCATGTTTTTTAACAAATCAAAATGATTTTAAGGAATTTGGTAGAGGGTCACCCAAAGAACATTTCTGTGAAATTATTTTGAAATCCAGCCAGTGGTCTCAGACGAGAATATTTTTTTTAAGTTTTCAGTAAAACCATATAAGGAAAACTGCCCTGCCCCCTAGCGGCCATGTTTTTTACGAAATCAAAATGATTTCAAGGAATTTGGTAGAGGGTCACCAAGGAACATTTCTGTGAAATTATTTTGAATTCCAGCCAGTGGTTTCAGACTAGAAAATTTTTAAAGTTTACAATATAATTATATAAGGAAAACTGCCCCGCCATCTGGCAGCCATGTTTTTTAACAAATCAAGAAGATTTGAAGAAATTTGGTAGAGGGTCACCCAAGGAACTTGTCTGTGAAATTATTTTGAAATGCAGCCAGTGGTTTCATACTAGAAGATTTTTAAAGTGTTTAATATAGTTATATAAGGAAAACTGCCCCGCCCCACTGGTGGCCATGTTTTTTAACGAATCAAAATGATTTCAATGAATTTGGTAGAGGGTCACCCAAGGAACATTTCTGTGAAATTATTTTGAAATCCAGCCAGGGGTTTCAGACAAGAAGATTTTTAAAGTTATCAAATTAGCCATACAAGCAGCAAGTAGCATGGTGCACTCTAAATAGTGTAAAAATATTTCTCAATTAAGGAAACAAATGTAAAACAGTGTAGAAGTATTTTTCAATTAAGGAGAAATAATATATCAGCTTCAAAAATCATGTAAGATAATTACTTGAGTTTCCTAAATCCCAATTCAAATGTAAAAGTCAGTCCAAAAGTTACATGATTAAATAAATGATACTGAATAAGTTACTAACTAAACAGTCCAAAAACTACAGAAAATAATTAACTGTTTCAGATGATCTAAACCCTACGTTTACAACATGAATTCTACCTATTGATTATTGTTTAAATCTTTTTCCTGACTGGATGCCAAGACAGACAGTGGACAATTTTATTGCTGCACACAGCCAAAATATATGTCAGAAGCAGGCTATCAATGGTTACTATGTGTAATGATGCTGATCTCAAATAGAAGTATCATGTTGACTCAGGGTGATGTATTGATTTTACTAATAAGCAGGCTCCACTATCTAACCTACAAAGGGAAACAACACATTTATGACACTTATCTTCCTGATACTGCATTTACCTCCCTTTACCCCACGAGTTATTCAGGAATAGATGTACTTGGGTCAAAAATAAGGGACAATAACTCTGGTGTTCCTGGTCCGATCTGGCCCATTATCAAATTCATCCAAGATTTTATGGTTATACACAAACTGTGCAAGTTTTGTCACGATTGAATAAAAAAAATGTAGTCTTCATCGTGATAACGGGCCAAATTGTTGACGGCATACGGACGCCGGACGACCTCGGAGAGGTCCCCTATACCAATAGCTCACCGAGCACTTCGTGCTCAGGTGAGCTAAAAACTTGCATGCCAGGCTATGTTAACATTCGTCCAAAAATGTTAGAGCGGTGGAGTGTTCTTTAAAGCATCATTTTTGGCCATGCGATTCTGGGCTACAATAGCTGACCCTTCAGCACTATGTGCTGTGGTGAGCAAAAAACACTCAACTCAAAATATATTCATTAATGTTTAATTTAATAAATCTTTGCAAAATAAACAACATTTTAAACAACCATTTTATTTGAAATCGTTTAACTGATCTACAAAAATTACAGAATCAGGTAGAGATTTCTAGTGCAGCTGTGCTCTAGTAAAAACCAATACTCGGATATGTTTTGACAATAATAGGCTACGGACTACCATTAATTCTGATTTAAGAGAAGTAACGCACTGATTAGAATTATAGAAAACCTATCATAAAGCAGACCATTGATTTTAAACACATCAAAATCCTTCAAAATGATTGGTTTAGAGATGTCATGGTACAGCCAGCTGATTAAAAATGATTCATTTAGATCTGTCTCGGTGCTGGAAGTGTAAGATTGTAGCAGATCCAGGCTAAGAGGCTTTGCCTTCCTCTTTTTGCCATTGCAGTATCTGAGGTGTAAAGTAAGAGATGATGATGTCTGCTCCTGAAACAAGGGAAACAACTGTGAAGTAAAAGTAGTCATTATATAACGTCTGCTGTTGAAACCATGGAAACAACAGTGAATTAAGAGTCGTCATAATAACTGCTCCAGAAAAAACAAGGGAGACAATTGTGAAGTAAGAGTAGTCATAATGTCTGCTCCTGCAACAAGGGTGACAACTGTAACGTAAGAGATGATAATTTCTGCTCCTGAAAAAAGGGAGACAATTATAAAGTAATAGTGGCTATAATATCTGCTCCTGAAACAAAGGAGACACCTGAGATGTAAGAGTGGTCATAATGTCTGCTCCTGAAACAAGGGAGACAACTGTGAAGTAAGAGTCATCATAATGTCTGCTGTTGAAACAAAGGAGACACCTGAGAAGTAAGAGTGGTCATAATGTCTGCTCCTGAAACAAGGGAGACAACTGTGAAATTAGAGTGGTCATATTGTCTGCTCCTGAAACAAAGGGGACACCTGAGAAGTATGAGTGGTCGCTAGGTCTGCTCCTGAAACAAGGGAGACAACTGTGAAGTAAGAGTGGTCGTATTGTCTGCTCTTGAAACAAGGGAGACAACTGTGAAGTTAGAGTGGTCATAATGTCTGCTCTTGAAACAAGAGAGACAACTGTGAAGTTAGAGTGGTCATAATGTCTGCTCCTGAAACAAGGGAGACAACTGTGAAATTAGAGTGGTCATAATGTCTGCTCCTGAAACAAGGGAGACAACTGTGAAGTAAGAGTCGTCGTAAAATTGCTCTTGAAACAAGGGAGACAACTGTGAAGTTAGAGTGGTCGTAATGTCTGCTCTTGAAACAAGTGAGACAACTGTGAAGTAAGAGTGGTCGTAATGTCTGCTCTTGAAACAACGGAGACAACTGTGAAGTTAGAGTGGTCGTAATGTCTGCTCTTATACCAAGTGAGACAACTGTGAAGTAAGAGTGGCCATAATATCTGCTCCTGACACAAGTGAGACAACTGTGAAGTAAGAGTGGTCATAATGTCTGCTCTTGAAACAAGGGAGACAATTGTGAAGTAAGAGTGGTCGTAATGTCTGCTCTTGAAACAAGTGAGACAACTGTGAAGTAAGAGTGGTCGTAATGTCTGCTCTTGAAACAAGGGAGACAACTGTGAAGTAAGAGTGGTCGTAATGTCTGCTCTTGAAACAAGTGAGACAACTGTGAAGTAAGAGTGGTCGTAATGTCTGCTCTTGAAACAATGGAGACAACTGTGAAGTAAGAGTGGTCGTAATGTCTGCTCTTGAAACAAGGGAGATAACTGAGAAGTAAGAGTGGTCATCATGTCTGCTCCTGAAACAATGGAGACAACTGTGAAGTTAGAGTGGTCATAATGTCTGCTCTTGAAACAAGGGAGACAACTGAGAAGTAAGAGTGGTCGTAATGTCTGCTCTTGAAACAAGGAAAACAACTGTGAAGTTAGAGTGGTCGTAATGTCTGCTCTTGAAACAAGGGAGACAACTGTGAAGTTACAGTGGTCATAATGTCTGCTCTTGAAGCAAGGGAGACAACTGTGAAGTTAGAGTAGTCGTAATGTCTGCTCTTGAAACAAGGGAGACAACTGTGAAGTTAGAGTGGTCGTAATGTCTGCTCTTGAAACATGGGAGACAACTGTGGAGTAAGAGATGATAATGTCTGCTACTGACAAAAGGGAAGACAACTGGGAAGTAAAAGATTATAATGTCTGCTGAGAAAAGGGAGACAGCCGTAAAGTAAGAGATGATAATGTCTGCTCCTGAAACAAGCGAAACAACCATGAAGTAAGAGATCTTCATGTATGTAAACAAGAGAGATAACAAATAAACGGTAGTAATGTCATGCAGATGGACATGTCGCAAAGTTAGTTGCTACACAAATTTCGCATTATCAGGTTATCAACTTTATTATGACTGTTGGGGGAGGTGATTGGAGAGACATACCGAAGACTAAAGCAATATCAGAAGAAGGAAATGTTTATGTTTTAACATGTAAGCAAAGTGACAAAGCCCATGGTTATTGAAAGGAAAACTGTGAAGATATTCAGTACTTACTTTTCTAAAACATCACAAAGACAGGAGGTGTGCATTTCTACATGCTTTAAGGCACGAATTAAGTTGCATTATAGCATAGGAAGTGCCAACACATATTTATACAATTTTTTGTGTACCACAATAATACATACATCGATCAATAATCATGAAAGAGCTGCATTATACCTGCACGTCGCATGCTGTGTAATGTCTCCATAAGGGTGGTCTGGAGATTGAAAGCTCCTGCCTTTGCTCCGTGGTACAGCATCGCAAATTCCCCCGATACCTGGTATATGGCCAGCGGGTGGGTGGGGTACTGATGAGTGAAACAAATAAAACATTAATGCCAAGAATGAATAATTTGATTGTATAACAATTCATTTCAATGTTCATTCAAGCTTTTTGGTATTAGTTTTTATTTTGTTACAAATTTTTCAGCAATTCATAATTTGATCATTTTCATATGCCTGAAGTACACACTAAAAGGAATTAACTTAAAGGAAGAGTATGGAGAATATGGGGAGAATATAGGGAAGGAATTGACTTTTCAAATAAGAAAACAGATTGGTATTACACATTAATGTACAGAAAAAAAATGTTCACAAGAAAACATTAAATGGGTATTCGTACAGGGGATTGTGGTGTTGTGTATTTACAATATGCCAATCATACTGTTAAATGCTATCAGCGCATGATAAGCCCCGCCTACTAGATATTGATGCATGTTCACCACTGGTTGTTAGTTAGCAGTTGAATAATAAACATAGCCACAAAGTATATGAACGCATATTCCTTACATGAACCCAGACACAATAAACTACACAACATGTGACTTTTTATTACAAGTATGTGCAAGTTGATACCTTGGTCTTCATTGTCTTGACAACATCCAGGTAGGCCAGGCCTGGCTTCACCATCAGGATGTCTGCCCCCTCCTGTACATCTCGGTCCTGCAATGGTATAGGGAATACATGTCAGGGTCGTAGCTGGACCATATTTGTTTTAGAATTATATACAAGAAAATTGTGAATTTAAGTGCCATTTATTGAGTTAGCTAAATACCAAGTTTATCTTACTCCCACTTCAGAATATTTTGATCATGTAATGGTAACGTTGCATGCATGTCAAGAGCACAGCTAGTCCAAATCAAAATTCTGTACAGCAAAATTGTGAACACAATTTAGAGGCTTAAAATCTCGACTTATGACTGAGTATTTACCATAGATACCATTTATGACGTATTTTAAAGAACACCAGAGCTGTCAGAGGACAATGCTTGACTATTATTTCAGTATTGCAGTTGGTACATATTTTGGAAAGTGGCAGGGGCATAAAATTGTTGAAATACAAAGCTAAGTTATGGCAATTATTTCATCAATTTTTTCCAAGTTTTAAATGAATACCTTTTGTAGTTTATAAATAACAAGACCTTGCAACAAAAACATTACCCCCAAAATCTATGTAAAAAGTGGGCATACCTCTGTCAAAATACAAAACAGAGTTATGGGGATTGTTGCACCTGATGCTGATGTTGTTAACAAAGATGCATTCCAAGTTTCAAGTGAATAACTTATGTAGTTTTAAAGTTACAAGACTTTTGAATATAAACTTTAACCATGATCAGGCGCCTACACAAGGGCAAGTAGGAAAACTCACCTATTCTTCGAAAAGTCAAGCTAAAAAACATATATTGAGCAAGCTAAATCCCAGGCATATTTGACTCCACCTCCTGAACATTTCAGTCCTATTATGATACCGGGGCATGCTGTCACAGGCGCAGCTAGCAATTCCATAACAGTGCTAAAATATTTCTAAAGTTGATTAATATACGAATGTTCCATGAGATAGAAAATTATATTATATATGACTCTTTATAAATATTGACCCAGATCACTGTTCGGACTTGAGCTAAAATAAGGTGATCTGAGATGGGTTGGCGGTCACAATATTAGGAAAATTGCAGCAATGATTGAAAATTTGTCTTTAATTTTCAATGTGTCTCGAAAAGCAAATTAGGAAGTGGTGAGAAGACACACCTTGAGTACACACAAGACTCACCCTGAGTCCGCACAGGATTCACTCTGAGTCCACACAGGACTCACCCTTAGTCCGCACAGGACTCACCCTGAGTTTGCACAGGACTCACCCCGAGTCCACACAGGACTCACCCTGAGTCCAAACATAATGAAGCCTTTGCATGAAGGACCACAAACTACTAAATATACTTACCACGGCCCTTTCTGCAAGCCCTATGGATCCCGGGGGCAGCTGGTAGCACTTCCTGTCTCCGAAACTGGGGGCTGATTTTGCAGCATCTCTGGAATACAGGAAAGCCTCCATACAGTAATAAGCCATGCAGAATGTATGGACGTTCTTGTAATTCAGAAATAATTTATGATGACAAATAAAATTATCAATAAAAACAGATAATGCAGAGCATTATGAAAGTGTTTGTAATTCAAAAACTATTCAAAAGCAAAATCAACTTATATCCAAAACAAACATAATGTAAAGTAACTTTTATTTTTACCACTTTTTAAATCACTCTTGCCCATTACTTAAAAATATATAAAGTTTTCAAACAAGATCTAATATTCCATATATTAATACTATAGCTCTCATACATTCACAGTGGACCTAAATATTTTATCTTCTAATGTTCTTATTATACCAACAAGGGTTGTTTCCTGGGTCTGAGAGTGGGTCCTGATTACAAATAAACTTAAGAAATAATTCTCATTTTATCGTTGTTTATCAGCCAATAAACAACGATTTGGAGTTCTGACACGTAAGAATTAAATCACAAATTCCGTGTGATGTCACTTTCATTGATAAAAAAAGAACAAATGACGTCAGAAACGGAACTACTTTTTTGCATTGTTTAATGGTGGTTTCACAATGATAATTTAGTTTTTTGTTCTTTGTCTATAGATAAATCTGTGAGTGTCATGATAAATAAATTATGTGAAGTCCATTTTAACGTTTTTCTGAGCGTTTTTAGTCTTAAGAATTACTAGTTACATACATGCATATATCATCCGATGAAAGCCAGAACATACTATCAGCCTTCTTCGTACATGTACAAAAGCTGATGACACCTTCTGGCTCTATGGACGATATCATACCTGAAAGGTCCATAGAAACTGGAGGCAAACTTTGCACTGTAACTCATCACAGACACTCTACTGCCGTAACCACTTTCTGCGAGTGCCTTTTTGATGGCCCCTATTCTTCCATCCATCATATCAGAAGGGGCAATAATGTGGCAGCCTGGAACAGACAAACTGAATTTATTTACAACAAGAGCTGTCTCGGTACAGCGCGCTTGACTATTCAACCCCTTTGTCAGAGTTATGGGCCTTTATAACTACAAACAAGAAAAATATTGAGGGGAAACCATTTTTCTATTTTTAGTAACAGTGACCTTGACCCCACCCACCCCATACATAATCCCAAGCGAGGTTTAGATATAAGGGATGTATGAAGTTTCATTAAAATATCTCAATGCTTTTTCAGGTTAATGAGCAGAAACCTTTTTTCTATTTTTAGTAACATTGACCTTGACCTTGACCCCACCCATATGCAATCCCAAGCGAGGTCTCGATATAAATTATCCATTTATTAAGTTTCATTAAAATATCTCAATGCGTTCTCAAGTTATTGAGCTGAAACTGTTTTTCTATTTTCATTAACATAGACCTTGACCCCACCCACCCCATATGCAATCCCAAGTGAGGCCTCGCTAAATGGTATCTATGTATGATTTTTCATTAGAATAGCTCAATCAGTTCTTGAGTTATAGAGATATAGACTTGTTGCACACAAACCTTAACCTGAATTTTCGCTTGCACGCAAACCTTAACCTAACTTTTTTAAGTACAGAAAGGTGCATAATTCTACTAAAATGCTGGTCACAGCTATGGGTCTTGGCCAGTGACCTTATATAATGACCCTGAATGCATGTGTGAAGTTTCAGTTGAATATCTGAAGTAGATATAGAGATATGGAGTGGTTGCACGCTAACTTTAACCTGATTTTATTAGTACAAAAAGAGGCATAATTCTGCTAAATTGCTGGCCTGAGTTATGGGCCTTGGTCAGTGACCTCACATTATGACCCCGAACACGTGAGAAGTTTCAATTGAATATCTGTAGTAGTTACAGAGATATGGACTTGTTCCACGCAAACCTTAACCAGAGCATTACGCCGACGCCGACGAATGGGTAAGTAGTATAGCTCGAACTATTGTAAAGCTAAAAATGTGCAGTTTCTAAGACATCACAGACAAAAAGGTCAAAACAGTAATTTCCTTGCCAATGCATTGAAGACAAACAGCAAATATGGTAAGTTTGAGACAATTCAAGCTTTGAAAAATACCAATAATACTGTATACCCAAATTATTGAACTCCATTCCAAGTACATATCACACGCACTCAATTTTGTACGAGTTGGTGAAAATACACATAACATAATAAACTTGTGCTGACTGAATTATTTCAGACAAACTATCAGCCTTTACATACCAACAAACGAGCCATTGTTTATAAGCAAGCCTGTATAAGTCTTATATAGCAATGATGAGAAAATAACAAAGTGCAGATACATAATATAAAGGGCAACACCTGTGTACATAGTTTAGTTACTGGTACCAATTATTACAGTACGAGGGTTGAGTGTGAAACTTTGTACCTCATATTGAGCAGATACAAGTACGAGGGTTGAGTGTGAAACTTTGTACCTCATATAGCGCAGATACAAGTACGAGGGTTGAGTGTGAAACTTTGTACCTCATATAGAGCAGATACAAGTACGAGGGTTGAGTGTGAAACTTTGTACCTCATATACAGCAGATACAACAGTTTCACAATCAACCCTCAAAATGTAACTAGAAATAAACAATAAATCAAGAATAAAGCCTACCAGCTTTTGCGTAATTGACACTGATCTCGGCAAGCCTAGCAATGCTGGCCTCATTGTTGATACTGCCATCTTCATACAGAACACCTTCAAAGAAAGAACAAAAAGATATGCAACAATAGTTCATTATATGGTGTTGATCATATTGTCAATAGTATGAATTGAATAACATTGAATGGTTTTCATTATATTCATTATATTGAAAAATATTAATAAAGTCTCGGTCACAACCCGCATGTTTTTGAGACCATAAGATAAACACATGCATTTGTAAAACCTTGTGAAGTTTGTACGGGCATTGCGTAAAAGCAGTCACTGCATGTCTGCTGCATGTTTGCAATTTTAGCAGACCACAGAAGAATCGTGCGACTGACATGCATCTATCCCACAGCGACCCACGGTCACCGTATGATTGTGAATTACTTTTAATGTTGCCGTAGGGATAACCCATAGTTATGACCTTAAGTTGTTCGCACGGTTGCCACAAGACAGCAAAGGTACCTTTGCACCAACACAACAATCCACATTTTGGGGGGAAAAAGATTCTACATGTATTGGTGTCATTTATGACTTTTAATTTGACATGTACATATGGAAGAAACTATGGTTAAAATTTTATCAAATTGTAAAAATATTAATATTACTTCAAAGTAACTGTATGAATGTAGCAAAAGTGAAACAAGGCAGTCCAAAAGACAGCTATATCCCCCGCCGTGATCCTTCATTAGATTTTAAAGGTGACTTTGAAGTATCACACTGACCTTAATCTGGCACAGTTGGACCAGATATAAAAGTACAGTTTCAGAAATTTAGATACGGAGCTGACACAAAAATGGAGGCTCAAACATTTGGCAAGCCTGTTCCATGCCTTCTGCACATCGCCTCAATGTGATAAACATTTGAGCCAGGTTTTATGAAAATCCTTCAAAGGGCATAGGAGATATAGAGCAGACACAAACATGGAGGCTCAAACATTTGACCTTCAAGTGTGACCTTGACCTTGAGGTGGCGTGACTGCCTCATGCCTTCTGCACATTGCCTCAATGCGATAAACATTTGAGGTAAGTTTCATGAAAATCCTTTAAAGGGCACAGGAGATATAGAACGGACATGAAAATACAGGCTCAAACATTCAACCTTCAAGTGTGACCTTGACCTTGAGTTGGCTTGACTGGCTTAGGCCTTCTGCACATGGTCTCAATGAGCAAAACATTTTAGCCAAGTTTCATGAAAATCCTTCAAAGGGTATAGGCGATATGGAGCGGACACGAAAAACGGACATGAAAATGGAGGCTAAAAAATGTAACCTTCAAGTGTGACCTTGACCTTGAGCTGGCGTGAAAGGCCCATGCCTTCTGCACATCGTCTGAATGACCTAAACCATTGAGCCAAGTTTAATGAAAATACGTCAAAAGGCATAGGAGATATGGAGCGGACACGAAATGGAGGCTCAAATATTTAACCTTCAAGTGTGACCTTGACCTTGAGCCAGCATGACTGACTCATGCCTTCTGCACATCGTCTCAATGACCTTAACATTTGAGCGAAGTTTCATGAAAATCCTTCAAAAGGCATAGGCGATATGGAGCGGACACGAAATGGAGGCTAGAATATTTGACCTTCAAGTGTGAACTTGACCTTGAGGTGGCATGACTGACTCATGCCTTCTGCACATCGTCTCAATGACCTTAACATTTGAGCCAAGTTTCATGAAAATCCTTCAAATGGTATAGGAGATATGGAGCAGACACGAAAATGTTACGGACAGACGGACGGACAGACGGACGGACGGACGAAGGGCATTCCTATAACCCCCCTCCCGCTTCGCGGCAGGGGATTAATAAAAAGATAATATGGAAAATGACGACATCGTGTTAAAAGCATGCAAACAAGTTAATTATACAAAGCACATGGCGCCGTGCGGTCACAATGCAATAATCCACTGTGCCTTGCAGTGACTGTGAGGTGTCAGTTTCATTTATGCGGCACCAGTACATTACCACAAGGGAGCTGTAAGTGCTACGCAACGAAGCAGTATGGTGTCTGCAAGTGCACCGTGTGTGCTTGCAACAGCCAAATTTGTAGCTAAAAACGTAAGATGTCAGTATGTTGACTGCACGATATCCACACAATGCCCGCATGATGAGTGACTGACACTCAACCGCCGCATCAACTTAAGCTCTTGCCTTCATGTCTGCTGTTGTCGTTTTGGCGACCTTACATTCAAGAAAAAACATATAGACAAGGTGTGGTCCACACATATTTGACAAAAGTCGGCCATATGCTCGTTGTGCAGTTGCCGCAACCCAGTTGTGACTAAGGCTTTAAACAATCACATCTGTTACAAAATGACAATAAACTCCATTCACTTGATCATTTCTCATAAACAAGAGGGCCAAATGGCCCTGGGTCGTTCACCTGATCATCATGGTTTGAAAAACTTAAGTGACAAAAGACATTCAAAATGCTGAAGTACATGTTGAAATTGAAGCTTTTTCTTCAATTTGACCTAGTGACCTAGTTTCTGACCCCACATGACCCAGATTTGAAATCAGCCAAGATACCATTGGGACAAATGTTCTGACCAAGTTTCATGACGATTGGGCAAATAATGTAACTTCTACAGTGTTAACAAGCTTTTTCTTCAATTTGACCTAGTGACCTAGTTTTTTACCCCACATGACCCAGATTCGAATTCGACCGAGATATCATAGGGACAAATGTTCTGACCAAGTTTCATGAAGATTGGGCAAAAAATGTGACTTCGAGAGTGTTTACAAGCTTTTTCTTCAATTTCAACTAGTGACCTAGTTTTTGACCCCACATGACCCAGATTCGAACTCGAGATATCATTGGGACTAAGGTTCTAACCAAGTTTTTCATGAAGATTGGGCAAAAAATGTGACTTAAAGAGTCTTCACAAGCTTTTTCTATAGCCATATCAGGAAAACTACCCCGCCCCCTGGCGGCCATATTTTTCAACGGATCGGAACAACTTTCGAACTCGGCCAAGATATCATTAGAACAAATCTTCTGAGCAAGTTTCATGTTGATTGGGCAAAAAATTTGACTTCTAGAGTGTTCACAAGCTTTTTCTTCAATTTGACCTAGTGACCTAATTTCTGACCCCACATGACCCAGTTTCGAACTCGGCCGAGATATCATTGGGACAAATATTCTGACCAAGTTTCATGAAGATTGGCCAATAAATGCGGCCTCTAGAGTGTTCACAAGGTAAATATTGACGACACACGACGGACGACAGACAAAAGGCGATCCTAAAAGCTCACCATGAGCACGTTGTGCTCAGGTGAGCTAAAAACAATGAATGTAACTCACTGCTTAGACATTCAATGTCTGACATTAGACGTATATGCAAACAAACTGTGGACATGCCTGAGCCAAAACTGACAGTCATTGACCATTCCCAAATCTCCAGCTGGCTGTTGCACCCAAGACACACAAGAAGAACATGTCTAGTCAACAACTCAGCCCACGGTTAGGTGAATTAATGAAAACTTTTGCTATTTTCTGACAAATTGTATCTGATGTTTATAATACATGTATTTTGTGATTTGCTATGTGATGATCTACCATGAACCCTTTTAGAAGTTTCAAAATTCCTGTATTCAATCTGGTCAAAACCTTGTCATCACCCAAAAAGGCAGCTGTCTATCACATACAAATAATGTATCAGCTACATTTGCGTGAGAAGCAACCCAACATACCATTCTTCCTAAGGTAAAAACATACACTTCAACAAGAGAGCAATAAAACGGGAGTGGTGGCTCGATTTAGCACATTTTTGGTTTATTGTTAAACAGGATGTCGTTGTCTTTATAAACAGTTGGCAAACGTATAGTATTTTACATGACCATTCATATGCCTACAAGTCATCCACCTACCACAGTGCCCATGACACGTGTAGGGACACAGACACACGTCTGCAGCGATGAGCAGGTCGGGAAACCACTGGCGTAACATCTTGATCGCCATCATGGTGGGCGTAGTTAGAATGTCGGCACCAGTACCGTTGTTATCCTGCAAGCATATTCATATAGTTATTAAGTAAACATATACATATTCAGCCATTTACCGTATTTAATCAAATGTTTTTGGATACCATGTTTTGGGCGCCCATAAATCGGCCAAAATAACTATTGAAACGAGAGCTGTTTCTAAAAAAATTATGCCCCCCTCTAGGTTAAACTAGATAAAAAGGTTAATTTTAGATAATCATGGGCCATAATTCCACAATTCCTGGGGCCATTTGGCTGATGATTAAACCTGGATAAGATATTATAACCACAAGCATGTTCATGAAGTATGGTGAAGATTGAAAGAACAGTGGTGGAGAGAGGAAACCACTAAAAAGGCAAATTTAAGATAATTCAAGAGCACTATCTCCACAATTCCTGAGCGGATTTGAATGATTATCAAACATGGCTGAGATATCATTCTAACAAACATTTTCATTAAGTTTAGTGAAGATCGGATGAAAACTGTTGGACTTAGAGAGCGGTAACGGCTAAAAAAGCCAACTTAAGATAATTCAGGGCCCATAACTACACAATTCCAAGGGCGAATTGGCTGATTATCGTACTTGACCTAGATATTATGGCCACAAACATTTTGATGAAGTTTAGTGAAGATCAAATGAAAACTGTCGCACTTAGAGAACGGAAACGAAAGTAGTCTACCGACCGACAGACAGACCGACCGACCAACAATAGCAAACCAATATACCCGCCATCTTCGATGGGGGGCATAATAACTATTTTATGTCACTTCAAATGCTTTTCCCATGCAGTTACTCATCCTCTAAGCAGCTTAGGAACTGAATGCCATCCAAACCTTTTTCTGGTACACCCGATATTAAAATTGTGTCCTTATAAAATGTATTGGTTTCAGAATACAAACCTGCCCTGGTACACACCAAGGCCTGTTTATCAACTCAGAATACCAGACAGATTTCACTGGTACTAGGTGCACCCAATATTAAAAGTAAATACACTTTCCGATACATTATTTCAGCTCCTCTGAAGCCTCTGTTGGTAGCTCAAATATCAGTAGTAGTACATGTATGTGCCTATTATGCAACAAATACCTACTAACAGACTACCTTACAAATCTTGGCCGGTACACCGAATATTAACACCGTCTTGAGACCATTCTTGATCGCAGGTTCCAGGGCCTCTCGTAGCTTGTTGATGCCGTACCGCGCCTGACCCGGCATGCTGGCAATCTCCTCCACGGCATCATCATTGTCACTGTAAATAACGTGTAATACCTTAAATGTCACCAAAATACTGATACACCAGATAAAAGATGTTGTCCTTAAGCACACAGGTAGCAGATCGGGGCTCTTATTCCTTAACATTAGGGGACTGGGGCTGCCCACTTAGGCATGAGAGTGACCAGAAATATATTGTGACATTTCTTAATTTTGGTGGGAGAGGGAGCATGCATGGGGAACCAAAAAGGAGCAGGGTGAAGCACCCTGCCATTTCGCTCTAGATCTTTCCCTAATATTTAACAATTTTTCAATATTAATTCTCTGTAAATGAACTTTATTTTTTGTAAATTTTATTGTTGATCAATCTCCCGTCAATACGCCCCTTTAAACTTGTTCATGTTAATATGGATGAAAATACATCAGCGTTATTGATAGGGTCAGGGAGTGATGTTGTGAATAAACCATCAAATCAAGTCATGGTGACAGTTGTTAGACTGAAGAATTCATTATAACCTCCCTATATCCCAAACATGGAAGCCTGACTTGAATAGATTTTATATTCCAAGAAACAACGATCATTTCCCACATGCTTATAGCAAAGACCCCAACGCCGCTGGTATTTAATACCAGATTATGACACCTTTAAGTTTGTAAGCTGATTATGTGATGTTCTGTTCCATCCTCCATATGGTATTGCACATCAAACGACATTAATGGCTGGTCGACACGATTTAAATCTGAGAGTGAGGGATTAATAAATAATAACTAAATATTATACTAGATTTGAAAAAAAATTGTAACGCATATTTAACATTTATTGCACATTTTGCGGGTCTCACCAACAGTTTTACTATCTAATTTCTACCAACAAGACCTATTAAAGGAAAGTCACTTTTCATCCCTAATTGTCATGGGTCCAGATTACTTTAAAAACTATGAATGAGGCGCATCGTGGGAAAAATGGTATTAATGCATGTGCGTAAAGTGTCGTCCCGGATTAGCCTGTGCAGTCTGTGCACTTTCCGCCTACAGTGGATTTATGTTTAGAAGAGACTTTCTTGAAACAGAAAATACCATAAAAGCCATAAAAGCGGAAAGTGCCGTCCCGGATTAGCCTGTGCAGACTGCACAGGCTGATCCGGGATACGCACATGCATTAAGTCCGGTTTTCCCACGACGCGCCTCAAAGCTATTTAATTCTATAGATGACTTGAGACAAGTCAACCCACAGCTGAACTTTGATATCTCAAACTTGTGGGGAAAAGAAATCACTTTGATATATATGAAGGTAGACATATCCGAATACATATTCTTTAAATAAACTGGGTTCAAATGATAGATTAATCGTACAACAAAACTGCGATCCTACATGTATATACATATATTGGAATGTAAATTAAGGATCATCACTTTAACCCATTCGGAAAACCTGGACTGTGAATGCCTTCATAATGCTACAGGCGTCAACACTTGGAGATAAAAGCACATAGAAATAAAAATGGAAATACTAGTTGTGAAAGGAAACCACTTCGAAATAACCAAACTCGAATGTAAATAGTTTGGAATATCAGTATTTATTTCATATACAATAGGAGGAAAGTCTGAAATTTTTTACAACCTCGACTTATCCAGAACTTTAACTTAAGCGAGTTCGAGATAATAAAGTTCCAGCTGTATAATACTCATTGTATTCCTGTTGTCAATATATGCTTAAGAAAAGTTTTGATGCGTAGGAATTAAACCACGAGGACATAAACCCGAGCTGTTTAATAGCCACACATCAGAACGACAAAGAGTTGTTTATTGGCCCATAAACAACAATGCGAAAATTACTTCAATTCTAACATGATTTGACATATATTTTTGCAATTGTAATTGGAACTACTTTTTACTCTGCTCCACTCAGAATCGGAACTTCTTTTTGTGTTGTTTATTGGGTAATTTAACAATGATAATTTTGTTCTTTGCCTATAGAAAAATTAGCAAGTATAATGTTAGAATTGGATTTATTAAATGGGCTTAAATTGATTATTGATCACTTGGAAAAAAAAACTACATTTTATTGTCTATAACTTGACTATTTTTTAGATTAAAATAATACTTTCATTTAGCATAATTATTAAAAAGAACACATAAAAACTTATAATGCTCAAATTTAAGAATGCATGAATTAGCCGTTTGTAAACAATACGTTAAATTTAGACACTGTGAAATAAAATGATTTTAAAGTACATGTATATTGAGTTCTGAAAACCCCAGTTTTTTTTTTTATCAATATTGTTTCTTCTTTAAACTGTGCCAATTAATTGCATGAATCAACTGCAAGTTACTTTTGCACAAGCCTGTCTATATACCATTGCAAACCTATAAAACATGATCGTAATGTAAACACTTGTAAGCCTCTGTTAAATCAAGAAGATAGCCAACTGGTTAAGCATGAAAATCGTGACACCAGGGCCCGATTTGACAATGAAACTATGTCTCTGATAGTAGATATAATTATGCTCTCATAAAATGTAAACATATATGCTGTATCTTAGCTTTCCCTCCAGCCAAGGGAGCTTGTTTTGTTCAAAGGTCAAAAACCAGATTTGATGATGCAAATAGATTCACACTTGGCATCTATGCATCTAAACTATTTTAATTTGATGAAATATTGTAGGGCATTAAATTGAGAGGAACTTTACTATTTTGTAAAAAAAAATCAGGGTAAAATAATTGAAAAATAAATACATGACAATGCAGTGAAATAAAACAAAATACACAGCCTAAGACTGTTTATCTTATATATAGCAGGGGACGAATATAGGCGTATCCCCAAGCAAATTTTCTTCAAAATCATACAGTTTTCCCCAAAAAATTGACTTTACCCTTGGATTTTTTTGTTCCCCTTTACTAAAATTGTCGCGAAAATTTCCGCCAAAACCTACGGCCAGGGCCCCATCCCATTCTCCTGCCTCTGAAAACACGCCCTGCAGCCATAATTATAGGCAATGCGAAACTTCAAAAAGAGAAGTGTGGCAATACATATTCTTAATTATCAAACAAAAACAGCATTTCACTGTTATATTCATAGTATATTATGGTAAGGTTGAGATACAGTTCAAGTATTTCAGGTTGTAGGGCCAACCTCAAAAATTGTTTGTTTGCCATTGCCTACCCAAGGTTGCTGGTAACGGGTAGGTAGGTAAGCATATTTTTTTTGGAAAAAAAATGTTAATATATGAATCATCCATTTAGGGTCAAAAGATAACATATAACACAGACATTGCTTTTAATAATATAATCAATTGTCTGTTGATATAACGAGAGCTTTATAGCAATCATCTTTAATTAGACAATGAATGCTGACAAAATGCCCGTTGTTTTCACAAGTTTGATAAAACATGATTAGAATTGCATTTTGATATGGCCAATTATAAGCAAGGGTTTAGCTGATACAGTTAATTTATTAACCCAATGGAAAACGACTGAAATGAAAGAAGAGTGAGCTTTTATTTAACCCAAAGAAAAAATAGAACATTCAAAATTTAAAGAAAAAATGGTTTGAATTAACAATGAAAAAAACGTTTGGGTAGGGACTATTTCGTCGGGAAGGTAGACAATGGCAAACAAAGTTAATTTTAATTTTGGCCTAGTAGATCTCTGTATCATTCATCAACAGGCATTGACCGATAGTTTCCTTGGGGCATACATGTAGCTTCAATAAAACGTGCTGTTAGTATATCTAGATTCGTGTTTTGGAGATTACAAGTTGTACAGTTAAGAGAAAACAAAAATTGTTTTAATTAAACATTGATTATATGACAATGCAAATAATCTTAGAAAACAACTGTGTTGCTGCCCAGTTATTTTCAAATGTTGATCATAAATGTGTAAAATGTTAAAGTTTAAACTGATATTGCATTAGGAAATCTTTTTTTTTTCCAAAATTATTTAAATTAAGGCTAGTTTCAAAACTGTGTATTGCCACTTCAAAGATAATGCAGCTAGCTCAGGGAACCAATCTTGCTCTTTCTTCAAAACAAGTCTAAGAAATTAGAACTTAATGTAAGATGATGGACATTTTATCACAAACCCAACTCCCATATCAATTGTATTTGAATTTGTGGATCTTAAAGGGTATCGTTTTGAAATTATAATTCACAAAATTTTTTAGGACTGACTTATTAAGTTATTATCCAAAAATCCAGTGTATTATTGTTGTTTCTTCCAACTCACAACTTTGACCAAACTGTTAAGAGACAAACTGTCAAATATAGCAAGAGTAGTCATACCATAACAAACTTGCCCCCTCCCCACACTGAATGTGCCAACTGTGCAGTAAATTTCTACATGTTCTTTGTTGTTGTTTTGTTGTTGTTGTTTTCATCTATTGACATTGAAGATGCAAACAACCATGGGAGCAAACAATGAATAAACCTAAGTATCATGTTATAATATCTAGCAAAATACGTATGAGGCGCGTCGTGTGCATAAAGTGTCGTCCCGGATCTGCCTGTGCAGTCCGGGTCAGCACTTTCCGCTTTTATGGTATTTTCTGTTTCAAGGAAGTCTCTTCTAAACATGAATCCACTGTAGGTGGAAAGTGTCATCCCGGATTAGCCTGTGTGGACTGCACAGGCTAATCCGTGACCATACTTTACGCACATGCATTAAGCCCGGTTTTCCCCTGACACGCCTTGTATTATGCAAGTAATGTGGGATGACTTCTCTTCATATGGCATGACTTTAACAGGTTACAAGAATTTCTCGAGTTGTTATCCATAACAAATGGATAAAATGATTGAACTTGAAGTCAAGAAATGCCAAAAAGATTTAGCACACAACTGAGTCTATCCACAGTCCACACACAATTACTTAATATGTTTGTGCTAGCAGAAACTAGCTGGTTATAAGGTTGAAATAGCGGGGTGATTTGCCCGGCTCCCGGGTTTTAATGAAACCCCAGTATAGGGCCCACGCCTGTCGCAATTAGAAATTGCTTGATTCATTTTGTGTGCATGGCTGGCCAACTGTACCGGCAATTCAAAGGATCTTGAAATTTACTGTTATATATTTAAAAAAAATAAGTTCTTCTGCACAAGTGTTGTTTTTTTATTTAAGTTTCATTATTACCAGTTTTAATTAACAAATCATATACACCTTATTATGATAAAAAAGGTGGAAATGTAGACATGCAATAAATTTATACAATTGATGAAAATGCCTTGAAACTTATAGCTGAACTCACTCTTATTGCAGTGATATGACTGGAAATATTGACTAAATTCTTTATGTATAAGACGTATGCCAGCTTATAAGTGATATTATTTGGGCATACATATAATTAACAAATTTTAATTACACTGTTTAAACCTGTATTTGATTTACAATTTCAAATCAAACAAATAATAACACAGTTAATTCACACATAGATTCTTATGTCTTTTCTAAACCAAAACATCTACATATGTGGCACGTCGTGAGAAAACCGGTCTTAATGCATGTGCGTATAGTGTCGTCCCGGATTAGGGTGGCACTTTCCGCTGTTATGGTATTTTCTGTTTCAAGGAAGTCTCTTCTAACCATAAATCCACTTTAGGCGGAAAGTGCCGTCCTGGATCAGCCTGTGTGGACTGCACAGGCTGATCCGGGACGACAGTTTACGCACATGCATTAAGACCGGTTTTCTCACGACGTGCCAACCACACCTGTTTCACTCATAAGTGGAATGGGAATGCCCAATAGGGAGTTAGTGCATGATGGCTGAGCCGCCGAGTGCGACGGACAGTCATCGTGGGCAAGGGGGACAGGTATGCCGACAGACGACCGCTGCCTTTTCCTGAAACGCGGCCTTCGATTTCTAGGCCGTTTTGCTATAGTCTAAGCAACTGCACCAGGAGCAACCAGGGGAACCAGGGAAGATTGGATCGCTAACGGGGTAACAATAGCATTGTTTTATTATCGTCCGTATGAGCAACGGGGTCTGACTCAGGATAAGCCTGGAGTGGGGACTGAGCCACAGGGTCTGACTCGGAATCAGACTGGAGGAGGACCTGAGCCTCTTCCTCAGTCACATCAACACATGATTCATCTATCTCCATTCTGTAACATACAGTGACGCCTTTAATTCTACACATTTCAATCTTGTATTAAAATTTGTTAGTTAATGAGCAAAAACTATGCCTTGTCCACTCAGTATTGACTGAAGAGGCGGTTAATACAAGCATTATTAGTTATGGCAAACTGGACATTTGTATTTATTAATATCAAGAGCTTCAGAGAATGTTACATTAATACATGATCCGTGGAACCATTCGTCACAAAAATCACACTGTATCATAAAGCGACCGTCCCACGGTTTTCTACCGATACAATACAGATCGGTATCCCCACAGGGAGGTGCATCAACAACAGCATCTGGAGCATGGGACTTCAGCTTTACAATCCAATCTGGAATTTTGCGATCTCGACAGGGCATAATCCTATCATGGTTCACCACAAAGAAAGCATTCCTTAATTGCACTTAATAGAGATAGGCGGACAGTTTCTTAGCTACTACAGCTGGGCCTTTCCATGGAGAACAGAGTTTGCGACATTTGCCATTTTTGATGGCTGTATCCAACAAATAGACAATATCACCAACCGCATATGGTCGCAACAAGACTCTGATCTCGTAATTTCTTTTCATGCATTTAAGTGTAGTTTTTAAAGTATCTCTAGCTACAGAGTTCTAGCCCTTTGAATGTTTTCAGTAACGTCCCTAACATATTCGTCAGTACAGTCTGATTTTTGCTGTGCATTGGGAAACATTAATTGTGCAGGGGTGTTCACCTCACAGCCAAGCATCAGCCGGTTAGGTGTATAACCAGTGCTGCGATTTACTGAAGCCCTGATGGCACCAGCAATCTGCTGCCAATACATGTCCCATTTGTCTTGAGACTTACAGAGAAAACATCTAATAGCATCCGTAAGAGTTCGGTTCAATCTCTCCACCTGACCATTAGCAGAAGGTCGATAGGGAGTGGTTCAGGACTTATGAATTTGTAGAGCTTTGCATAGGGCTTCGATGTTTCGACCCTGATGAGAGAATAACTTAAATGGATAGCCAAATCTAGAGAAAAAGGAATTAATAGCTGCCTTGCTGTAACATCAGCCTTTTGAGATGGTAATGGCACGCATTCGACCCATTTAGTAAATTGATCTACCATAACCAAACAGTGCTCATTGCCGTTCGCAGTTTTAGGCAAGGGACCTAAGAAATCAATATGTACCCGCTCTATAGGGGCAGATGCCTGATACTCAGTCATGGGAACTACCCCATAAGCTTTGTTTTTCTTGTTTCGGCTACACACATCACATGACAGTACATATGAATTGACATCTTTAGATAAATGGAACCAAAAGAACTTCTCTTTCAATTTTGCCTTAGTACGTGCCACACCTTGATGGCCTGAAGAAGGTATATCATGATGCCACATAATGGCTTGTTCCCGAAGCTCTCTAGGAACTACTAATTCTAATTCAGGAGTGTCATCTTTCCTACGAAACAGCACATTATCCTGTAAACAGAATCGTTATTTGTTCAACCAGAAATATTTGGCCTCTGGACTAGATACAAATAAAACACTTTCGTCTGGCGCTTTACTTTCTAGTTGCCAATCAAGAATGAACTGCAAATTCGTATCTTTTCTCTGAGCTGTCTGTAAATCCTGATTAGTGAAACCCCAACTTGCTGGAACTTCAGGAGTTGCCTCTAACTGAAGTTGAACAGAACAAGCCTTGATCCCTAAATTATCATGTGATATGGCAATCTCAAAACAAGAATCACAATTGCAGGATTTCTGTAAAACATTTGCTTGAAGGCAGTTTGTTGTAAGTGGGTCAAATGAAATTGCATTCTTTGTACAGGACATTCTCATACCATCAGATACCAATCTTCCGGGATCCCACATGAACCCTCCAGGCTGAGTACCTAGGGTAGGTCGTAACTCTGCCAAGGATTCATCAAGGGGATTATCCACAGGAGAAGCTTCCTGAACTGTATCTTGAGCGACGAAAGACTACCCCCCCCCCCCACTACATTGTTCACTTCCTCAGTGAAACTACCCCATTGTTGGTCTGCTTTGGTGCAATAGTGACAACCCCCACAAGGTAAATCTTTGGGCTTAATACTTGTGACAAATGATGGACAAGGAGACAGTGGAGAAGCAATTCGTGATAGAGCTTCAGCATTTACATGCTTAGCCCCTGACCTATGCTGTACCACCATGTGGTATTGTGCGAGCTCCTCCAGCCATCTAGCCAATTGTCCTTGAGGGCTTTTGAATTTGAGCAACCAAGTTAGACTTGAATGGTCGGTACGGACTGTGAACACACGACCCAACAGATAGTACTTAAACTGTCGTGTGAAACGTATGATGCTCAATGACACGCTCTTGTCTATCCTGAACCTGGCTAAGAACACCACCAATACCAGAGCCTGAAGCGTCAGTGTCAAGAATGAACGGATCGACACCGTTTGGCAACGCCAGGACAGGTGCTTGTACCATGGCCTGACGTAATGTTTCAAACGCTTCTAGCTCTCTCTGTGTCATAACAACTACAGAATAAAGAAAAATCAAAGATCAACTTACGTAACAAAAATGGGATAAATTAGATTATCAGAAGTTATCGATGTGTTTGTGGATTGCCAAGACCTTAATACCGGATGGTGATATCCGCTGTGTAATATTACGTGGTCACACATTTTATGTCCAAAAAGAACAGCGAATATTTGTTTACATCCGATTCTCACGTTTTCACGGACGGAATCCCCACATCTACCTGTCAAACGCGATTAACCAATCAGCTGTTAGCACGTGACGTCACTCAGTGTAAATGAGGATATATCATGTACGCACAATGTACAGGGTGTGCTTAAAATTCCGCAAATTGAAAGTAACACCAGAGATCTATCAAAATTGATAGATCTTTGGTAACACTTAGTTTCAATTATGTGTTGCACTTTTTACAAATATAGTGCGTTTAATAAGTCATTGTGTTATAGTATTCCCGTTTCTTACTACTTAAATAAACATTTTATAAAGAAGCAAGCGAAATAAAACAAGGAAGAGATACATAAAATGCACTAGTGCTTCCAGGACAAATGTGGTGGATCCGTGGTCTAGTGGTAACGCACTGGCTTAACAACCCAGGGATCGCAGGTTCGAGCCCCTGCTACACCCTAACCTACTAACTCGTCTTTCGCATGAGACATTAAACCGAGGTGCAGTGTACCAGGTGCTTCACACCGGGCACTAAAAGACCCAGGGTCGTCTCCGCTGTCCACCGTAACCCAATTAACAAGTCTTCTGGGGGACGATGGCCGTGTGGGAGAGAATCCCGGTTTTTTCGCTAAAAATGTACTACATACACAGACTCCAGGACAAATCAATCATTTGAAAAAAAAAAAAAAATTAAGAAGTAATGAGACAAAATAACATATAAATTAACAAATATCTATCTGGTATTTTAGCTTTATATAAAGTACCATTAAAATCCATATCGTATATATAACTGCAGACAAATATATAGCGCTTTGACTAAGTTTTACCTTTCAGTAAAACTGCGAGCATGCATAAAAAATATATGTGAACAAACATCAAAGCAAAACATCTTGACATTATACTCACCTCCTCTTGAAGCCGTAAGCCAAGTTTCATTTACTACATGCCAGTAGATTATAATTAGAACAGAAAAAAAATAAACTTAGAAGGAAATATTCCCTTTTTTATTTGTCTTATTTTTCATAATTTTCATTTTTTTTAATAATATAGGGTTGCTTCACTCCAAATGTTATACCTTGAGATTTTTGTGGTGAACCTATGTCAATTTATACCTTTTTCCTCTCAGATAAATTTATATTATATTTTGGTATTACTGATTTTGATATACTATGAAATAAAAGTAAAAAACACATACAAAAATTGGTGTTTGGTGGCGTATTTTTACTGTAATGAAATCTGTTGTTTTTTTACCATATGCTTAGCCAATTTTAATGGCATAAGTATTGTTGGTCAACTTTAGTACTTATGTTTGTTATACTTTTTCATAAGATACATATTTAACGTATAAATTAAAGCTATTCAGGAATAAATAAAATACATTTTGACAATATGCCAGTCATTTTTGTAAGTGTACCCCATCAAAATTTTAGGTTGAAGTAGAAAAATGAGGGGTTATAACAAAAATCGCATTTTTGTCAAACGTGTGGTTAGATTTTGCTTATAATTCACAGTTTAGTCTCACAATAGATTTAATGATCAAAGATAATAATAAAGTCAAGGTCTGAAAAAAGTCCCATTAGGGGCTTTCCACCTTAACACATTATTTATACAGCAATTTAATCAAAGTCTAAAACTCAAAGAAAATACATTGAAGCGGAACGTCCTGCTAGTATGCACTCGTGGAACTGACGCTTCCAATAACGTTTCATTGAAATCCTGCTAGTAAATGCTGAGAAATAGCATGGATAAGAATTGTGCACAATATACCAGTTGCTGCTATCATTAAAGGCCCATAACTCCCAACAAAACATTGAAGGGAAATCCGAAATAGTCCGAAGAAGAATAGTGCAATACAACATATGCGTTTACAGCTATCATCAAAGACACATAACTACTAGAAAAAAATAACCTGAAACGGAACGTCCTGAATCCATGCATATACCTATTCTTGGTACTGAAACTTCCCAGAAAGGTTTATTGAATCACCGCCAGTGGTTGCTGAGAAATAGCCCGAACAAGAATACAAGGCCGAACGAGGACCAGGAGGCGACTAAATGCTCCCTAGAAACTTTCAAGGAGCATACAAATACAATTTTACTCGACACTATGTTAGTATTGTCTTTGAGAGCTACACACTATTTATTAACTAGCTAAATATGTTTTTATGACACCCGAATCAAGTTTATATAGATATCAATAAAAATATTTCCATCACGAACGTTTATTTGGGCGTTGCCCCTCAGCTAGGGCAGGTCCACAGAGGAATGTTGAAATGTAGTACCGGTTTGCACATATTTAACATAAATTAGATTCACCACGATGATAAACACTGATCGAAATTGCCAAATTATTTTTTTTTGAGAGCTGCATGGTAAGGCTTCTACTGATCCGTTTTAAGCAACTCACTGTGACGTTTCAAGTCCTTGATCTCTCCTTAGATCACTGTGCATGTAATTGTTGTCATGTTCAGAACGGTCAAAATTGAAATTAGAAATCATGCCACCAATTTTTTATTGTTTTGAGAACAAGATATCCTCGTAGTAAAGCTCTTTGCAAGGTCGCAGTTTCCGACATCAATTCAAATTGAAATCTTTATTTAGTATTCCGTTTAATTAAGTTAAGCAATAAGTGTACATTATTTTTTTAATGTGATGATAGTGATGGCTGGTTTCTCGGGTCCGACGATTATTGGATAGAAAGTCTCTGGCACATTCTCTGGTGGTTGTGTAGACCACTCCTCAAGGGCACACGCTGGGCAAGGGAACCCTTGGCCAGAGGCACACTGGGCTGCTGTTGCTTTCCTCGTTCTACGTTTTGCCTCAGCAGCTTCTCTCCTGGCTTCCTCAAATATCGTAGCACCTTGCTTTGTGACAGTCTTCCATCTGCATCTGTTTTTGCCATGTTTTCCAAGTCATTCTCAGTTATCATTGAAGCGCTTTCGTGGGGGGCGTCTGTCACGTTTGCTCTGGCTAAGCTTTCAATAAAACACAGGTTTAGGCATTCGTGTGTTCGCAATACGTGACAGGTTTCCAGCCCAGTGGAGCTGTTTGTTCAGAAGCATGGTCTCGATGCTGGGGACGTTGGCTCAAAGACTTCTAGTCACGCAACTTGATACCCATGTTGGCTCGCAGGCATCGTTGATGGAATCGTTTCAGAAGCTGCAATTATTTTAGATACAGAACCTTTTCTTCGCATCCATACAGGAGAGTGGTGACAACTGGTGCTCTGTATCCTTGAATCTTTGTTGATAAGCACATGGAACGGTTCTTCCAGACACGCTTCTGCAACCGCCAAAAGGAGCCGTTGGATTTGGCGATGCGATCGTATTGTTTTAATGTATTGTGCAAATACATATCAACATTTCAGAACTGTTGAAACAACGCAAAATGCACAAGGAGACGTAGTTTCCAACTTAGCATTATCCTGCCACACATGATACTTATCTTAATATACGGCAGTATATGCAGTTTACTAGGGTGCAATAAGTGCTTAAATCGGAAGGTTTTATATTTTATTGTGCAGTCAGTAAATTCAAATGGACACTTTATTTTATGTCAAGCAATAAATGTAAATACATGCATTTCTACACATAGATATTTACAGTAGAGGCTACCCACAAATAACGACCCGTATTTTATAACTGTGCGTATACTCAAAACACAGCCAGGTAAGCCTCCGGTGTAGTTTTAAAATTATACAAAAATTGGAACTTAAGTGAAAATATTTTAAGATCCACTTAAGATGCTTTTGGAATATGGCCCCTGGACACAGTACCGAATATTTCAACTCAAGAATGAAATTGTGTACATCTATTATCATTATACCCATTTGCACTATTGTATGGAACTGTATCTGGTTCGGGCAGTAATAATAATTTCCGCACGTACCTGTGGCATTTTCAATAAATATTCTTAATAAAAAGCCGTTCGAATTTAGTAATTTTTTTTGTATAAAAGGCTCATTTCGAGGCAAATATTGCCATATAAAAATGTATCTAAATATTATGACCAGACTGAACATGTAGCCTAATACGCTGGTTGGTTGATTGGTTGGTTTATAGGCAATATGAGGCCTGCGGCTCAAAATACAGTAATTAATAATCACGACAGAAATTTAGGTACATAAAGAGTTAAGTGTAATAAGTAAAGTTCAATGCTAGTACAGGCGCGTAGCTGGGCTTACGCACTTACGCACGTGCGTAAAATTAATTCCGTAAATCGTCAAAAACACAATTGATTTACATGCCAAAAATGCATTAAAACCGTTGGCATTGTAGATAAGGGGTATTGGTTGGAGTACACTCTATAAAAATATACAAGCATACCCGATTTTACAGGAATACAAGGGTATTCTTAATAAGTTACTATTCGGAATTAATCAATTAATCAGGAATACAAGGGTGGCTCAATTTCAATTGACAATGACATCAGATTAACTTCCCCTTTGGTCGATAATACCACCAAGTATGTCAGAGAAGACTTAGACATGAGATGCTTTGTATGACAAGTCCATAAGTCCATCGACATTGTCAGTGCATTGGGTGTTTATCCATCCCGCATTAGGAAAACAAAAATCTCCGTCGTCAAAATGCGCTTCTGTGGTTCCAATATTGGAAATTAAAGTTGTATTTGCCATTTGTGGACCATGTTGTCGCGGAATTGTCTGGCCGCCCGATCGATGACGGTGACAAGCTCAATGCGCAATGCTTGAGCCCGAGAGAGATCACTGACTTAACAAATGACATTTAACAGTCCCTGTTTGCCATGTTTGAGCAAGATCTACCAGCAGTGTCTATGGAATATTTCAAAGAGTGGGGTTTCCTGATAAAAAGCGGGATTCACGGATGCTGATCCCGTTTGGGGATGCCTTGACAAATGTCAACAGGAAGTTGTATCCTAAAGACGCATTATGCTTGCAAATACTGCTGACCATGCCTATTGCAACCGTTAATGGGGAGCACATCGATGCGCATAAAAACAATAAGGCGGATGAAAACGTACCCAGGCCGACGATGAAAACGGATCGGTTATGGGCCTAGGACTGATGAACATTCATTCACAAAGGGAGAGAAATGAATGTGAATTCGGTGAATCAATGTGTTTGCCCATTAAGGGACGAAGGGTAGCGCAATGTACTCTTTCGTGACGTTTTATTGCCTAACCTAAAAGGGTAACTTTGTTGTTGTTGATTGCGTTATATTTGTTCATGGAACGATAATAAACTTTCGTTGTTGTAAAATGTTTATTTTCATTTTAATCAAATAGTGAAAATTAAGCCAAGAAGTGCATCGAAAAAGACATTTATGTACACGCCAAATGTCTTCTGAGAGCATTTGGGTCCAGCTACGCGCCTGTGCTAGTACAATGAAAAACACTATTCACAGAATTTAACACTAAAATTGCATTTACTACAATTTCAGATACCATCTGTTATGGTACCGAAATATTTCGACTCATTTCTAAGGGAAGAAGGTATATCAAATGGGTATTCATACCAAAAGTAGACGTTGAATAAAAACCACTTATATATTACACTGCAAGCAAAACAAAGTGTCGTGTAACCGATTCTCTTTCTCGTCATATAACTTTCGCGTATTGATACTTCTTTCGTCCAATTAATGCAGAAATAAACATCCGGTCAAAATGGCATACAAAGCCAGGTATTTTATTTTCAGAAACGCCTACTTTTCTTCAGTATGTCAGTGTTGTTGCAAATATTGTATGGTTCACTAGTCATGTTTATTTTCAAATAAACCTGGTTTCTTTTCAGGTTGCACGAGTTTTCTGATACATTGGATGCGGAAGTGATCGACATAAAGAAACTCAGGAAACTTGTTTTCAACGGTAATTAATACAAAATAATTTGACGTAATCGGTAGATTCTGACATAGGGCGATAGGCGCTTGATTGTTTAACACACAAATAATCCTAATCTATACATAATATAGTATAATTTATAAGAAGTGCAACCTATTTAGTGTTATTTTTAATATAGGGCTCAATTCGTTGGAACGTCTTATTGCCAAAGGGCCTTTAAAGTTTAATGTGGTGGTCACCTGAACGTTTTAATTTTCATCAATTCCTATTATTTGCAATTATCTATCCATGTAGTTTACATAGACGACACCTAAACTGCTTAACATATGCTGAAATTTTCCTAGGACTAGTCTAATTCATGAAAGCGAATTTAGTGTTACTTTTAATGATATATTGCTAAATTCCCTATTATATAGGGCTATTATATAGGGCTAAATTCACTGGAACGTCTCATCACCTAAAGACCATTTATGTGGTGGAAACCTACAAATTTAATGTTTCATACATTGCCATTATTTGCAACAATAGTTATCTATCAACGTATTTTACTTAAACAACACCTACGCTGATTAACAGGAGCCGAAATTTACCTAATATATACATTTAATTCTGATTTAAACTTGTGCATTAATCTATCACATGTATGTTTACATTCCCAAAATTGCAGCTCCGTTTAGCACTTAAACCAATCAGAGTGAGGCTATCCTGATACTGACCAATAGAATGATGTAACACTTCTACAGCTTAGCAGAATATCGATGAAAGTTTACACAGTGGAAGACAGCGGGATTATTTAAAAATGCAATTGTGTGTAGGTTTAAATGGCTCAGGCATGCAAAATGAAAGTGTTTTATGGAACATTAATTAGGCATATGGTTTATCTGTTTAGGTATGTAATTTTTATTGCAATCCGTTCACAATATCTAATCTAATTTCGGGACGTGAAAGCGATCAAAATCCAGTTGGAACAATATAGACAAAGAAGGAAAACTTTCCGTCACAGAAATGGTCGTTTCCCGGCACAGTCCGTCAGCAAACAATGCCCATATAAAAAGTAGCTCAATGTTTGCATAGGGCTTACAAGTACAGCTAACCTAGGACATGCATAATTTTCGATTTAAACCTGTGTATTCAGCTACTACATTTATGCTCTGTTCTTTAGATACCGTTCCTCTTATTGACACTATGAAATCGTACTTAAAATAGTTTGACCATACTGAATTTTTAAACATATTAAATACAAACAAAATATGATCTTATTTCAAAATACAAAATCTGTCAAATATAACTTTATAAACAAATGACAGCACTCAGAACAGCTCAACCATAAGATCTCCAATAAGAAACAAGCGTCTTTTGATACCGCTTCTTGTCTTTGTATGGGTTATGACTTAAGTCTAGTTTAAATAATAAATTAATTACATTTCCTTGAAACCATCATCATTTTTTCCCAATAAGCAAGATTTGATTTCACAAAAATTGCCAATTTCATGGATTCTGGACCAATTCCAACAGCTATGTTTTTTTTTAATCATAAATCTATGGGTAAATGTCATTTGCAGAGGTGTGAATGTAAAAACTGTTGAAAGACCAGTTGACAGTAAATGTGTTAACACTCAGGAATATTAACATCACATACAGCATATTTTAAGAGTTAAAGGTAAACAAAGCAATATTATAATCCTTTTTTAGCTCACCTGATGTGATCGCTTTTTGTCCATTGTGCGTCATGAATCGTTCGTCGTCAATTTACCTTGTGAACACTCTAGAGGCTGCATTTGTTGCCCAATCTTCATGAAACTTGCTCAGAACATTTGTCCCAATAATATCTCAGCCGAGTTCGAAACTGGATCATGTGGGGTCAAAAACTAGGTCACTAGGTAAAATTGAAGAAAAAGCTTGTAAACACTCTAGAAGTCACATTTTTTGCCCAATCTTCATAAAACTTGCTCAGAATATTTGTCCCAATGATATCTCAGCTGAGTTTGAATCTGGGTCATGTGGGGTAAAAAACTAGGTCACTAGGTCAAATTGAAGAAAAAGTTTGTTAACACTAGAAGTCACATTTTTTGCCCAATCTTCATGAAACTTGTTCAGAACATTTGTCCCAATTATATCTCAGTTAATTTCGAATCTGGGTCATGTGGGGTGAAAAACTAGGTCACTAGGTCAAATTGAAGAAAAAGCTTGTTAACACTCGAGAAGTCACATATTTTGCCCAATCTTCATGAAACTTGGTCAGAACATTTGTCCCAATGATATCTCAGCCGAGTTCGAATCTGGGTCATGTGGGGTCAAAAACTAGGTCGCTAGGTCAAATTGAAGAAAAAGCTTGTTATCACTGTAGAAGTTACATTATTTGCCCAATCGTCATGAAACTTGGTCAGAACATTTGTCCCAATGGTATCTCGGTCGATTTCGAATCTGGGTCATGTGGGGTCAAAAACTAGGTGACTAAATTAAATTGAAGAAATTTGCTTAAATTTCAATATGTACTTCAAAATTTTGAATGTCTGTTGTCACTTAAGTTTTTCAAACCATGATGATTAAGGCCGCATTTCGATCAGTCCGTATCAGTATATCCGTATCTGTATAAAAATCTAACACATGGAAAAATTTTCAACTAATGAAACTCAGGTGAGCGAGCCAGGGCCATTTGGCCCTCTTGTTTTTTATAAATGCTCTGGACCCTTATATTCAATAATATGCCCTCTCATTCAATCATTTGGCCCTCTTGTTTCAGTTTTAAAAATCCAAATTACTAGTATATACATTTGAAGTGTACAATTCACTGTTGGTAATATTGTCCAACAAATGTTGATTTTAGGTTGTCCTGAGTCGGGTTATAGATCAAAATGTTGGAAGGTAAGTCTGGAATTTTAAAATGGGAGGTTTTTTAATCGAGACATAAGTGATATTATATCGCATTATCACCTGACATGTATACATTATATTTATTGGACATTGGCATTTCTGAAAGATATGAAGTAATTCTGTTCTTTTTCTCCCATATGTTTGAAGCTCTCATACATGTACATTAGCATAGCAAGTGGTAGCAAACCAGATTTTTATACACAGATCAAGTCTCGAATCGAGTCAGACTTAGGGATAATGGATATACATGTACATGTATATAGTTATAAAAAAAAAATATCCAGCAGTAATAAGTAAAAAATGCATAAGTGAAAAAGTGTTATCAGTTTTAAAAATTGTATGTTTTTGTTATGTGTAGCTGCTTCTGAATTATCTGCCAAGAGAAAGAAAACTTTGGAAATCAGAACTTGCAAAGCAAAGGTAAACATATGTAGTTAAACTAGTTATTAAAATTAAGTATTAAATAATCTTTATAAATTCAATGCATTATATGTTAAATATGAATTTTATTGTAAATTTCATTAAAAATCCCCCCCAAAATAATACTATAAGTGATATATTATAGAAAATAGTATATTAAATCTCCATAATAATGAACTTGGTTACTGCCAACTTTTTTCATGGGAAATAAACTAAACAAATGTCTACATCAATATATTATTGGCTAGATTGATCTTTACTGGTATGCGGATTGCGCATGCTCAATGAGCAGGTGCTGATTGCACATTATCAAAGGAGAATGACAATAGACGAGTTTCAGATTCCCATTTTTTTGCAATTATCATGACATTAAATGGCGAATCGAAAACGAGGCTCGTGATGTATTGATGTACTTTAAATTTTATAAATATTCACTTAGTTTACTTCTTAATAAACAGAAATGGCATGGTTCATAATACAATAATGGCATATGATAACAGAGTGTCAGTTTAATAAGTATATCGTCGCTAAAAATTTAAAAAATGCAATGTAGACTTGGGTACTTTCTCTGAGACTGACAGACTTCGTATTGTTCGATCCTGGTCTAATCAATTATAAGATCATAATCTTGTGTAAACACATGACCATTATTATGTAACCAGAATGTGTTTTTGAGGTCCTAATTTTAAAATAACACGTGGCACAATTACGTAATCAAAGTGCATACCAATTAGTGACACGGGTCATGTATATGCAGCTATGCCTTTGACTTCATGAATCTACTTGATGACAAGTGAAATAACTATCTTGTAAAATAAATAAAAAAAAACACTATTTAAGACAAAAAATTAATTTTATTGGCAATTATCCTGATCATTTGCTTAAACTTATGCTAGTTTATAAATGGAATGTACATGTGTGTGTACACAAAGTTTGAAGACATGTAACGATAAATAACACTGCTTTTTAACGTTTTGATATGAAATAATGATGTTTTATTTCTCAGTCATATTTTTTTTTCGTTTTGGTTCTCTATCATAAGAGAGTACAAAGACAAAATGTCTTTGATCAATTCTGGTTAACTCGGTAGAATTCTTAAGTTGTTTCACTCAAATGAACAAAAAAGCATACTCCGGGATATCACTGTCTTGCTCATACTGCATAATAATAATAGTAATAATAATAATAATGATTATAATAATAATAATAAGTATAATAATTATAATAATAATAATAATAATGTTATTTGTATATGTAACAGCAGACACTGAATCCGGAATAAACAAACTGCTTTTGTTAGCTCACCTGAGCACGAAGCTATTGGTATAGGGGACCTCTCCGGCTTTGTCCGTCGTCAAGGTGCTGTCAACAATTTGGACTGTTATCGCGATAAAGACTACATTTTGTATTCAATCTTGACCTAACTTGCACAGTTTGTGTAAGACCATAAAATCTCGGATTGGATTGTTATTGGGTCAGATCACACCAGTAACATCAGAGTTATTGCCCCTTTTTCATGCAAAAAAAGTGCAAAGGTGCCCTTTTCCAACATATAGACTTTATTCTCCATCCAATCTTAACCAAACTTCCACAGTTTGTGTATGACCATCAGGTCTCAGCAGACGTCAAAAATAGGCCAGATCGTGTTTCAAACGCCAGAGTTATGGCCATTTGTATATTAAAAAAATATACAAAAATAGACATTATTCAGGATAAAGAGAGACATTTTTCATCCAATCTTCACCAATCTTGCACAGTTTGTCTATTACCATCAGATTGCAGTTGAAATCGAATATAAGCAAGATCAGACTAGAAACACCAGAGTTATTGCCCTTTGTTTGTGAAAAAAATATGCAAAAATGGACATTATTGAGGATAGAGACTTCAATTTTCATCCAATCTTCACCAATCGTGTACAGTTTGTCCATGAACGTAAGACTACAGGCGAAGTAGAATATAAGCATGATCGGGCCAGAAGCACCAGAGTTATTGCCCTTTGTGTTTGGAAAAAAACATCAACAAGTTATCAATGATTGGCTTGCACACACGATTTTTGATTCAATGTTGACCAAACTTACACAGTTTGCGCATGACCATAAATATTGTTTGATAAAATTTGATTTCCAACAGTTGCCAGACTTGCATGTAGTTATTTGTACATGCAACTTTGATGCCTTCAGAGCCTGCATTAACATCATCTATCATCATTGGAAAGAAATTTATCAAAGAAAAAGCAAAACTTTACCTTATAGCACAGCCATCGCAATTATCGCATTGCAACTAGTTTTCCAAAACTGTTTGCGAAAAAGACATCAAAATCTACTGTTTGTGCATTTGCCAGAATTGTCAGTGACTTAATGAAAAAGGGTCAGGTAAGAATATTGAGAAAAATGATTTGAGAACCATTAGCAAAAAAACGCACATCCCCTACCCAACTCATACTTTAGTTAGCCCATTGCACTTACCGATGTTTTAAATCAAAATTGATCCTACCCCCACTGTGTATTGTTCAAATACCTCGATTTTCAAACCTGTCACAACAGTATGGTCTTCATCTGTACCAATTATCAGGTGAGCGCTTTGGGCCATAATGGCCCTCTTGTTAATTAAATATTTATTAAAATTAATTAAATAATTAATTATGTAAACTGCAATAAATTCAGCAATTATAGACTTATTTCAATCATTAAATCAAAGCGCTGAAGGCACCGCAGTTGTTCGCTGTTGCATATAACATTGGGCACAACTCACTATATTCAAAGTTAATAGCAAGTTTAAATTAAACAGAAAATATTTGAAAGAGTTATTGAGATTGTTTCTAAATGTAAACTTGTCTACAGTTTTGAATATTAGACAGCAAGAATAAAATTCAATGACTGTTACAACATTCGTTTGTACAAGTAGTTATTGAAAATATTAGTGCACTGTTTAATATCATAGCGTCAGATGGATATTATCGAATCATCCAAATAAATTAGTACAATAGGCACTTAAGACCCGTTATGGTGTATTTTGTAGCATGTTTTGCAAAGATATTGAAAATACAATAATATTAAAATTGTATATTACAACCAGTAAATAGAATCAAATTGCATGAAGTCACCTAAACGACCATATAATAACTTAAAATGAAAACCCTGACGCGTTATCATGGACAATCTGGGCAATTAGAGAGGTACTCCATATCATATGTCACCTTAAATACAGTGGTTATAAATTTATAAACATTTTATTGGTAAAATATGATAGCTGTGCTAATAGCTTGTTCTGTGTTCTTATGTGAAGAAAATAAAAATCACTTTAATTTAAATTCTGGTTAAGAAACCAGAACCAACAAACATGACATGTTATACATGATAGTATGTTCTTTCCCAAAAATAAAACATCAAACGAAAATATGTGTAAAATTTTGTTTACTAGTTAAATCCTACATTCCGTGTTTTACTATAATATATGTGTCCACATTATAAAGATAACTTGAACAGAGACATTGCTTGGCGATTTATAATCTTCAAAATGCGACGTTAAAATAGATATTGCCACGTAATAAAATCAGATTTTAAAATATATATCGCCATTGTGTAGTTAGGTTAGTTTTGTCTCTCTATAATGCCGATTTGAATTGTATCTGTTGTCAAATGTGCAGCTGATGAATTGAGGTCCATCGTAAAATGTACACCACTAATTAAAACGTTAACAGGTCTAAAACTAGACCGCCGCTTACAGCAGCTAACAATACTATGTACGAATTATATATATAAGGCCTGTCAAAACAACTTTCAATTGAAAATGAATAATACCCATTGTCGGGCAAGAAACCTGATGAGCCAAATTCTTTGTCCTGTGTACAATATCATGGTCTTTCTTTGGGCTACAAACTTCATTATCTTACTTTTGATGGCATTCCGACATTCTGTCATTACGTTTTCATAACACATTCTCCGAATGTACCTACCGGGTAAGTAGTGAAAAATGGTAGTTATCACTTTTATTATCGGGCAATCTCCGTGGAAGTCTGTAGATTAATTTGCCGACGAGAAATAACCATGGCGTCAAGCAAAACTCAATTTAAACATTAAAAACAAACACTATGCTTAGTATTAAAAATATTTAACATTATTATGAATGCAACGACAGTGTTAAGCTTTTCAACCGTATTAGCAAAGTTGTTGCACGATAATGTTTGGTTATGTTTTAAAATGCTTAAAGGATACACACAGAAAATTGTATTTTAGAAATGTCTTCTTTTTTTTTCAATTCATAAAGCACTTGGAGTCGCAAACGCTTATATTCTGTGAAACAAAAATAAAATAAATAAAAATGAGAAAAAAAATCCTGCCTCTCATTGGGATTGAACCCCGGCCGCCGGCGTGTGAGTTTAACGTGTTACCACTTGGCTACAGAGTCTGTTCCCATATGCAAAGTAATTTTTCTGATAAGCTTAATAGAGTGTAACCGACCGCTATTACTAGTACCTGTACTGCGTAATTACCGATAAATTGTGAATTAAAGTTCGTTCTTTATTATTATTATTACGACAAAGTAAAGAATACAATAAGTTATAAAATAATTCAGGGTAAAATGAAAAGTTACACATTTTAAAATACCACACATAAACACATAAACACCTTAACTTGCATGGACAATAAGCGAGATGAATATGTTAGGGTAAAACCATTTATCAAAGAGTTAGAACGCTTCATAGTGGACTACTTTCTTCCGTGATATTTATTCTTAAAATTTGATCCTACACTGAAAGCTGTGAATTACCTGACGGTTTTTAGTTCGTGAACATTCAAACGGCACTTCTTACTGTCGCGTAATAATAACTGAGTTAAAATCATAGTGAATTTCACCTTCGGATTTTAGCAGCGGTACATATACGGGTAGTTGTTCTGCGAACAACTAAAAATCAGATCTGAATATGAAGTAACATAATCATGATGTCAGACATATATTCGTTAGCAGATTTGGCATGTTGTGATTGTTACATTATTAATTGATTAATTATGTAACCTGCAATACATTCAGCAATTATAGACTTATTTCAATCATTAAAAAATCAGATCTGAATATGAAGTAACGTAATCATGATGTAAAAGTTAGATTCGTTAGCATTATTATACACATTCTCCGTGGAACATTATTTTTCTTTATGGACAATTACAGCCAATACATCGTCAGCTTCGTTCTCAATTCACTTTATCAATTGAGACAACTCCTACAGTACTCGATAACGGGAATGTGAAAAGGGTCTGTTTTCTTTAAATAAACTTTAATTGACTGTTGCAGCTGTGTGTTATGTGTTTCTTCACAGGAATACCTACATGCAGTTTATTGATGAGATGATTATAAAACCTGGGAGAGAGGCGACGGAACACGGGGGCCTGGCTGATGTCACACTGGATGATCATGTAAGCAGTTAGTGGCTTAATCAAGTCAAGTCAACGTTTTATTCGCTCATATTCCTGAAACATGAACACATGAGGAAACAGTATGTATATAATACAATAAGTGGGAAACAAGGTGATCAGTATACGAGGCGCGTCGTGGGAAAACCAGTCTTAATGCATGTGCGTAAAGTGTCATCCCGGATTAGCCTGTGCAGTCCGCACAGGCTAATCCAGGACGGCACTTTCTGCCTACAGTGGATTTATGTTTAGAAGATACTTCCTTGAAACAGAAAATACCATTAAAGCGGAAAGTGCCGTCCTGGATTAGCCTGTGCGGACTGCACAGGCTAATCCGGGATGACACTTTACGCACATGCATTAGTTTCCATACATAGTTTCTGGTTGCTACGATGTGAAACAAGATTACCGGTAATAAATGACAGATACACGTAAATAAGTATTAATAACTTAGTATAAATACATATATAAACAATGGAGAAACTACACAATAGTAGTAGCAATCCATCAAATTACATATAAGTGACTTGTCGAAAATTGATTTCTCGACTGGATGAAAACTGCTGAAAACATCTATAAAATCGACTTTTCTGGGCCTATTGAAAACTTTTGATAATGTCTTTAAATACAGAAATAGACAGTGCTGATTTCATGTTGTTTATTTCAGTCAGATGTGGCCTTTTAAGTTTTTGCCACTAACATTTTAAATGGTTTCCAGCTACTGTTCAAGGATAAATTTCCATTTTCAGTATGTTGCGGCATGGTTTAGGCCTTTCCAGTTTTTGAAACTAAATTTTACTTTTCAATTGCACGAAAACTACTGATAACATCTTTAAAATAAAAGCATTAAGGCTAAAAAAAATTAATGAATTGTTCCTCAGGCACTTTTTCCAAACAGAAGGGGGGGGCACATTATTTTTTTATTGAAGTATTTTTTTTTCTCCTGCTCTTTTCTATTGGCACTATGTAATGGCTTATTAAAACAAGTAAAGAAGTACAGAATAAAGGCAATTTTAAGTTTTAATAACAACATAAGCATACAATTCTACAAATAGATTTATTAATCACATAGATTTATTAATCACAAACTGTCTTTTATGCAAGCTGACGTAATAAGACAATCAATTCGAATGTTCATAATTAACATAAGAGCCTTCAAATTGATATACCATCAGCATTAAAGTACACCTATTTATGGAATTTAACTTTTCGTAATTCCTATTTTTATAACTGTCAAAAATAGGAATTATTTTTGCAATAAATCACCAATAAATTTTGGAAAGGAAAATCAACACTTGTCAATGAGGCTGGCATTTTCATTTGTTTCCATATGACTTATATTGACACAGATTTTCTTCAAAAAATATGGAATGCTATTACACAAGCAAAAGCAATCTACGAAACAAAAGTTTAAATCAACAAACAGACGATATTTAAAAAGGTTCCCAATCGAATTTGACTTTCTTTTTCTAAATTTACATGTACACAGTATTTCACAATTTGTGTGTATTCTATTTATATAATAAAATCAGACAGGAAGAAAGTTACTGGAAATACCGAAATCTCGACCAGGTTACTCTTCTTCCGCTATGTAAAAATGCGGATTCGTTTAATTTTAAGCCACTGTCCATGGGATCTAATTCAATACGTCGTAATTTTAGTAATAGTTCTTATAATGTTTATGGTGTTTATTCGTCCAAAATCTGTTTCTTATTTACGAAAGGCATTGTTCAAAAACACTTGGTACGAGCAGAGTATACTATAATGTACATGCTTGTTTACTCCAGAGTCATCACCAGTTATTGTATACAGATAATAGACGATAGAAAGTTACCAAAATGTTAATAATTCACAGATTTCAATGCGTAGTATTTGTATTCTGTTCGGTTACATGCCCATTAGAAACACTTTCTGCAAAGGTTTATTTCTGGACTGCTCCTTTAAAACCCGGGCACGATCGTCAAAAAATAGTTAATAACAAATTTGTGGCGGGCCATAAAAACGTTGCGGCGCTGCCTGAGAAACAAATCATTAATTTCTTTTAGCCTAATAGACCAAAACCTCTCAGATAAATCTGGTTTTATACTGTTCATCTCAGTCCGTCGCAGCATGGTTAAGACCTTTCAAGTTTTTGCCACTAACATTTTAAACACCTCCCAGCTACTGTTAAAGGATAAATTTCCATTCATCGAGGTTCACAAATGCTTCACAATCTTTTCTATGTGCTCTTTTGTTTCAAGTAGATTAATAGTTAAACAGATATTGAAGTTCAATGATTGGATAAAATCATTGATTTATGGGCATATGATTAACCTTTGTGGAACCGTCTAGTGTGGCTGTTGCCTTGGTAAATTTGGTGACCCCAGTACCTTTGTGGAACCGTCTAATGTGGCTGTTGCCTTGGTAAATTTGGTGACCCCAGTACCTTTGTGGAACCGTGTAGTGTGGCTGTTGCCTTGGTAAATTTGGTGACCCCAGTACCTTTGTGGAACCGTCTAGTGTGGCTGTTGCCTTGGTAAATTTGGTGACCCCAGTACCTTTGTGGAACCGTCTAGTGTGGCTGTTGCCTTGGTAAATTTGGTGACCCCAGTACCTTTGTGGAACCGTCTAGTGTGGCCGTTGCCTTGGTAAATTTGGTGACCCCAGTACCTTTGTGGAACCGTCTAGTGTGGCCGTTGCCTTGGTAAATTTGGTGACCCCAGTACCTTTGTGGAACCGTCTAGTGTGGCCGTTGCCTTGGTAAATTTGGTGACCCCAGTACCTTTGTGGAACCATCTAGTGTGGCTGTTGCCTTGGTAAATTTGGTGACCCCAGTACCTTTATGGAACCGTCTAGTGTGGCCGTTGCCTTGGTAAATTTGGTGACCCCAGTACCTTTGTGGAACCGTCTTGTGTGCTTGTTAACTTGGTAAATTTGGTGACCCCAGTTTTAATCATGCTTGCGTTTGTTTCCTTTTTTTGATTGAACACATTGTTGTCTAGGTAACCAGTCACGCGCCTAAAATAAGCAACCATAAGTTGTTACCCTAATTTTAGATTTTCAACTGATAATGCAAAATAGTAAGTTGTTATTATTAATAAAATAACAAAATACAGGCAGTTAAAATTCCTAAATATCTTTAGGGACGAATTGACAATTTTCAAAATTTCTGTCACAGATTCCAAAAAGAGAAGTACATATTTAAACAAGCGAAATGACACTTCTAAACAGAAATATAAGGAAATATTATGTTGTCTATGGATAATAATCTATTTAAATGGATACAATTATGAAGCGTTTCGTCTGTAATTTGGAAGACATGTATCACTTACAAATCGTACAAATTACACTTTAATGCATGTAAGTCTGGCTGGCCAAGTGGTTAGCATGACAGAACCCGTAGGTTGTAGGTTCGAGTCCTGGCAGAGGCGAATCTTGTTACTTGTATATTTTTAGCTGGACTATTTGGTGACTATTCACAAAATAGTCAGACCTGTTCTACTCACCCGTTTGTCAGCTTTGGCGTAATGCACAAGTTAAGGTCTGCATGCAACAAGTGCATATCTCTGTAACTACTACAGATATTCATTTGAAACTTCACACATGTCTTCGTGGTCATTATGTGAGGTCACTGACTAAGGTCCTTAACTCTGAACTGCATTTTAGCAGAATTATGTCACTTTTATACTAAAAAAATCAGGTTAAAGTTTGCATGCAACAAGTTCATATCTTTATAATCTACTAAAGATATTCTATTAAAACTTAACACATGTCTTCAGGGTCATTATATAAAGTCACTGGCTAACCCATAACTGTGACCTGCATTTTAGTAGAATTATGCGCCTTTTTGGACTTATTCAGGTTAAAAGTTTGCATGTAAGTAAATACCGGTAACTCTGTAAATACTACAGATATTCAGTTGAATCTTAAGGCATGTCTTCAGGCACATTATGTAAGGTCACAGACCAAGGCCCATAACTCTGACAAAGAGGTATAAATAGTCGAGCGCACTGTCCTGAGACAGCTGTTGTTCTTTATATAATATTTTCTTTTGGATAATTCAGATGCTTTAGTTATTGCAGTTATGACATTTAATGACATTTTTAAAAAATACGAAATTCTGAGATCAAGGCCCTTTAACTGAATGCATATATAAACGAAGCTAAAAACAACTTAGCCTAGTAAACACTTAGCAAGTAAAACACATTTCACTTGGAAGGAAAACTGCCAGGTATGCTAATTGGAGTACTGTTTTGGGGGAATAACCAGTGCAGCATTCACAACTTGGCCTAGACTAGGTCAGACTAGGTGCAAATGACAGGTTGTGGCTAAGGGTGTGAAAACATAGGCGACTGTGAAATAACGCCCTGGCAGTGGTGTGAATTAATTGTTTGTAGAAATACTGTCACAAAAGGTTAGTTTGTTTGGATTTTTTGCCGTTGTTAACAGTTTTTCAGTCATATCACGGTGGTCAGTTAACCTATTCACACTTTTCCTGGGCAAGCTTAACCTGTCTTAGCGGTTTACTAGTACTAACTGCACATACTTATGCCAGTAACTGACAACTGCCCTATGTGAATCAGAGGTAGGGGGAGAATGAGCGTAAAAAACATGTCATAACCAATCCCCACGCAAGTTATGTGAAAAAAAACCTGATATATTATGTGTTATTATCTTATTTTCTTTTCAACCAAGTTTTTTGGTGCAACACATTTGTACAGTAAAACAGTGTTTGACTCATGAAAGTTTCCTCCCTTTGTCTCCAACCAGCCACTGAATCCCAACCCAGACAGCAAGTGGAGGGCCTACTTCAAGGATAACGATATGTTACTGCAGATAGACAAGGACTGCAGGTGAGCGATCCTGGGCCGGTATTCATAAAGCTCATAACGGCAGTCTTAACTTACATAACACTTAAGTGAACATTTCAGATAAAAATGTAACTGTGATATTTTGGTCATTTTGTATTCAAAATTAGAAACAACTACACACTCTTTAGTAGAATAAACTGTTTAGTGCCAATTGAGCTATAAATGAAAAGTTGATGGATTAAAGAGTTTGTGAAGAAATCCCCTTCATTTTATTAAAGTATGCAATCTCAAACTTCATCTTGACTTAAATATTGCCTTCAGAAAATGATTATGATGTTTGATTTAAGATTGATACTAAGTTTAAGTAGAAGAATTTTTATAGCCATTCAGTCTGGAGCCTGGAATATGACTCAAACTCACAATCTCTCAAATGAGTTTAACTGATCATACAACCTTTCTGGGCACCTTTTATGGTTTGTTCCTGGGGTCGTATTCCAGAAACATCGTAAGTGAACTTTTATCCTTAGCCTTAAAATCATCATTTTTTAAAAGCTTTTACTACATGTATACATGAAATTCTGCTGAATATTCACTAATTATCAACTTGCTATTAACTAATATTTGCTTAACTGAAATTGGATTCATTAATTAACGTGTAGTTTTAAAAATATTACCTTACAAAAATTGGAACTTAAGTGAAACTATTTTAAGATCAACTTAAGATGTTTCTGGAATATGGCCCCTGAGCTTAATAATTCATTTCAAAATATGCATAGAATACAAGGCAAAAAATAATAAATAAGTTGTCAGATGTTCTAAACCCTTATATTGTCAAACTTGTATGCAATGAAGTGTTCATTTAGTGGTAGGTAGAATGAAAATCACACTCAATGCTGCTTTGCTTACTGGTCATGAACGTAATTCCGGCCACTTTGGTGGTTGATTTTTTTAATCTCACGTTGTACACAACTGATCAAAATTAAACTTCACATCAATAATCCTGGGTTCGAAACTCATATGACGTGTAAGTTTAAATCAAAATGTGTAAGGTAACTAAATAAACGGAAATAAAGAACGTATAAAATGTCCGTTTTCCTAGCTCAAATGTACGTAAAAAATCGGCCACTTGTTAGTATCCTCGGCAATGTTTATAACAAAATAGTTTTTTTTAAATAACTATCCTTATATAAAGAGTAACGATCAAGGTTTACAAAGATTAAAATTTTGACTAAAATATCCTACCTAAACGACTTTCTTTTACCGGTACCCATCCCCCCTCCCCTTAAATTCTGTATAATTAAACCAATGTTGGCAATGGTGAACTGCAAATGGTTTCGTTTCTTTGTTTTGCTTGTTTTATTGTGTTTGTTTTGTTTAAACGTCATTTTTATGTCAAAAATAAAGTAAACAAGATTTTAAAATTTGAAGCCAATGGTGACGTGAGCTATAAATAACTTTAAACTTCTTTTAATTCTATTCAAGGGAGATAATTCAATTTGAAAATCTTAGTGTATAGCTGTGAATTTTCACCTGTGCGGGTGTATGCGTTTTATGTGAGTAAGTAAACAGTTATAACTGATATGAATAAAATAGAGAATACATTATTCAATTAAATATAGATATTATTAGTATGAATATAAATTTCTGAAATATAACAAACATATCATTCATGACACGAATCGATAAGTTTGAGTGCCGAATTGTCAAAGGGACTAGAACTGGGACCGGGCCGAATATTCTCAATACCTTGAGTAACCCCTTCGCTGAAGAAGGCTACAACATAAACCGGGGCTGCCTAGAGTTTACGATGGTATTAAATTCAGTGAGAATTGTAAGAAAATCTTAGATAACCGAATTTAAAGAGAAAACATGTCTGGGCAAAATAGTGATGTGATCTTTTAAACAGAAGCGGGTGTTTCCTATTTCGTCAAATTTGCTTGTGAAAATTTGTTATCGGTTAGAAGAAATAATAAATTTAAATCTGTAATTATGCAACACCATATTCTCGGTGCGTGCTTATGATGACGTCAGCTTCCCCACGTGACTCAATATTTCCTGTTATGATACTGAGATTTCAATTCAAAAGTAAATAACGATATACTTACTGGAATCGAGAAATCTGTAGAAGTCTGTTGCTATAGAAAGTTCTTTTGCTAATTGTTTTAAAACAATATTAATCTCTATCGCAAAAACGCTTTTTGAAGGGTGGCCGAATATTTACGTACAGGCCGGAATTACATCCATGACCAGTAGGGTTTAAAAAACGAAAAACGGTCACAAAACTGCTTACGAAGTTCTTACGAATATTGCTAAAACAATCCATAGTTTGTGCTTGTTTGTTTCAGACGCTTGTGTCCAGACTTTAACTTTTTCCAGTGTGCTACGAAGTATCCGTGCAGTAGATTGTGCGGCAAGAATAGTTTTGAAACTCTGCGGAAACGCGTGGAACAAAGTGTTTTAAAGTCCGAGTCGGTATCTCGGAACAGAATAGGAATAACAAATGTATGATTAGTCAGAGTTAGTTTAAGCTACTCATTGCTTATAAAGCAAATAATTACTTGTGGTATACCTGGCCAAGCATTGGTGTTCATTTTTAGCTAGACTATTAGAAGAATAGGTGAGCTTTCCTACAACCCCCGGCGTCCGCGTCCACGTCTGAATTTGGTTAAAGTTTTTATTCAAAAGTCTTGTAACTTCAAAACTACATAAGTTATTCACTTGAAACTCGGAATATACCTTTGTCATCTACTCCAGTCTCAGGGGCAACATTCCCCATAACTCTGATTTGTATTTTGACAGTGTTATGCCCCTTTTTCACTTAAATTTTCTGGTTAAAGTTTATATTCAAAAGTTCTGTAACTTCAAAACTACATAAGTTATTCACCTGAAACTTGTAACTAACCTTTTACATCAACTCCAGTATCAAGGGCAACATTCCGTAGAACTCTGTTTTGTATTTTGACAGAGTTATGCCCCTTTTTCACTGGTTAAAGTTTATATTCAAAAGTTTTGTAACTTCAAAACTACATAAGTTATTCAATTGAAACTTGGAACTAACCTTTGTCATCCACTCCAGTGTCAGGGCAACATTCCACATAACTCTGTTTTGTATTTTGACAGATTTATGCCCCTTTTTCACTTAGATTTTCTGGTTAAAGTTTGCATTCAAAAGTTTTGTAAATTCAAAACTACATAAGTTATTCACTTGAAACTTGGAATATACCTTTGTCATCACCTCCAGTTTCAGGGTGAACATTCCCCATAACTCTATTTTGTATTTTGATCGAGTTATGTCCCTTTTTCACATAGATTTTATGTTAAAAGTTTATATTCAAAAGTTTTGTAACTTCAAAACTACATAAGTTATTCATTGAAACTTGGAACTAACCTTTATCATCAACTCAGGTACCAGGGGCAACATTACCCATAACTCTATTTTGTATTTTGACAGAGTTATGCCCCCTTTTTCACATAGATTTTCTGTTTAAAGTTTATATTCAAAAGTTTTGTAAATTCAAAACTACATAAGTTATTCACTTGAAACTTGGAACTAACCTTTATCATCAACTCTAGTACCAGGGGCAACATTACCCATAAATCTGTTTTGTATTTTGACAGAGTTATGCCCCTTTTTAACATAGATTTTCAGGTTAAAGTTATATTCAAAAGTTTTGTTACTTCAAAACTATATAAGTTATTCACTTGAAACTTGGAACTAACCTTTTTCATCAACTCTAGTATCAGGGGCAGCATTACCCATAATTCTGTTTTGTATTTTGACAGAGTTAGCCCACTTTTTACATAGACTTTGTGGTTAAAGTTTTTGTTCCAAAAATTTAAAGCTATACAAGGCTTCACTTAAAAATATTGTATTTTGACAAATTTATGCCCCTTTCACTATCCAAAATATGTACCAACTGAAGTACTTTGAATAGTCGAGCTCGCTGTCTTCTGACAGCTCTTGTTTAAATGCCATTTCATTATTGGCATCATGTGATTTTTTGCTTTTACAAAGCAACAGAGAAGGCTTGTATTTGTGTAAATACACAATTCTGAAATGCCATTTACTCAGTTAATTTAAAATTTAATTAGTGACAAAACTGAATTCATATACTGAATACTCAGAATGCCAAACAGGTTGCGTAAAGATTGGTCAGTATTTAAATTAGGGATGGCATCGAATACCAAAACGCTATTCGAATATTCAAATTCAATATTCGAATATTCGTTTGTTTGTTAATGTCCGAGTCTTTGTTTATTTATCAATGATGTATAATAGGTAAACGAATTAATGTGTCATTAAAAACCGTTCTTATCGCTGTCGACTCTATGAATTTAATACGAATTTTTCCATCATAATAATCATCATCATCATCAATCGTATCATCCGATTCATTCATTTCATAATACAACAACATAGAAAACAGTTCTTATATTTTATTTCGAATCATTTACTTTGTCATACATTTGAATACACTGGATGAAAAGTACGCGGAGGCATGATGATTTGTAAATGCAATCAGACCATTTAATAAACACTTTAATGAACGAGAATACTTTGAGTTTAATCTGGAAACACATAGAATATATACCTGCGCTGTCTTACTCATTTTTGTTTGTTATATTGAGCGAATAAATGCTTTAAAGTTGGCATGAAAAATGTTGTTGTTAATGCACCGCTAATTAAAGGTATGAAATTAAATTGATAGTACCACCTAAACCGCATAATGCACCATACAGTGTTCAAACATTGTACTCCAATTAGCGTCAGTGTGAAAACATCGGTCTCAAATTAGCTTCAGTTAAGCACCCAAATAATGTTACACACAAACTACACAAATATCGGTCTCTTCTTAGGGTCAGTTTAAGACTCGATTGTCACAGATTGCTTAATCTGTTATCTCCCACTGCGCCTACGGGTATCAATGGTGTTAAATAACATGTCAACGTGTCAAATTAGGTAACTGTGAAAACATAATGATCACGGATGATAGAATGAAACTATTTTATTATGGAGAATTTTTTATTTTTTTTTCCCATTCGAATACTCATTTAATATTCGAATATTCGGTCAAGTATTCGAATATTTGATTATTCGTTGACATCCTTAATTTAAATACAGTCAAATAGTGAAAATATACGATGTTAAATGCAAGCTCAATATGATGTGACCTGTAATACATTGATCTTTTCATTCATAACATTGTTAGGATCTAATGATATCGCGTAACAGGTCACGGTCAAATGACCTTCCGAACAATAAAACATCAGCCCGGCTGCGCCCAATGAATTTGCCTTTTGCACAGAAATGTTGGGCCACGTTTTTTTTTTAAAGTAGTGCATTTTCAGCTGATCCTCGGGAATAAATCATTTACATTCAATTTCCACTCGGATAACAATGGATATAGTGGCACCTTAGGCGAGTTAACATCCAAAGTTCACGTTAATTTCATGCATAGTGTTTGTGCTTTATATATGAAGTTCTATTGCAAAATTTTGAAGGCAGCAGTTTGATTGGCTCCTTAAAAGGTCATCTGAACGTGACCCCTAATGCGAAGTCATCAGATCCAGTCAGGGGATAATATAGTAGCGTCAGACTGGAGATGATTTTAATGAGATTGGTTGTAAAATGGTACATGTAGTCATATTGATGGAATTTGTGTTACTGTTTTACTGAATTTGGGTATTTCCAACAATCAATTAATGTTTATGGCATAACATAATTTCAAGTACTCCAGTAAAACACTCAGTACTCAATTACACGACGATGTTAGGTTGTTTACCCTCTGGACTTCGGTTTAAAACCATTTCCCGAGCACACTCAAACCGACGACGATGTTAGGACTCAATTCTTTTAAAAATGATTGGGTAATACAGTATAACTGCTTTAACTCAGCATCGATAACTCGAATACCTACGGTAACTCGAACATATCTCAAAGTCCCGGCGAAATCGTTAATACTTTTATAAGAAATTACTGCCTTTAGCTCGAGTATTGATGATAACTCGAACACAGATGTCGGTCCCTAATCCAGTGTACATTTGAAATTTACCCGCGATAACTTGAGGAGGTTGTTCACACCTCTATGTAGTGACTGTCTGGCAGGCCGTTTGCACCTTGTGTGAACCGCGAACAGATTAAGGGTAATCACCCATGTGTTCTAGATACGATACATTCTCAACAAATGTCAACAAGAAGAATTAAATTTGCCTAAATAAGAAAATGTAAATGCTCGTAGTTAATAAGATTTTTTTTTTTTTTTTGGTATGTACAGAAAAACATTTGTGATTCTAGAATAATACTGAGAACTAAGCAGTTTTATTGCATATGTATTTTATTGTCTGGTTTTAAAAACATAGTTAATAATTGAACATTGTAAGTATTCATGTTGCTGACTTATAATAAATTACTCTGACGATTAAACATTTTAGTGAATATATCTCACTTATCAGTATGAACACCTCGATAACTCGAGACCTGTGATAACTTGAGCATTTTCATCATCCTGGTGCGACCTCGATTTAAAGAAGTTTTACTGTACTTATTTCTGGTAAAAACCTTATCTGTTGCTCTGCTTTGACATACGTTCCATATCTGATTCTATTCTTGAAAAGATTTAATCTTAGTACAACTTGTGCAAGAATTATGTTAGTATTGAAATTCCAGTTCCATTTAATTGGTAGTGCAAAATCACTCCTTAAAGTGTAGAAACCCATGTCTCTAACGCTTAAATGGCTGTGCATCATAGCTATAATGATAACGTGCATCTGACTTGTAATGGTAAATTGCTATGGTGAACTCATAACAAATCTCCATGCGCGCATTGTGAACTGTGACATACGGAGTTTGTGTATGGATTGTTGTGTACTTTGGCTTAATATGACTTTTTACAAGCACTGTTAGCCAGATCATTTAAGAAATTCTTGTTTATTTATTGTTGTTTATCAGCCAATAAATGATTTGGAGTTGTTTGTTGGTCGATAAACAACGATTATTTTGATTCGAACTTGATGTGACAAATATTTTGCAGTTGTAATGAGAACTATAGTTGCTACGTTTAACAACGATAATTTTGTTCTTCGTCTATAGAAAAATTAGTACCATGTTAGAATTGTGTTTGCCAACTATTGCTAATAACTATCATCTTTTTGTAGGCCTTTTATACAAAGCTGAACATGTTAAATGTTTTAATGACCACTGTATCCACAGATGTCGGCCAGTAAACGTAAGAGCAGCAGTGAGTTTGTTCCCTTGCCCGATGGCCAGGAGGCGCACTGGGAGGTGTGTGAGCGGATACTGTTCGTGTTTGCAAAGCTGAACACAGGATTGGGCTATATACAGGTATGTTGGGCAATATACAGGTATGTTGGGCTATATACAGGTATGTTGGGCAATATACAGGTACGTTGGGCAATATACAGTTATGTTGGGCTATATACAGGTATGTTGGGCAATATACAGGTATGTTGGGCTATATACAGGTATGTTGGGCTATATACAGGAATGAAGACTATATACAGGTATGTTGGACTATATACATGTATGTTGGACTATATACAGGTATGTTTGACTATATACAGGTATGTTGGACGATATACAGGTATATTGGACTATATACAGGTATGTTGGACTATATTCAGATATGTTGGACTATATACTGGTATGTTGGACTATATACAGGTATGTTGGGCTATATACAGGTATGTTGGACTATATACAGGTATGTTGGACTACATACAGGTATGTTGGGCTATATACTGGTATGTTGGGCTATATACAGGTATGTTGGACTATATACTGGTATGTTGGACTATATACAGGTATGTTGGCTATATATAGGTATGTTGGGCTATAGATAGGTATGTTGGGCTATATACAGGTATGTTGGACTATATACAGGTATGTTGGGCTATATACAGGTATATTGGGCTATATACAGGTATGTTGGGCTATATATAGGTATGTTGGGCTAAATACAGGTATATTAGGCTATATACAGGTATGACTGTCTATATACAGGTATGTTGGGCTATATACAGGTATGTTGGGCTATATAAAGGTATATTGGGCTATAGACAGGTATGCTGGACTATATACAGGTATGTCTGGCTATATACGGGTAGGTTGGGCTATATACAAGTATATTAGGCTATATACAAGTATATTAGGCTATATATGTTGGTCTATATACAGGTATGTTGGGCTATAGACAGGTATGCTGGGCTTTAGACAGGTATGTTGGGCTATATACAAGTATATTAGGCTATATCCAGGTATGTTACGCTATATACTGGTATGTTGGGCTACATGCAGATATGCTTCATTGGATGAAGATGATGATGATCATGATGATGATGATGAAGGTGATGATGATGACGATGAAGGTGATGATGATAGTGGTGGTGGTTGTAATAAACTAATAATGATGATGATCATGAGGATTTTGATGATGATCATGATGATCATGATAGGAGTGACATTTCCGAATTCTTAGACAATACATTCTGTTTCAGGGGATGAATGAAATTCTAGGCCCGATATATTACTCATTTGCCACTGACCCTGACAGCGAATGTGAAGGTAACGAGGGCTGTCTTAAAGACGCTTGAAAAATAAATACACTGCTACTCCATTATATCGCGATTCATGGGCTCTATTGATCGCGATCGTGATATAGCCAGATCGCGATATAACTTGTCAGGTCATTCATGTACATATACATGTATATACTAGCCTATTTTCGCGATCTCAAAACATAAACATTATTAGCTCATCGTTTTTATTGTTGTTAACATCCATAATGTGTTATATCTATATGTAAAATATTCTATTTGTATATACAAATATAATATTGTTCCTGTTTGTAAATTTCAAATCGCGTATAATAAATTAAAGCAACTGCAGTAAAAGGATGTTGTCATGGGTGGCACGCAGGATGTGGATGATGTCAAACTGTTACACTTTGATGTTGAGAAGGTCGGGTTATTGTTTGTCGCACTACACACGTGTGAATGTAAGAGTAGCGATGTAGGCACAAAAATCCAGACAAAACGTGATTTATTTATGAATGTCTGGCAAAAGGAAAATATTGTAGTACATAAAAAAAATCAGGATCCATGGCCATTTCGCGATATATCAGATATCTCAAAATAACGGATTGCGATTTAGCGGATCTGCAGTGTATTTGTTGTAGTGGCGGCTGTCAAATCATATATATATATATGTGTATGTATATATATAATATATATATATATATGTCTGTTTAATTCATCTGCTTTGAGAACAACAATTATGAAAGGGAATTATTATAGTTTGTTTACAGTTGCTTTTATATGGCAAATATTATTTTCAGCTCGACTATTCACCAAATAGTTAAGTTATATTACTCACCCGTTTGTCAGCATTGCCATTGGCATCGGTGTAATGCTCTGGTTAAGGTTTGCGTGCAACAAGTACATATCTCTGTAACTTCTATGGATATTCAATTGAAACTTCACACATTTCTTCGGAGTCATTATGTGAGGTCACTGACCAAGGCCCATAACTCTGACAGGCAATTTATCAAAATTATGCCCCTTGTTGTACTTTTAGTTAAATCAGGTTATAGAAAATTCAGGTTAAATTTTGCATGCAACAACTTCACACTACAGATATTCCATGACAACTTCGCTTATGTCTTCAGGGTCATTATGTAAGGTCACTGACCAAGGCCCATTACTCAGAAAAAGCAGTATGAATAGTCGAGCACGCTGTTCTGAGACAGCTCTTGTTACTATAACTATATTATATGTGTATATTTGTAGAATTATTACATTGTATACTCAATCATGCTAGTTTTAACTTTATTGTCTTGTTATAATAAGTGTATTTCATAACTTACGGAAGAGTTTGAAAACAACTTTTTTATTGCTTAAGCTTCATCTGTTCATAATTTCAATATTATCTTTTGTCATTGTAAGGACACAGGTGCTATTCCAGGAAAAAAGGTGATGAGGGGGTGGAACGCCGATGTATTACAATTCGGTGGGTGGGGGGTGATAGAGGGAATAAAACGGAATATCAATGACTTTTAAAAAAAATACAGTGGTGTTGGTTGTACCCTATTTTTGGACTGGCGTCCGCCACCCCACACCCATCACCTTTTTTCCTGGAACAGCCCTAAACATGTTAAACTGATAACTTGAAAGGCAGATGGTGTCATCAGCATATGTGCAAAGAAAATGGATAGCCCCTTCTGGGATCACAGATAGTCTGAAGGAAATGGGAAAAAAATGTAAAGACTGGTTATATAATCAAGGTTATGTACCGAAATGGCAAAGCTCATAAAGGATTGTACGTTTAGGTCAGCATGTGAAAAACATGCGTGCTACTTCCATTTGAAATGAATCTATATGCAGAAGAAAAATGGATAAACAAAATTTGATAGACTGTTTATATAATTTATGTTATGTAATAACATGTCAAAGGTCTAAATGTACTGAATCTGCAGGCCAGCATGTGACAAACGTGTGTATCATCAGTTTGATATGAATCTTTAGATAAGCAATGCAATTTCCACCAATTGTTTTTAGTGTCAATCTGACTAAAATCATATCCAAAAATACTGTAGGAAAGTCATGCACTTTAGTGCTGTTGGAAGATCATCCACTTTGGTCAGATGCAAGTTTCGTCAGTTTTATTCATTTTTTCCTTAAATTTTTCAGAGTTTTCTGAAGCTGACAGTTTCTTTTGTTTCACCACCCTGATGTCAGAGATTCGCGACAACTTCATCAAAACCCTTGACGATTCACAGTGTGGCATTGGTAACCTATATTTCGTGCTAATTGGCTGCTGACCCATTAGTTGATGCTGATAGTTACAGGCAGTGTATGTGACGTTATTACCAGTGTACATGTATAGTGTGAAAAAAAAAATCTGATAACATTTTGGAACTTGCATGATTTTAAACACATAACTCTTAATGGATCAATGAGTAAAATCAGATTGGAATGCTCCTATATTCCTATGTTTTTCAAATTTGTCCGCCACAATCAATTTTGGTACATGTGGCCCTGCATTTACCTAAAACTTGTATTGTATATCAGCACCTGCAAGTGACCAATTATCGGTTATTGTGCATATACACCTGTAAGTGAACTATTATAAATTTGTGTACACCTGCAGGTGGCCTTATATCAATTAAAATACACCTGCATGTGGCCTGTAATCAGTTAGTGTACACCTGCAAGTGGCCAGTAACCAATTATTGTACACCTGCAGGTGGCATATAACCAATTCCTGTGCACCAGCAGATGGCATAAGACCAATTCTTTTGCACCTACATCGGCACGTTGCCTGTTACCAATTCCTGTACAATACAGGTGACTTATAATCAATTATTGTTCACATGTCGGTGACCTATTATCAGGTTGCCTATACTAAATTCATGTACCATGCAGGTGGCCTATACACAATTCCTGTACACCCGCAAGTGGCCTATTATTAATCCCTGTACAATGTAGGTGACCTATAACCAACTCTTCCACATGCAGGTGGCCTGATGGACCAGCTGATGGGACAGCTAAAGGAGCAGGACGCCACCCTGTGGTACAAACTCATGGAGCAGGACCTCAAGCCAGAGTTTTACGCCTTCCGCTGGCTCACACTTATGTTGTCTCAGGAATTTCCTCTACCAGGTAAATGGCAGTGGTTATTTTCACTCGTTAGTTCTCAAAAAATTCGTATCCCAAGTTATGATTATAAGATTGTTGATTTACACCTAAGCATGCACTAGTAATTGATACATGTAAATTTCATCTCATTGATTGCAGTGCTAGCTAATCTCACTCCTGGTAAATTGCTGCACCTCCACCACCCATGGTACCTGTTAGTTTTTATTCCCACTAGTTGTAAGCTTCCTCTCTTATAGAGAAGCTATGCTCTGCTTAGGCTGTCTTTGTCAGTCATGATTAATATGGCAATAATGACGGTACCAAGGTTGTGTTCGTGTTCAAGGGAAACAATCATTGTGGGTACCTGCAGGCAATTCATGCAGTATTTACATGCCTGTATAAATTGCAGCCCATCCCAGTCCTATGATTGTTAACTACAGGGTTATAATTTCAGAAACACTTCTGGGAAGAAAACTATAAATGAGGCGTGTCGTGGGAAACAGGCTGATCCGGGACGACAATTTCTGCTTTTATGCTATTTTCTGTTTCATGGATCTCACTTCTTAACATAAATCCTCTGTAGGCAGAAAGTGCATCCTGGATTAGCCTGTGTGGGAATGACACTTTACGCACATGCATTAAGTCGGGGTTTCCAACAACACGCCTCAAATATGCTTTCCACATTGCAGATGTGATACGAATATGGGACTCCCTGTTCTCCCAGGAAAAGTGCTGTACTTTCCTTGTTAAAGTGGCGTGTGCAATGTTGTTGTAAGTTGCGGCTACAGTTTTCATGGGAGTTAGAATATATTCAGTTTAACATTTGTGCATATTGTTGTAAGTTGGGATACAACTTTTAAAGTAGTTAGAATATTTTCAGTTTAACATTTGTTGTTGTAAATTGGGCTACAGCTTTCATAGAAGTTCGACTATTTTCAGTTTAAAATTTGACTTCTTGTTTTTGAACAATCAAGATACTGCATTGATTTAATATTAAGACAGACATACACAGAGAAAATCATGTTGTTAACTGAAACTAATGACACATATAAATAATATTAAGTAACACATGCAATAGAAATCTCATGAAGATGTACAGTCCTATAGTTCCTGTTAATAAAACTGATTTTGATGGCAACTTAGGAATAACATAGGTAAACATTGCAATGTTTTTAGGAATAACATAGGTAGACATTGCAATGTTTTTAGGAATAACATAGGTAGACATTGCAATTTTTTAGGAATAACATAGGTAAACATTGCAATGTTTTTACTTGTTTTACCATTATATTGCAGATTATTGAAAGACGATTTATTACATGGAGATTTCCCCAGCAATATGAAGCTTGTTCAGGTAAATCCTGAAAACATTGTTTTTTTTTTAGCTCACCTGAGCACAACGTGCTCATGGTGAGCTTATGTGATCACCTTTTGTCCATTGTCAGTCGTGCGTCGTCAACATTTACCTTGTGAACACTGTAGAGGCCAAGTTTATTGCTTAATCTTCATGAAACTTGCCCAGAACATTTGTCCCAATGACATCTCGGACGAATATGAAACTAGGTCATGTGGGGTAAAAAACTAGGTCACTGGGTCAAATTGAAGAAAAACCTTGTGAACACTCTAGAAGTCACATTTTTTGCCCAATCAACATAAAACTTGCTCAGAATATTTGTTCTTATGATATCTGGGCCAAATTCGAAAACGGTTCCGCTCCGTTGAAAAACATGGCTGCCACGGGGCGGGGCAGTTTTCCTAATATGACTATATTGGAAACTTTAAAAAGCTTGTGAACACTCTAGAGGCCACATCTATTGCCCAATCTTCATGAAACTTGCCCAGAACATTTGTCCCAATGATATCTCGGATGATTTCGAAACTGGGTAATGTGGAGTCAAAAACTAGGTTACTAGGTCAAAAACAAGCTTGTGAACCCTCTACAAGTCACATTTTTAGCCCAATGAACATGAAACTTGCTCAGAACATTTGTTCTTATGATATCTAGGCCGAATTCAAAAATGGTTCCGCTCCATTGAAAAACATGACCTCCAGGGGGCAGGGCAGTTTTCCTTATATGGCTATGGAAAAAGCTTGTGAACACTCCAAAAGTAAATATTTTTGCCCAATCAACATGAAACTTCCTCAGAACATTTGTTCTTATGAAACCTCGGGCGAGTTCTAAAATAGCTCTGCTACGTTGAAAAACATGGCCGCCAAGGGGTTGGTCAGTTTTCCTTATATGGCTATATTGAAAACTTTTAAAAGCTTGTGAACACTCTAGAGGCCACATTTATTGCCTAATCTTCATAAAACTTGCCCAGAACATTTGTTCTAATCTCAGACAAGTTCAAAACTTGGTCATGTGGGGTCAAAAACTAGGTCACTAGGGCAAATTTTAAAAAAAGCTTGTAAACACTAGCAGTCACATTTATTGCCCAATCTTCTTGAAACTTGCTCAGAACATTTGTTTCAATATTATCTCGGATGAGTTCGAAACTGGGTCATGTGGGGTTAAAAACTAGGTCCCCTGGCCAAATTGAAGAAAAAGTTTGTGAACACTCTGGAGACCACATTTATAGCCCAATCATCATGGAATTTGCTCAGAACATTTGTCCCAATGATAATTCAGACAAGTTCGAAACTGGGTCATGTGGGGTCAAACACTAGGTCACTAGGGCAAATTTTAGGAAACCTTGTAAACACTGTACAGGCCACATTTATAGCCCAATCATCATGAAACTTGCTCAGAACATTTGTCCCAATGATATATCAGATGGGTTCAAAACTGGGTCAGGTGGGGTCAAAAACTATGTCAAGAGGGCAAATTGAAGAAAAAGCTTGTGAACACTAGAAGTCACATTTTTTGCTTAATCTTCTTGAAACTTGCTCCGAACATTTGTTTCAATGTTATCTCGAATAAGTTCGAACTGGGTCATGTGGGGTAAAAAGCTAGGTCATCATGCCAAATTGAAGAAAAAGTTTGTGTCAACTCTAGAGGCCACATTTATAGGCCAATCATCATGAAACTTGCTTAAAAGATTTGTCCCAATGATATCTGGGACAATTTCGAAACCTGGTGACATGGGGTAAAAAACTAGGTCACCACGTCAAATTGAAAAAAAAAGCTTGTGAACACTCTTGAGGCCAAATTTTTAGCCGAATCTTCATGAAAATGCTCAAAACAGTTTAGTTCCTTAGGTCCTCAGGTGATCGACCTAGGGCCTTGTGGCCCTCTTGTTTACTTAAATTGATTTTAAAACATTTTATATGTAGAGACTTTTATACTTCTTGACACGTCCAATGATCAGTCATTTACATATAATGTTATTTAGTTCATACATGTAGCAAATACACTACAAAATTATGACGGCCGTAGATATACACTGTAATTATGCATTTAAAGATTTTTGCATATTTTTATGTATGCCATTAAATGTCTTAACTTGAAATAATTCAGCATCCAAACTTAAGAGCTCAAGTATAATAACAAGAAAAGGATATTTTTTTATAATTCTATCAATTTCAACTGGTGATTACTCATAATCAAAAACGTTATTTACAGTCTATTTCTATGTTCGTAGTGTTATGTTGCTCCAGTGTATACACTGTTCTTTTATTTTTGGAATCTGTGACAAAAAGTTGAAAAAATGTCAATTCGTCAATCTGTGAACTGGTCCTGGTCCCATTAATTTTATGTATACATAATGTGGCGTGTCGTGGGAAAACCGGGCTTTATGCATGTGCGTAAAGTGTCGTACCAGATTGGCTTGTGCAGTCTGCACAGGCTAATCCTGGATGACACTTCCTGCTTTTCTGTTTCAAGGAAGACTCTTCTAAACATAAATCCACTGTAGGCGGAAAGTGCCGTCCCGGATTAGCCTGTGCGGACTGCACAGGCTAATCCGAGACGACACTTTACGAACATGCATTAAATCCGGTTTTCCCACGACGTGCCTCATATAATACATGGGTTAGTAAGTACTAAATTGAAAAGAAAAAGAACAAGAGTTATTTCATTATGAAATTCTGCCTCTGTGCGCAGTATTCCTTGAAATACTATGATTTATACAGGAACCACAAAACATGCATGCACATTCTAGTTATAACTTACTATTCAGTTAAAATTTATGCTGTAGGACTGCATAACACACATCTTTTTTGCAATTGTATTAAACGTGAATGTTCATTTTCAGAACTTCCCCTACTCTACCTTCGATGTACAGAAAGTGCTCAAAAAAGCAGTGGACATTTCAAGGTAGTGGCTGCCCTAATGTTAGTCCTTTTTACATCAGAATTGCCAGTAAAGAAATTACATTTCACCAGAATTATTAGCGAATAAACACATTCCATCAGAATTATCAGTGAAACACAAATTATTAAAACCATATCAGAATATTTGTCTTGTAAGGTAGAAGTTGATGCAGCTTCAAAGTTCCAAGTGTGTATGTTTTAGATGCATTTACAAAGTTTGAAAAAAAAAAAGGAAATATTTTTTAAAGAAATACGCTTTTATCAAGAGTTCTGAAAGTTAAAGAGCCTTGTTCACAGATTTTTGTATATTTGACGAATTGCATTTAATGTCTTAATAGCTGCAAAAACTAAATCAGTTGGACTAACCAAAAACTAATATTATACATGTATAAAGAAAAAAAGATTTCCCTTGGCCGGGACTCGAACCTATGACTGCCGGGATCAAACTTATGTTGCTCTAACCACCTTCTGACCTAAAATCATGGTGTTGTTTTTTTAACGCTGTGTTAGTGATACACGTTTTCCAAAATGCCGGTGAAAAGCGTCACATACGCTTTATAATTTTATCTGTTTCAATTGGTGATTTTGCAGTAACGACACTATATTTCCAATATATTTCTTTGTGAGTAGTGTTATTATGCTCGTTTATATATAATGTAGTTTTCTTTTGGGATCTCTGACAAAAATTTGAAAATTGTCAATTTGCCAATCTGTGAACAGGTCCTCTAACTAGCAATTTCAGTTAATTTGCGTCATACCTCCATTTTCAGATGATGGCTTGAGAAGTATGCGTATTGAAGGATACATGTGGATAATTGTCGCTGTGGTTGTTGAAACATGTTATCAGAACGATTGCTCATTCACAATCCATGGCCCCTTTCAATAGGCCCTTGGTTGTTCAACAGATAAAATATCCTTTTTCTATATATATATATATATATATATATTTATATATATATAGCTCACTCGCCATTTTCTATCGTATTGGAAGTCAATTGGCAATGATTGGCTGGTTTCAATGTATAAAATTACAGTTTTGGTTCCCGAAATTTACATAGCCTTTATGACCGGGTACTTCTTAAAATTATAACCAGTCAGTCAACTTCCGTTATGATAGAAAATGGCGAGTGAGGTACCTTGTTTATATTTATAATATAGGGAAAAGGATTATTTTTTATTTGTTAAACAACCAAGCGCCTATGGCCCCTTTCAAGCACAATCGAAACATTGCGGCTACTAGAATAACTGAAAGCATGCACTTTTGGTTCGTTCAACACCAAATGTTGACGTAAGGGTTTGGGTTATTTGTTGATTTTTTAGTACTTAGAATATTTTAGATTTAACTTTAATCAAAATTTTTTCAGTAATTGTAAATAATTTACTTAATATATAATGAGTGAAATTTTTGTGTATATAATATTCATGGTGGCTTTTGGTCAGTTTCTATGCGCTTTAATTTTTGTAACGATTTGGTTAATCTAGTAACCTGAAACTTTGTACCGGTATTAACTGTCGTGTCTCATGCTGTTAGAAAGTAATCATATCAGATTATTTACTCTTGGTTTCTTTGGGACTGTATTCTGCAATTATAGATCTATTTGTTAATTTGTCATTTTAGTCAGAGATTTGATGCTTTTGATGTTCTATTATTGTTTATCATGCTCGTTGATAGTTGGAGTACAAAGGAGTGGGCAGATTGTGCCCAATATTTGTTGAAAGAGAGTTAATGTTTGTAACTCCCTCAAAAAGAGATTGAAAGAGTTTTTATCACATGCTATAACTTGTTTTCTATGTAATACAGCCATTACAAATATTTGTACCTTACACATGTATAAGATAACATTTTGAGCGTTATCATTGGCAACATTTTCTTTGACTGACCAATCGCATGACGTTATTTTGGTGAAATGACGTCGTTAACATGAAATGACGTCACGTCAGTATACAACTTTTATGATTTATCAACACCTTTAGGTAAAATTAGAAGTTGTTTTTTTTTCGTTTCAAAGCATGTGATAAAAAAAGATCTGACACTCGTCATTTCATTCCATATTTTATTAAACTCGTCAAGGAAATTCATTAGTAAGTTACTAACAAAATTCCTGAACTCGTTTAATAATATAATGTTATTATATAAGTTATTTCATACAGGCACTGTTATTTGTCTGAGGTTTGCTGTATTGGCATGAGCCTGTAGTATTTTACTAATCAACTTTACATTATTGACTAAAATAAGTCATTAGTTATTACCCATGAAAATTTTACACATCCGCTTGTTTCTGTTTTGTTTTATTTATTTCAATATGGGTTCATTTTGTTTCTGGAAAAACTTCCATATTTCCAATTTTCTTATAGGAACAGTTCAACTGACCAATGAGAAAAGCTAAATCTCATACTGACATCACAATTTCATACAGGCACTGGTTTTAGCCAATCACAATGCTTAGATCCCATTCAGGAACAGTTCAACTGACCAATGAGAAGAGCTAAATCTCATACAGCCATCACAATTTCATACATGCACTGGTTTTATCCAATCACAATGCTTAGATCCCATACAGGAACAGTTCAACTGACCAATGAGAAGAGCTAAATCTCATACTGACATCACAATTTCATACAGGCACTGGTTTTAGCCAATCACAATGCTTAGATCCCATACAGGAACAGTTCAACTGACCAATGAGAAGAGCTAAATCTCATACTGACATCACAATTTCATACAGGCACTGGTTTTAGCCAATCACAATGCTTAGATCCCATTCAGGAACAGTTCAAGTGACCAATGAGAAGAGCTAAATCTCATACTGACATCACAATTTCGTACAGGCACTGGTTTTAGCCAATCACAATGCTTAGATCCCATTCAGGAACAGTTGAATTCATACAGGAACAGTTGAACTCGTACAGGAACAGTTGAACTCATACAGAAACAGCTGAATTCATACAATAACAGTTAATTGTTTTATTTAGTCATGCTAACTGATATAAGATGTGCATTTTCACTGATATTGTGCATATTGTAAAGTTGATTAACGTTACAAAAACCTCATGGAAATATTTCAATACAGGTCATGCCGGTAAATAGAAATATGAGTCGGTTCAGTGGAGACATGTTTGCCTTCTTACAAAAACTTTTAAACATTGAAGCAGTTTATTAGAATGCTCTTACAATCATGTGATAATTTTTGTAATTATGCCTCCCATCGAAGACAGCGGGGTATATTGGTTGACTAATGTCGGTCGGTAGACCACTTTCGTTTCCGCTCTCAAAGTTCAACAGTTTTCATCTGACCTTCACCAAACTTCATGATAATGTTTGTGGGCACAATATCTAGGTCAGGTTCGATAATCAGCCAAATCGCTTCAGGAATTGTGGAGTTATGGCCATTGAGTTATGGCCTCTAAAATTAGCCTATTTTAACCTAGAGGGGGCATAACTGTTTTACAAACAGCTCTCATTACATGTTTATTTGATTTATTTTTGTGTTGATAGTAAAATGAACTGTTTACATTGTTTATAGTATATACTGCATTTGTTTATGTAAGATGTCGAAATACTTGTTTATGTATGTAAAAATGATGTAATAAATTCAACATAATGCAGGTTACATGGAATATTCTGGTTACATGCCTTACCAAAATTTACAAGTTCCCTTTTTAGGTTATTTGGGTACATTACTCTGGTTTACTTCAACCATTTTATTGGGTGCATGACTCTGGTTTACTTCAACATCAATAGATATCTGGGTCTGTATTCCAGCATAAAATATTTTCACTTAAGTTCCAATTTTGGTGATATATTTTTAAAACAACATTCACATTTGTAAATCCCTTTACAGTTAAGTACCCGTAAACAACCTTTAATACTAAGATGATAATTGAAACACACTTAGCACAGTGCCATTTAAATATGAAACAAGGCAGTCCAAAGGACAGCTATATCCCCTGCCATGATCCTTCATTAGAAATTCAAAGGTGACTTTGCAGTATCACACTGACCTTAATCAGTTTCATGAAAATTCCTTAAAGGGCATAGGAGATATGGAGCTGACAAGAAAATGGAGGCTCAAACAGTTGACCTTTAAGTGTGACCTTGACCTTGAGGTGGCAAGACTGCTCCGTGCCTTCTGCACATCACCTCAATGTGATAAACATTTGAGCCAAGTTTTATGAAATTCCTTCAAAGGGCATAGGAGATATGGAGCAGACACAAAAATGGAGGCTCAAACATTTGACCTCATGTGTGACCTTGACCTTGAGGTGGAGTGACTGCCTCATGCCTTCTGCACATTGCCTCAATGTGATAAACATTTGAGGCAAGTTTCATGAATTCCTTTAAAGGGCACAGGAAATATAGAACGGACATGAAAATACAGGCTCAAACATTCAACCTTCAAGTGTGACCTTGACCTTGAGTTGGCATGACTTATGCCTTCTGCACATGGTCTCAATGAGCAAAACATTTGAGCCAAGTTTCATGAAAATCCTTGAAAGAGTACAGGGGATATAGAGCAGACACGAAAAACGGACATGAAAATGGAGGCTAAAAAATTTAATCTTCAAGTGTGACCTTGACCTTGAGCTGGCGTAAAAGGCCCATGCCTTCTGCACATCGTCTCCATGACCTAAACATTTGAGCCAAGTTTAATGAAAATCATTCAAAAGGCATAGGAGATATGGGGCGGACATGAAATGGAGGCTCGAATATTTTACCTTCAAGTGTGACCTTGACCTTGAGCCGGCGTGACTGACTCATGCCTTCTGCACATCGTCTCAATGAGCTTACATTTGAGCCAAGTTTCATGAAAATCCTTCAAAGGGTATAGGAGATATGGAGCGGACACAAAAATGTTAGGAACAGACGGACGAAGGGCATTCCTATAACCCCCTCCCACTTCGCGGCGGGGGATTAATAAAATGTTAATGAAAAATGGTGATTTTTAACTTGAGGATAAGATATTACCAAAGTTGTTTCTGAAATATGGACCCTGATAACTACTTCTGCTATTTTGTGATTTTTTTTCCTCATGAATACAATAAAGTGGATGAGCAAATTTTGTAACTATGTGTGTGGGAAAACATCATGCACAGTCAGTTTTAACAAACACCATTACACTGAATACTTGGGTGGGGCCGGCTAGCTCAGTTAGGAGAGCGCTAGACTGTCAATCCTAGGATCGCGAGTTCAAACCCCACTCCAGCCACATAACTTCTGTGGGGATTGGTCATGAAATTATTTCTACGGCCATTCATCCCCTACCACTGAGGCAAGTAGGGCTGTTTCAGTTACTGGAATAGGTATGTGCATTTAGTACTGGTAAAACGCTTAGATTGGCTAAGCTTGCCCAGGAAAAAATTTGAGTAGGTTAATTGACCCCCACGATACGACTGAAAAACTGTTTTGTTGGGATTTTTCGCCGTTTTTAACAAACAAAATTAATACTCAGTCTTCAACATATTTTTAGGAAGGACTTTCCCATTAGGCATAAGCCGTACAATTTTCAACTTGCCCAATTAAATCCATCCCTTAACTTGTCCACAATGAGGAACAACAAATCTACCGATTACCTAATCAGTTAAAATGGTACTGATGATATTCGCGAAGTCATGGAAAGAAAATCTGCTGTATAATGCCCATATTTTACCTCTGTGACCTTGATCATAGAGCTTGCGCGCTACATGCAGTCTCCATATGGTGAACTTTTGTGAAGTTATTTTAAAATTGCCTGATGAATGATGAAGTTACATTCCAGACAAGATCGGACGGACGCACGCACAGAAGTACACGGAACCGCCATTGTGACAACTAAGTCGAGCTGTCTGCAATTGGACTGGACAAAAACAAGGCGCTTATGGTATTGAAAGCAGTTTATTATACAGAGACCAGGGACTACAGATATGCAAGAAATACTTGTATCAGTTATTTTTTTATTTTATAAATGACAAGTAAATACAAGGAATGATCAAGTTGCTTTTTTATTTGAAGAAAAAAAACATGAATAGCAATGCATGTTTCACCAAGAAAATAACCAGCCATGAAATCATTTCAAATAGTTTTACAATGACATATCTTTTATACCTCTAGAGAATCTAAATTCACAGTCAAAATAAATCAAAACTTAAATAAACATGTTTGTAAATTGTCTAGTCCGTTTTTTCTAAACTGTCAAAACATGAATAATTTCATGGTGGCTGAATGTGTTATTTTTAGATTTTGACTTTCGTCGCAGTTTTCCGTCCTATGTATGGGTATTGATTAGCCTTAATGATACGCACAAGACATGATAGATAACATAAGCAGTTCTGCACTGAACATCAATCGGAATGGCAGAGTGGTTTAAGACGAAGCACATCGGTTGTTAACCGAGCCATCCGGGTTCGAAACTCGGCAGGTATACTTTTTATTTCTTTATTTAATGTGTTTCTATTTATCATTGTACATTGTTTCAACACGATTGCTTATAGTAAATCATGATTTCAACTAATAAAATGATATTAAGAACACCACAAAAACAGACACGGTAGACGAAGAAGAAGCGCTCGTCTGATTGTTTTTTTTAAATTATGTTCTGAATTATTTATTTTAGTGAACATTAAATAGATAATAAAAAAGCAAAGAAAGAAAAAAAACAAGAAAAGAAAATTACATAAATAATATCTGTAAATATAAAACTTGATGTTTATAAAAATGCAATTTAACATTTAAATAATTTTTTTTAATGACTTAAACCAGCAAAAGCCAAGTTGGCGTGACAAGCACTATACCACTAAGCTATTCTCTTTCCATTATTTTAAATTTAGAAATTACTGTTCTATTGAAAACCCTGCTTCAAATATCGTATACCACAGGTAGTATTTTCTACCAGATACACGAAGCATGTTATCGGAAAATCACTAATGCTGACCAAGGATATATATAACGCATTCAACCACCGTGAAATTATTAATGTTTTGACAGTTAAAACAAGAGCTGTCAGAGGACAGCGCGCTTGACTATTCGAAGTATTCATTTTTGGTTCATATTTTGGATAGTGAAAGGGGCATAAATTTGTTAAATACAATATTTTTAAGTGAAGCCTTGTATAGTTCATAAATTTGTGGAACAAAAACTTTAACCACAAAGTCTATGTAAAAAGTGGGCTAACTCTGTCAAAGTACAAAACAGAGTTATGGGTAATGTTGCCCCTGATACAAGAGTTGATGACAAAGGTTAGTTCCAAGTTTCAAGTGAATAACTTACGTAGTTTTGAAGTTACCGAACTTTTGAATATAAACTTTTAACATAAAATCTATGTGAAAAAGGGACATAACTCTATCAAAATACAAAATAGAGTTATGGGGAATGTTCACCCTGAAACTGGAAATCTAAGTGGAAAGGGGGCATAACTCTGTCAAAATACAAAATAGTTATGGGTAATGTTGCCCCTAGTACTAGAGTTGATGATAAAGGTTAGTTCCAAGTTTCAAGTGAATAATTTATGTAGTTTTGAAGTTGCAACACTTTTGAATATAAACTTTTAAACAGAAAATCTATGTGAAAAAGGGATATAACTCTATCAAAATACAAAACAGAGTTATGGGGAATGTTGCCCCTGACATTGGAGTTGATGACAAAGGTATAGTCCAAGTTTCAAGTGAATAACTTACGCGGTTTTGAAGTTACAAGACTTTTGAATAAAATCATTAACCAAATTCAGACGTGGACGCCGGGGGTAGTAGGAAAGCTCACCTATTCTTCGAATAGTCGAGCTAAAAAGGGCTATACATTCATAATTAAAATGTTGATATAAAGATCTCAAAACCTAATTTCACTGCATAAAGTTTGTCTGTTAGTTTGACAGACTATTATTTAAGCACAAGAAACATCAACAAACTCCATCTTTAAATGACAATAAAACTAATCAGAAACAAGATAATTAAAGGGCTTGTCATGTTTTCAATTATAAACAATCATTTGATCATGGTGCAACAATAAACCATGTAAAATATGCAATAATGGATCTAAATTATCACTAATATTTTTATTTTATGGAAACAAAAAACCCAACAAACTGGGTGTTCAGGCTTTGATAAAACAACACACGGAAAAAACTAACAATGTACATCATAATGCCTTATTGACACAACTAGACTACATGGTACAAGGTACATGTATGAACATCAATTTTCCTCTAAACATTCATTTGTATGTGACATGACCTTCTAATCAGTTCCCTTTCTTATGTTTAAACGACACACTCAGTTTCCTCCCCTTGTAGAAGTACCCATTGAGATGTGTAATGGCATTGGAAGCCTCCATTACATGCACCATATCCACAAAGCCAAAGCCCTTGCAGATCCCCCTGTCTGTGTCCATCATCACTGTGCATTTCTGGACTGTCCCGAACGGCGAGAATAAGGCCCACAACTCTCTGTCCTCTGCATCCTCGCCAATATTGTGAACAAAGATCGAGAATGGGCCAGGTCCCTGTGGAAGATCGTTCAACAAGCCTGCATAGCTCGGTTCTGGGCTGGTCATACCTGACTGGTATCCACCCAGACTTGGGCTTGTAAAACCCGATGAACCAAAACCGGTCTGATGTTGGCCAAAGGTGGTATCATCCCGCGCCATCGGATTGTAGCGGAAACGATTGGCAGTTTGGTTACGTACTGGCCCAGCCTGGCTATTGTGTGGAGCAAATCCGTTGCCATGGTTAAGCATAGGGGGCACAGCCAAGGGGGCTGCTGGAGTGACCTGTGGGAGAATAGGTTGAATTGGCATGTTCTTGCCAGCTTTCTTCACGCTGGAATCATCAGCATACTTCACAACAAGGTAATTATTTGACCCCGGACACTTTTTGCCATGCATTTCACTAATTGCCTTGTCTGCTTCGGCCTTCGTATCATACAACACGAAGCCAACGTTCTTCGACTGTCCAGTCTGCAAGTCTATCAGCACTTTACATGTGGAAATTTTACCAAACGGCTCAAATAGTTTTTCCAGCTCGTTTTCAGTGTACTCACTAGGAATGTTCTTTACGTAAATGTTATACCCCTTCGAGAGCTCATCACTTTTGTTAGCGTGTTGAACCCGTATCCTCTTTCCGTACATCGGCAGATAGTCGAACACCTTGACAGCTCGTTCTGCGTCGTCGACAGACACGAACTCGGCGAATCCAAAGCCGTAACTGAAACCAGTAGCTTTATCTCTGACAATTTTTGTCGATTTCAATGGCCCGATCGTGAGAAACATGTTTTTGAACTCCTCGTCTGTTAGAAACTGAGGTAAGTAGTTGATGATCAAGTTGTTCGTGATTTCCTTCGTCGTCATCTTGATTAGCAAGCTTTACTGCAGGCCCTAATTGGAAAATAAAGAGAAATCATAATGAACTCAAGAAAATGAAAAGAAAATAATCGAAAAAATTGTAGTCCCTTGTGTTTTGAAGTGGATTAATTTTATCATTTCAAGTCAAAAATGAAAACATTTACCTGTATCTATTAGTGACTTAATTATCTGATAATGTGTTCCATGTCTATTTTTATAATTTATAAGATAAAATATTTATCGGTCCATACGACTCATGTATATTTAAATCTTTAAAACACGCACACTTGATGGTTCATTAAACTTTGTTTCATTAATAAATTGTTCTAAATACAATTTGGAGCTCTTTTTTTTTATTTGGCTCCAAACCACTTGACTTAAATTTAACCCAGATTTTTACCAACAATGCATGTATTAGAGTGTCAGAATTATGAAGTGTTCATGTTTATCCATCATTTGTTTTATTTTATATCCAAGACATGCACTTTAAGGTAAGAAAAACTAGTTATAAAAAAACTCACCTTGTTTAATGCAGTTAACAACTGACAAAAATAAAACTGATTATTCAATGTTACAGACAATTAAGTTTTTAAATGGGTGTGGTAAGGTATCTTTGAAATTGATGTCCCAATTATATTATTATTATATATGTAAGAGATAAAGATATTAACTAAACGACAAACATTAATGCCATATTCAATATGTATCGTCCACATAAAAACAAGCAAATTGTTGATGACGACGTTCAGCAGAATACCAAGAATAACGTCCCAGTTTTGTCCGAAACGTAATGAACAGATTTCCAATTCAAAAAAAATACAATTTCCTTTTATGAGCATCAACTGATTATTTTTAATCAACAATCTGACAACTTTCATGTAAGCAAACAGATTTCATAACTCAACAAGAGCTACCAGAGCACAGCGCGCTCGACTATTCCAAGTATTTCTTCTTTTTTTAATGTGAACGGGGCAAAAATTGGTCAAAATACAAAGCTGAGTTATGGCAATTATTGCACTGGATGCTGAAGTTGATGACAATATTGCAAGTGAAAACTGTGGGTAGTTTTGAAGTTAAAGGACTTCTCCAACAATTATTCTGAAAATCTCAGTTAAAATGTGGCATAACTCTGTCAGTTATGGGGATTGTTACACCTGAGACTGAAGTTGATGACAAAGGCATATTCCAAGTTTACAGTTATAAAACTTTTGAGTATTTTAACTAAGTTCAGACTCTGACACTGGTTAAGTAGAAAAGCTTATTACTTCTTTAATAGTCGAGCAAAAAATAGAAGCCAAATTTCATTATTTAAAGTATCTTTACTTGTTTCATAATGCCGAATAACTCACTGAGGTATTGATACACAGTATGTAAACTACATCATAAAGATACTGCCAGGAAACAGTGAACACAGGTGAAATGCCCATGTTATTGGGTGAACTAACGGTTGATATTCCATAAAATATCAAACAATGATACAAAATATCTGACAATGATTTAAATAAATTATGGCAAAAGGAATTTGTTAAAAAATAAAATGAGAATGAATCCAGTTTCTGCATTTTTTATTTACAACACTTTTAAAATGATAGGATATCAGTATAACCAACACAAACATGACAGTTAAAGAAAATGGTCAACACATAGCTATTTTACATGTAAGTTATTTTGGTTAATTTTCGAATTCAGCAGATTTATCTAGAACTGATATACCATCTATTATTAATCTAACAATGAGTGAGAAAACTGTGACCTTTATTAAATTTACTATTTTTTAAGCATACATTCATCAAAAGATTGCAAAAATGTATTCCCATCTTTTTTACAGTTCACAATGTACACCAAAAATGCAAAAACTTTGATTTTACTAAAGCAATCCCATGTGGCCCATACACCATTGATACAATTAAACACGCAAGTTTAAATTTCCAGTATAATAGATTTATTAATGATGTATCCTTCAATACCTTTTACATTTTTATAACATCCAAGTACAAGCAATTTCTTATTGAATCAATGCACTTTGCATTCTTGTGATTAGCAGTTCAGTCCAAATTCCACAAAAAATGGATTACGGTATAATATAGCAAACCCTTAACAATTTTTCATGAATAATAAACATATTGGCAAACACCTAGCGAAGCATGCACAACAATGTCCTGGAACAGTTTGCAGAAGAATAATCTTAATGCCACTTTTACTTGGTCAATTCAATAATTTGGAGGAAAAAAAAAAAATTATATCATGACAAGATGGAAATGTGGACAATATACATCAATGGAACTGAGAAACAGGTCTTCAAACCACATTAAAATACAACAATGTGAATGCACAATATCATGATGAAAACAAACTGAAGGAAAAATGAAGTTCACAAATGAATGTTTCCATTTCATGAACAATGTGTGAACAACTGAAAATATTCCACCAGCAACTTACTTACTGGTGCTAACACAAATGTACTTTCCAATGAATTATGAAGTAAACATTTATTTTCCAAATTTTGTGATTCTGGTGATCACACCTGTGCATGGACTGAAAAATGATGAACAATTCAAGTAAAATGCTAAAGAGAACAAAATTATTCGGTAAAATGGTGAAGAAAAATGCTCTAACAGTCTAACAAAGTTTGCTTAACAAAACTGTACACATCAACACAATAGTTTTCAAAACAAACAACTTGTTCAACTTCCACAATCGACTGCAGCTTACTCTAGCTGCCCACTGTTACATGAAATATTGTTGAATTAACTACCATTTCAAAAAGAATATGTCCAAATGAAGCACTACAGCTCTACAATACGATAACACTTTTTCTTGTGTTTTATTTTCCGTACATTTACTTCTTATCAGTTTTAATCGAGACCTGGAGGGGAGCAGTTTTGTAATAGAACCCATTCAAATACTCAATGGCATACTTGGCTTCGTCAAGGGTTGACATGGTAACAAAGCCGAATCCCTTACACTGATTCTTAGCGTGATCCCAAATGATGTTGACCTTTTTCACCATACCATAGGGCGTGAACAGGTTCCACAGATCTGCCTCTGTGGCATCTACCCCGACGTTGTAAACAAACAAGATGGTCCCGTCATCAGAAGATGCATCCCCAGCCCCAAACTGAGTTGCCCCGTATGGACCCGAGCTCCTGGCCCCACCCCTGCCTGGCGTACCCATCCTTACCCCCATGCCCCTTTTTGGGGCAGATCCAGCTGGACTGGCATAGCCCCCTTGGTATCCGCCCGGGTAAGACCCATATCCGTTCCCCATTGCAGCCCCAGTACCCATGGGGTTGTACCGCATCCTGTTAGCCCCTACTGGTCCCCTCATAGGGCCCCCGGAGAACCCCCCACGGGACTGCATTCCATAACCATATCCACCCATTTCACCAGGCGGAGGTCTAACCTTCTTAGCATTCTCATCAGCAAACTTGATTGACATTGGTTGAGTTCCATTTGGTGGAACCTTGTTGTTCAACTCGGACATGGCATTTTCCGCCATGTTCTTGGACTCAAACAGAACAAACCCTACCCCCTTTGACATATTAGTATTATGATCTATTAGGATTCGTACTTGGACAATATTACCATACTGCGAGAACACATCCCTCAAATCGTCCTCAGAGTAAGAGTGAGGAACGTTACGAACATACAAATTAGCTCCCTTTGTGTTCTCGCCCGGTGGACGAGCCAAAGCAACCTTAATTCGCTTATTTTGGATCTCGCATCCATGCAAGGACGCTATGGCATTCTGCGCCTCTTCTGGCGTAGAGTACTCGACAAACCCGAAACCGTAGCTGTAGCCTGTGTTTTTGTCTCGAATGATGCGGCAGTTGACAACATTCCCGATTGTCGCAAACAGCGTGTACATTTCATCATCGGTGTAGATTTGGGGAAGGTAGTTGATGATCAAGTTTGTCTGGTTGGGATTATCGTCGTACGACATGGTGAGTTATGTCCCTTTAAGGAGGTAAAGAATAAACACATGGTACATGTAGATGGAAAATGAATATAAACCTTTTTCTTCTGCAACATAATAAGCCTAAGAATAAACAATGGGAATTACATATTATTTTTAATGGGGCTGGACATTTTTCAGCTTCATGTTCGACTGACCAACTAGATTTATCACTCATTAAACACACGTAACTGCATACCAAATTATTATTAGCCTAGGTGATGGTTCGGAAATTGTCATACAAATAAATAAAGGTGCTGCAAAGGTTCACCATACTTCTCATTACTAAACCATAAGAACTCTCATGATCTTTTCGAAGTAAATTTAACTTTCTAAATATTTTTGTCAAGATTATCCGTATAGGTTTTTACACTTGTTTCATTTTCATTCTTTTATTTTAACTACTTAAATTCTGATAAAAATATTTTCACTGGATGACCCTTGACAGCTACATGCGCATACATACATACATATACAAATACACTATACATATTTATCACATGCTATACCTTGTTTTTCATGTAATACAACCATTACGAATATTTTTATCTTACACATGTGTAAGATAACATTTTGAGCGTTTTCATTGGCTACATATTTTTGGACTGACCAATCAATCTCATGACATTATTTTGGTGAAATGACGTCAATGCATTAAACAACTTTTAGGATTTATTGACATGCTTTGGTAAAATTAGACACATTTTTTTTTCGTTTAAAAGCATGTGATAAAAAAAATCTGACACTCGTCATTTCATATCATGTTTTATTAAACTCGTCCAGGAAATTCGTCAGTAAGCTCGCCCAAGGCTCACTTACTAACAAAATTCCTGAACTCGTTTAATAAAATATGATATGAAATGACAACTCGTGTCAGATCCTATATATATAATTCAACAAAATATTTTAAATAAGTCTGTAACATACAATACTTGTGTTACATGTATATATGAGTCATAAAACATAAAACCAGTGGTCGAAATTAGCACATGCCCGAAAGTCCTGCAGATTTTTTTCAAAATTTCCTTAATGAAATAAGGAACTTTAACGCGACAAATTTCACAATACAGATAGTTTTTTAAGTTTATATTTCATCAAAATGTGTGGTTATTGTGCTTTGATTATGATTAATATATTCAATATTTTCATCTACTGAACTTCTTTTATGGCAATGGTGCAAATTCAATAATTGTTTTTCTATTTACGCACCCACATGTAAAATACTATAAATTACTTGGGGGAAGCAAATGGACAATTTTGGGGAATAATGGAGGATATTTTGTTAGGGGAAACTGACTTTAAACGGCCCTAAAACTAGGCTTGCTCAGATTCTCAGTTTTATACACGACCGGCTAGTAACATTTTCTTGCTCTCATGATAATAAAGTAATTCGGGCTGGCTAGGCCAAACAACTAATTTCGATTACTGTATTAATATTTTTTATACAAACAATACATAAAATGTAATGTCAAAATAAATCAATAACAGTCATACATTGAATACAAACTTAGAAATACACTTACGTAAAATAAATACATTTATAATTGTATAATATAAATGTACATACATACATATATGTGTCAACCACTTCATTTGAACTGGTCATATTTTTAGGTATAAATAAACACAAAAATCATTAAAATAAAAACAAATTATAGTTCTCTATTTACGTAAATTTAGCCTGACCTGCATTAAGTTAATAATTAACTCATGCAATTTGACTACAGTCTTAAATATTCACCCAGCACCATTTCAATGAGAAATATTTAGTACGAGTGACAGCAGTCGAAGAATTAAGATTTAAGTGAAATCTTTTCAAACACATGGGTCCTGGACATGGGTTTGCGAGTAACACAAAATCTTACTAAATTAATTGTTAATAAACTGATAACCATACAATAACATCTATATTAGCAAGAACTTCATAATAAATTAAAATGTCAAACGAACTGCGATAAAAATATAAAACATTACCTTCAAACGTGTAGATAAAAAATGCAGAAACGGTTGGAAAAAACTGGCTTCACAATTCTATGAAAAATAAATTAAGAAAAACATGTTAAGACAATAATAAAACATTACACAAAAATAATTAGCAACACACGGAAGCACCTTTCCAAATAGAGCTACTACATGTGTAACCAATAATTTATATGATCACATGGCACTTGTTTGATATTATTACTTTTATACAAAGATAAATTTATAAACTACATTCATTCCAGCCATAGTAGTTTTCAATTAATGTTAGCAAAGCCAATTTCAAGAATTGCTAGCTGGTACAGACCGAAATCAGGCTCACACTGCCATATGACAAATTAGCCAATGGCTACACATTTTAATTCATTTATTCGGCTTAAGAAAATCTGTTTGGCTACAACATACTCTTAATAAAACGATACACATTAGTGAAAATTATACTGTCTTCTTCAAAGTAAGGTAACTTTGGCTCAAGAAAATTTTCTGCCATAGGGAGCCCTGGGACCATATTCCAAAAACATCTTAAGTTGATTTTAAAATATTTTCACTTAAGTTCCAATATTGTAAGGCAATATTTTTGAAACTACACATAAATTAACGACTCCAATTACAGTTTGCTAAATATTAGTTACTAGTAAGTTGATAACTAGAGAACATTTAGCAGAATTGTCATGTAACAGTATACATGGAATTAAATGCTTAAGAAAAATTATGATTTTAAGGCTAAGGATAAGATTTCACTTAAGATGTTTCTGGAATACGAGCCCTGGAAATGTTACACTATTATCAAGAGATCTTAACATGAAAAATGTTTATAAAGAAAGGTATTTGCATTTGAATACTTAACCAATCAGTACTGTTATTACCTATAATAATTTTAGTGTTCGTTTCAGCGTTAAATGCCAATTAGACAAAGGTCATAAAACTGTAGCAATTTAACAGTCACAGAAATTCAGCCTATGGTTGAATTGGTAGCCCAAGCCCAGTTAGTGAAAATCATTAATTTATTTTTTATTATTTTAGTTTCAACTATGAGAATTTCCCTAACTAGGGGGCACCAAAACTGCTGATTTCAATGACTGATTTTACATAAAAACATATGTAACAAATAATGGATAAAAAAAGGTTTTTACCTGTGAAAAACTGTAATGGTGTCTATGCAAAAAACTGGGTTCAGCCAAAAAACTTCACAGCCAAAAAATTGGATGTGTCAACTAGAAAAAAATGAGAAAAAAATGTTTGAAAATAGCAGAATACATGTAGTTTAAAAAACAAAGTCTAAAAATACTTCTTCTTGTCCGTCCTGAAAAAAATACAAACACTTCCAGTCAGTAAAATTTTATGCACTCTATCTTAACCAAAACAGCCAATAACTGTATTTTTTTTTTGTAAACAAGGCAAAGTTGCACATTTTCAAGAAAATTACTTCAAAATGACAGGTGTTCTTGCAAAAGCTTTATTATAATATTAAAAAAAAAACATTTACGGCAACCCAACGGTATATCCCATGACCAGAAAACGTCACATTTTATTGCAGTTTTTATGCAATTTCACTTTAAAGGATGGGAGCTCAAATTTTAATGACTGGAAAATCAACCCTGCAAAAAAAATGCATAAAACTTGTTGTTGCCTCCAAAAGTGTTTCCACACAAAAAAACTGAAAGAGATTCGTTCATATAAGATTAAACCATTTTAATGTAAATGTTATCTACTGTCAAATATTGCACAAAGACAAAAGTCAGGTCAAATATTTCAAGGGTTGAAAACCAGTAGGTACTAACTGCCATTGAAATCCATAGCAGTTAGTACCTTCTGGTTTTTTAACCCTCGAGTTGGTCGTTTTTTACTAGCATTTCAATTTTACCTACTGGGCTCGTATCTAGCATTAAAAAAAAGAGCATTAATTTTATCAGATGTTTAGAGAAAAATAACAAGTTGATGATCAAATTTCTAACATTTGCTGATTTTGACGGTTTTGTTGCGGATTCCTGGAAACTAAGAAGTCACCCTCTTGGAAAATAAAAACATCGATGCGCACAATATTTGACTGCATTTTGGTTCATTTCTGGATCAGAGTATGTAATTCGAGGGTTTAGCGTGAAACTGTTGTATTTGATTATCATTTCTCCATCAGATGCAGTAGCTTTATGCTGAACCCTTCATATATCTTTATATATGTATTTTTTAACTGATATACCAGAACATTTCCACTCTTGACACATAGTAGAACTGTCCCCAAAAATGCAACAATGCATGATAGAAATGCACTTCAATCTACCTTACATGTACAACATTATGCAGATCACTTGCACTGTCTGTGCATGTGTATACCACGTCTTCCATGAATCCATGTCATGTCACCAGAGGTGGCGAAATCTGTCCTTACTGCCCCGATTATCCCTGAACACACATGTACAAATGAAATTTTGCCAGAATTTACTACAATATATAATTACCAGGACAGGTACATGTAATGTATGAACAAGCTGAAACATCGTTTGATTTTGCCACCACAGGTCACTATGGAAGTTCTTAAAACACATCATTTTGACAAACAAAATCTGAAACACTAGCAACAGGGGAAATCTTATTTTGAATTACGTGTCCGTTTTGGCAAAATACAAATTTCCACTTGTCCGTGTGATAATTACATACAGAATTCCATCCATAGTTCACTTGTCCGTAAAGACTCTGGGAAAACCTGGGCAATACGGACAATTGATTTCACTTCCCCTTAAGCTAATGAAAACTGCTGATATGCACAATATAAACTTGGGTTAAATGTTTAAGGATTACGCGTAAGTTTGAGAACTTTGGAAGTCACAATAACCAGCACTCGGTGCTTGCTTTTGTTGGTTGTAAACTGTAGATACACAATGCTCGTCAGCATTTCAAAACGGCAACCAAAAACTATACAAAACTACATTTTATTTGACTTGTTCTATTTCTAACAAAAGAACAAAAGCATACATCTTTTGCAATATGGATATTATACATTATTTACATAAACGAGAGTCTGCTTGACTTCTGTATATAAAATTATCTCTAGTCTGAGATTTATTGTTTTCGTTATTGTTTAATTGATGTTAAACTTGTGAACTTTTCCAAGCATAATTTCAAATAATGTACTATTCTTGTAAAAACATAATTTTGTGCCATCTTCGGACATTTAAAATGCATGTTAAAAAGTCTTCAAGTTTTAAACCTAACTTGCAGCTGCCTGCCACGATACATTGTTCCATCTATGGCATGAATCGCTCTTTCGGCTGATTTTTTGTTATCAAACGTGAGAAAGGCAAAGCCTTTGCAACGTTGAGTCGCCGGATCCCTAACTATGTCTAGTTTATTCAAACCACCAAACGGAGCAAATATATTGTACAGTTCGTGTTCATTGATAAACTCTCCGACATTGTATACGAAGACACTGACACAGCCTTGATCGTTGGATGTAATATGTGCGGGTATGGACTGTCCCCTTTTTGCGGGTGCACCTTGTGATCCCTGCCTGCCAGCTGGTGGTGGATAAGGAGAGGCCTGGGCCCTCACGAACTTCACTGGAGCACCAAGACCTTGTTTTTCATCACATTTAACATCTAACGCTTTCTGTGCGCCCTCTGGTGTGAAGCCATTCAAGCCTGTGATCGCCTTCTGTGCGTCCACCCATTTCTCAAAATACACGTACGCAACAGTTTTGGATTTATTAGTAACACTGTCTCGAATTAGCCTTGTTTGTACAATGTTCCCGTATTTAGCAAACAGTCCTGTAACATCTTCTTCGGTGTATTTGACAGGCAACTTTTTAACATGCACTTTGGTGGCATGTTTTAAACTATCGCTAATAGGTTCTGCATACGACACTTTCAACTTATTTTTACCCAACTGGAGTCCATCTACTTCCTCAATAGCTTTGGCAGCATCTAAAGCTCTCATGTAATCCACAAATCCATATCCAAGACTCTGGCCAGTGGTTTGGTTTACTGCAAAACGGGCACTAGTGAGTTTTCCATACCGAGAAAACATGCTAGTAAAATCATCCTCAGTAAAAGTGCTTGGCAGGTTGTTGACTATAAGTTTTGAGCCCCCTGATGTACCTCCGGTTGCCATGACAAAGCAGAAACACTTACCAAATTCAGCTTTCCTGTAAATAAACAGACAGATTGTCACGAATATAAGTTATGAGTAATAATTTTGTATTATAGCTATTACAATACAATACAAGTCTGAACAATGACATATTCATTTAATAGTAAATGTAACTTGAAAATTACAAATCAATACCATCGTCACAACAAAAAGACAAACTAGAAACATTACTTTTTTGTACATTAACTTATTGTGACATTACATGAAAGTGTGAATGTATATCTACATGAGTACATGAACATAACACATTTATGTAACTTCCAATTATTGCCAAATGTATATTCCTTAACACCACTGCCCTTGTTCAGTTGAACAGGCAGAATGTTTATTTTAAAAATTATTTAAAATGTTTCTTCCTACAAGATACAGTCATAATTTGTTGCACTTTGAATCTGATCTACACTTCAGGACTCTGTTATATCCTACTATTCCTACACATGTTGCAGAAGAATTCAGAAATCATGCAATTACACATTGAAAATACTGGTATATGAAAATGAATAACAATAAAGGGAAATAACTTTCGAACAATAGTTACCTTCTAAAGGCTTTCCTTTTTGGAATGGCAAATCATCTTTACAAAAAAATGTACATAAAAAATAATAAATACAAATAGCTTGTAATAAATTTATTATCTCATATATGCAATACAATAATTGTACAAAAACCAATAATACATAGTTTGATAAATAAGTACTTAAATAAGTAATTTATAAATATTGTATATACAGTAGTTAGAAATAAACTTACTTGATACATAGAACTAACAATCAATTTACAACTTAATGTTATACACCACGGTCTTTCCTATTACAGGTAAATATAGCAGAAACAATAAATTACCCAAAAATGTGATAAATATGGAATAGTAAAAACATCCACTGCCACCATTTTTTAAAGAAGTTTTACAAAAAGACAATTTCAATTTGTGAAGGGGTGTAAAATTTCCAGCAATGCTGCTCGCCCTGAAGCGAGTGACAGCAAATTCTTACCCTTACTAGATCTGTATTCACCCTTACAAAATACATGACATATTGCTTAGAAAATCAAAACTACATGTTTGCTTGTACATGCTTGTACATACATGTATATCAGTCTTCACCCTATTTTTTTCGAAGCACTTGCCAGTTCGGGCAAGCTCGTTAGCAAAACCACTTGCCCGAAATCTGTTTAACATGTCCGAACTTCAAATGCTACTTTACAGCAATATAAGAAAATGACGTGTTCTATAATTTTATTTATTCATATTTTATTTCCATAGTCACGTCTGTCATCTTGTTTTTGTTGTTCTCCCTCAAAATGGAAAATGCATAAGGTTCATCATATTTTGTATGTCATGTGTCAAATGTGATTAAAAGATAAACAAGGAAATATCTAATGTCCAAAAGGTATGTGGCTCTGCTCAAAAGGAGAGGGGTGGACAGCTGGACCAATTTGTTGATATTCTCTAATAACTTGATAACTCACTTAAATGCTTCTAATAAAGGTTTTTATACAAAGTATATTTATTGGATAATCATATTTGTACAAATATGTTGCATTTCAAAAGATATATATTGAACATTTCTCTGTGAACCAACTCAGAGGGGCAGCAGAGCAAAACTAAACAAGAAGCAGGGTGAAGCAACCCGCTATTTCACTCTTATTAAACTGCAAGCTACATTTGACGAAAGTAGTTCCAAAATAGTTCCTACCAAAGAGAAGTATTTAAATGCAGTCTTACTTTCAAACAACATGCACTTGTGCAATTAATTTCATATTCAAAATAAAATATTTATATATTTGTTAATTACTGCAAACAACGCAAGTATGTGTACACTTCAATTTCAGCCAAACTAGCATGTACTCCAACTCAACTAAGGTAGTCGGCATCTTAAGCTTTTGAACGGAGAAGCGTTTACTCGACTACGATCAATTGTCTATATATTTCATCAAGCGTCTACACAACAATGAAGACTGCACAGCATGATGACGTCATATGTTTATGTGTAAATACTTTATGTGCCAATAAAACAACGGGTTTTATAAATATTTTCTTCGAAGAAACAATCTTGAATTATTTTTAATGCATTTCTGTTTCCACATAATATATAAAGCCTCTGAAAACACTTGCCCGATCGGGCAAGCATCCGGCATTTTCTGCTAGCCCGAAATCAAATCTACTTGTCCCCCGCATCGGGCAACCCAGTTACGACGAAGACTGGTATATGCTGTCATTTTATTTTATAAATTAATATATACAGTATCATGTGAAAAATAAAGAAAGAAAAGAGTTGTGTACGATTTAACATTGTTTTCTAACAAATGCTTCAGTTACAATTAATTGGCAATAAGTGATAAAGAGACTAAATTTAACAATTGCGATAATTGCAGACGATGTTTTTGTCAAAACCCCAAATTCGAATTACAATAACTTTCACTTGACAGTGCGCAGAAATTAGTGCACGCTTACATACTGCAGTTAACAATAATTATTCTAAAGCAGTTGCGTCCCTTTGTATTTTTGGAAAATGAGTTATGAAAGTACACAAGTTGGGATTGGTTTGATAATTTCTGCCACACATCGTCGCTTGTTTACATGCCGATAGTTATAAACAGACAATATTGTATTGGCTAGTATTGGGCACCAGTCTTTATAGATTTTCCATTGGAATTTTGGTTTCCCAAAGCGTTAATTTCAGTACAAAGACAAACCAGCTGTCGAGTTAACATTTGCGATGGTGCTTTACCGATTTTTTCGAATTTAGACATGGAAAAAGGGCCCGCCCAGTTGGATGAGCATCAGATGAACCGAGCTCGCCCAACGTTCACACGCCATGGCGAGCGGTAGAGTGGAATCTTACACCCCTGTTGTTAATTTGATCTTTATAAATAACAGGACCAATTCCGCTACATCCCGAATGTACAAATTATACTTATTGAATGGTTAAAGGCAATTTTCTTTCCGTAGTTCATGAAACACACGATTTTATTAAACAATGAGCCGAGCAAGCGTTGGCTGAGCATTTCCCCACCCACTTGATTTGAGGTTTGGGGAATTTGTTGTAATTGTTAAAACCAAAGACATCTAGCGCTTAGGACTATTAACACTCACATGGCTCAGAAATACCATGCACACAGTCCTTACCATAAGAGTTGATGTAATTTTGGGTTTCAGAAATCTACCGAATGCACGCCGCTTCGGAGAGAAATTTAGGTCGTGACGTCATAAATATACATTATCGATCCTTGGTATCGTTGTCATCCATGTACAATCGTTACCGGCAACACCAAATCACATGATCAACTAACGTTCTTTAAAGACCGATTGTTGTTGTTGTTTTGTTAGCGAAGGAAACACAGTTCATGCTCAATGTTTCAATAATTTACTTTGTTTTATTATAATTGATTATTATTATTTGCTTGAAGATTACAAATTACAGTAAGAAATTTACTAGAGACACAAGAGATACGCAATTCTACGTAGATCTAATATTATCAAGATGTTTAAAAATCAAACATGAAACTGGTAACTAAATAAAATTTAGAAGAAACAAGAAATGTCTTTAAAAAAGACAATCGGCGTCGAAATTAATAGTGGGGAGTCATTTAAAAGTTACCTAAACAGACGGCCAAGATGACCCCAGATTTTTTGGTCCCCACCAATATTAGGAGACTTATTGGACCCCAGATTTTTCGGACACTACAAGAAAACTTCTCGGACCCAAAAGTTAAATCATTAATATCTATGCCGTGAATAAACCAATCATACAGCTCCATGTTTCCACCAGTGATATATGAATAACCAAAATAATTTAGTTTAACATAATTGTTATCTGAATTGGTCAAGCCAATTTGACAAATTAACAATTATTAATGTAGGACAATAATTTCGGGAATGAATTAAAATTATCAGACGAGTCTATATAGTTATATAGAGTACCTGTAATTTACTATTCATGTTAGTTATCTAATATAAAAACGATTTGAAGTCAAATAAGCATTTATACTGTGTATCCCAATAAAAAGCAATAGTCAGGGAACATTCGGCGATTTTTGAAATGTTAAGACTTTATTTTTGATAACGCAAACATAAAAATTCATTAAACTATGACGATTTTAAATTATATTAGTTGAACTATGATATATCAAGGGTTCCTGTGTATAATTAGTATTGCAAATTGTGTATTCATGCTACGCGAATAACAATTCGACGTATTCCGAATCTTCTTTCATAACATTTTATCCATGGAAAATGTAGCATCGTTTTACAGATTAAATAACATCTACTGGAGAAGTTGATAGAAAGATGCAATCATAAATAATCGTTAATAAATCGTAACCACAATTTTAAATCAAATTAACAGTAAGTTTATAAATATAAATTCCCCATTGATTAAAATTTTTACGTTTATGATTCTCTAAACGCTATTATTGATGCATGTACGAGTATATTAACACAGCTATATACAACGGCTGCTAGCTACGCGTATGGAACGCCAATGCTGCCTTCTGGTGGCACTGGTCTTTATGCTCTGTGCATTTACTAAGTTGTTTTGTGTTAACTACATTTTGTCCTGTAGAAACATCATTTTGTTCTGTACATTTTTCATTATGTTAATTATGTGCATTTGCAATATCGTTTTGTACTAACGACATTTTGTTAGGTGCATACATCATTTCGTTCGGTGCATTCGTCATTATGTTGTGTGCATTTACTAACCCGTTCTGTACTAACGACATTATGCTTTGTGCATACATCATTTCGTTCTGTGCATTTGTCATTATGTGATGTGCATTTACTAACTCGTTCTGTATTAACGACATTTCGTTTTGTGCATACATCATTTCGTTCTGTGCATTTGTCATTATGTTATGTGCATTTACTAACTCGTTCTGTATTAACGACATTTCGTTTTGTGCATACATCATTTCGTTCTGTGCATTTGTCATTATGTTATGTGCATTTACTAATTCGTTCTGTACTAACGACATTATGTTGTGTGCATACGTCATTTCGTTCTATGCATTCGCCATTATGTTATGTGCATTTAGTAACTTGTTCTGTACTAACGACATTTCATTTTGTGCATTTGTCATTATGTTATGTGCATTTACTAATTCGTTCTGTACTAACGACATTATGTTTTGTGCATACATCATTTCGTTCTGTGCATGCGTCATTATGTTATGTGCATTTACTAATTCGTTCTGTACTAACGACATTTCGTTTTGTGCATACATCATTTCGTTCTGTGCATTTGTCATTATGTTATGTGCATTTACTAATTCGTTCTGTACTAACGACATTATGTTGTGTGCATACGTCATTTCGTTCTATGCATTCGCCATTATGTTATGTGCATTTAGTAACTTGTTCTGTACTAACGACATTTCATTTTGTGCATTTGTCATTATGTTATGTGCATTTACTAATTCGTTCTGTACTAACGACATTATGTTTTGTGCATACATCATTTCGTTCTGTGCATGCGTCATTATGTTATGTGCATTTACTAACTCGTTATGTAGTAAAAACATTTTGTTAGGTGCATACATCATTTCGTTCTGTGCATTTGTCATTATGTTCTGTGCATTTACTAACTCGTTCTGTACTAACGACATTGCGTTCTGTGCATTTGTCATTATGTTATGTGCATTTACTTAATCGTTTTGTACTAACGACCGTTTGTCGTGTGCGTACATCGTTTTATTCTGTGTATTTGTCATTATGTTAATTGCATTTGTCAGGTTGTTCTGTACATACAACAGTTTGCCCTGTGCATATATCATTGAGCTGTTGAGCATATACATTTGCAATTTTGCAAGAATGTTCTTTGTGTGAAAACAAGTACACAAAATGACTTTGTTTATGGCGAATTAGGTAGGCTCACTATGCAAACTATGAGACATTATAACATTATTAAATATTGGATAAAATTATTACAGTGTAATGAAAACAAATATGTTAAAAAAGTTTACACAATGTTAAAGACCGACTTTAAAAATAATCCGAATACGAAAAATTGGTGTTCTCAAATAAAAATGCTCCTCTGCTCCTTAGGCTTCCATGAAGTGTGGATAATGCAAAGTGTTGGAAACGTTAAATTGTTTTTATCCATTGTAAATCAGCGTCTTAAAGACACATTTGTACAAAACTGGTCATGTCGATTGAGTGAGTCGAGTAGAGCATTAATTGTTTTATAATAATATCAAGTCTTTTGAATTCCAAGAATATCTGAGCTTAGTTAACTGTAAAAAATTTCGAATGAGTATTACGAAATTGCGTGTATCATCTCACAGATTACATATAGAAACAGGCCGATGGAATAGACCTGAAGCCACACCAATTGAAAACAGAAAATGCTTTTTATGCAAAACGTTAGAAGACGAATATCACTTTATTATGGAATGCGATTTATATAAAGATTGACGTGTTAAATACATACCTAAATATTATCACACCAGACCAAATATGCAAAAATTCATACAATTACTACAAACAAAAAACAGACAGTTACTAAAAAATATAGGAGTCTATGTATTTTACTCATTTAAGTTAAGAAAACAGTGCTTATATGATAACGCTACCCACGAAAATAATATTGTATTAACAAATTAATAAATAAATTCATAAATGCTATATATATATTGTTTAGAGTTTTATATTGCGATATTAGGGTTTTACTCTATTGATGTGTCTATATATTGCGAAGTTGTCATGCTGTTTATGTGTATTATTACATGTGCATGTTTCCATTTATTATGTTATATTCGCTTTTTCTTACCCTATTTAAAGAACAATGATTGCGTCTTCTCCATTGTCATTTATATATTTTAGTAATTGTAGTGGTTAAGTGTTTAAAATTTTGTAAAACTATGTGTTTCCAAATGCAGTCTTAGGCATGTTTATGTGTAACAGTTTATACTCTGTCCTGCCATATTGCCTTTTGAAAATATGTTGTCCTCATGGGTCTTTGGACCTATTGGAACTTATGTAAATAAACTATCAAACTATCAAACTATCATATCCCTGTGTATATACACCATTTCGTTAAGTGAATATGCCCATGTGTTCTGCGCATTTTCCATGCCGTTCTGTTATCGGAGTTGACACCTAACATGGCGGACACAGGAGTTTTGTTTTTTCAAGTAGAGGTACTCCATAATAAACACGTATTTAAAATGATTAAATGCTTTCTATTTGTTTTGTTTTCTTGCAAAGTATCAGAAGAAGCTTTGCTTCTTTTATTTTTTATGTTAAAAGTTCCGAAATATAACGAAGGCTTAGGGTTCTCCAGGTAGAAACGTAGTGGAAGGGGTAATGATAGTTTTACATCTGTAAACGGCCGAATTTTTTGCATTACAGTTCCTTTGTGCTAGTTTCAAGAAATCATGCCGTGACTTCTAGATGAATGTCGGAAGAATTTTTTTTCTTCAGTTTTTCTCCAAAATTGTGTCTGTAGCTGAGTGTAGGAGGAGTAAAAAAGATATATCTGATCAAGTAGATATATATAATAAGCTTGCCCATATTAACGGTCGGCATAATAAAATTACAGAACATCATATTTTGATAGTAATTTCTTATGAATTATTAAACGAGCGCTATAATTATTAATATGCTTTTTCCAATTTAATATTTAAAGAAGCGAATATAAAAATCTTTGTTTTCTTTTGGCAAAATTTAGGGTAGGAACGTCCAAAATGCTAAAATCAAAGAACTCTGGCCTAAACTACCTTTCAGACGTGTAATACTCCGCCCAGCGGTTCTATATATTGTCAATGTTTACAGTGAAACTTTTTTATTCGGGGTATAATTGTCCAAGCTAGACACTTTTGACCTAGATTTCTTGTAAATGTGGACCTATGAAATGCTAGAAATGGCGCGAATAGTTAATTATGCAGCGGTACAATAGAATACCATTATTCTTTTTTTTGCGCGGGAGGATTTTATCGAATTAAAACTTACTACACTGTTTTAATGTCTACCAATCTTAAAAAGTCCTGATTTAAGAATCATTAAGAATCTGAAGTGCACACAAAAGTAACATAAAATAATATTACGATAAGTTAATAAAGGGTTTAGTCTTATTTAGTATGTGTGTAGTGTGTGCTTTACTGATCTAGTCTTACATGTGATAAAAAAAAAATGAGTAAATTATAAGTGAAAATCCACAATTACACATACATTCGAACACCGTTGTTTCGAAGTCGTCGGTACCGGCGAGAAAACTTCGAAATAACGATAAATTCGGGACCAGAAATATAATTCGAAATAACGCTGACTTCGAATGAACTGAGTTCCAAATAACGATGTTCAAATGTATATCAGTTTTGAATATTTATGTAGCAAATTCAATTGACACTCCTTATTTTCAAACTTACCATATACGCCGAATATCTTGTTGAAATATGTTTCTTGTTGTTTCAGAATCTGATTTGAATGCAAGAAACTGGTTGCAACATAAATGTATTCACAAGCAGCTGTCGTCTTTAAGTGCTGTAAACTCTCAAATCTGAAATGGCTACAGAAATGGAAAACATTCTTAATAGATTGGGTCTTGGCTCAAATATTTCATCATTTGAACAATAGAAGATAACTCCAGATATTTTGTGCAAATTATCAGTGCATGAATTTAAATATTTGGGGATTAATTATAGCAGCGATATGATGCGACTTCGAATTGAGTGCATGAAATATGGTCAAGGGTATAGTAATATTTCTAGGGATTTGGATGAGCCGAAATACGATATTCCTAAAGAGATACTCATTACCTTAATAGAATCAGGATTTAAAATTACAGAAATTTCGAAACTGCTGTCTGTATCTGAGAGGACAATTTACAGGCGGATGAACAAATTCAACATCACCTGTTATGATTTCACTGACATAGATGATTTAAACCTTGAGACAGAAGTCAGGCATGTGATAGCAGAGTTCCCAAGAGTAGGCGAAACAATGATTCGACAGATTCTTCATGAAAAGGCAATAAAGGTGGCTGTTATATGTTTCCATAATATGATATAATAATAAAATTAAATTAATAAAACTTGGTGATACATGCACGTAGCTATTGTAGACAGGCCGGCAGGCAGGCAGACAGACACACAGACAGACATATAGAACTATTAGATCAGGGACCTGTAAAAAGGTCCCTGATTAGATGCAATGGCCGATCCGTGTTAATATTACACATCTGTGGCAATAGTGTTCCTGTTACTAAAATTTGAGTACCCTTTCACTTATTTTAAAAGCACGATGCAGTCATGTTGAGTGCGTAGCTACAATTAAGGCCCTTGACCTCGCAAACGTTGCATGCTATGTAGTGGGTTGTATTGTGTCTCAGTCATAAGTTTCATCAGTTCAGTCAGTAGTTCGAAGGTCAAGATTACGACCATAATAACTTTAACTTTCCATATAAGTATATATAACTTTAACTTTCCATATAAGTATATATAGCGGACTGTATTGTGTGTCTCAGCCTTAACGTGTACATGACTGAAGATACATTATGAAATAATGAAACTGAACGCTTGTCAAGCAACAGGAAATGTTTCACACACTCCATTCAGGTTCGTCGCTAAAATTTCAAGGGTATAAGGCCCTGCTTGACAATTTTCAGTAAGTCACGATTACTACGATGACTACGGTCGCCATAGGATTTCGGATATAAATCGTACAGCGCCGGCGCTGAAGACATCGGGCGGGCACCGTACGACTGTGGCCAAATTTCATTCTTACGGTAAGATATATAAGAACAAAACAGCAGTATAAATTACAAATCGTACGGGCGCCGTAGGCATTTACGATGCATTTGTGACTTATGCCTGGTTTATATTTGCCCCGGGCGCCGTACAATAAATTCCTCTTTGATTTTCCGTACGATTGTTTAGGTATCGTAGGTGGCACGGCGTCTGTGTTCACATTGTATACGATCTCCGTGCGATTTTTTGTACTGACTTTCGAGAGCAGGTGACTGCAAATCCGTACAGAGACAGAGGTCGCACGATGGTTATACGGAAATTGTGAGATTTCCGTGCGGCTGTCCGGCGGTGCCGCGCGATGATCGCGCAATATCCATATGATTTCACGGGTACCGTACGAGCATCCTGCAGCTACCTTGCGGTACCTGTGTGAGAGCCGTACAGATGTCGCACGATATACATGTACTACGATAACCCGGTGTGCGGTGTGTTTTCGGGGGGGGGGGGGGGGGGGGCAATGTGCACACAAAACCGTTATTTTGCCGCACGATCATCAAATGGCCTCCTCACGATACCATTGCGAACATCGTCCGGTGCCATCTACGATATGTTTACGGGCAACGGGCTTACCTTTAAAACATTTGTATAACTTGCAGTTAAACAAAATCGTAGATGTTACGGCGCCCGTAAATCCTTACGATATCGTACGAAAATGGCACCGCGTCCTCAAGGAGGCCGCACGGAAAGGGAGTTACGGGCAGTTTACGGGCGCCGTAGACGCATCTTAGTCCAAATGTAAACGGTCATTAATTTATGGCAGTTCTTGTTTTGTCTGCAACAGGAATCTACCGTTTAGTAAAAACTAATATAAATCAGAAATTTTATTTTTACTGCAGGTTACAAGAGCACGTTTGCGAAACGTTTTGCACAATATAGACCAGGTTGGTGTAACAGAAAGGCTACGTCGTAGGCTGCATCGCAGAGTATACAACGTGTCAGCCCCAAACCATTTATGGCATTTGGATACCAACCATAAACTTATCAGGTGGCATTTTATCATTTGTGGTGGTATTGATGGATTTAGTAGGTTTATCGTGTATTGGAAATGTGAAAATAACAATAAAGCCGAAACCATTCTGCTGTGTTTTTCGGACGCTGTTGCCTCTTATGGAACACCAATGAGGGTACGCACAGACTAAGGAATGGAAAACATAAAAATTGCTGAATATATGATTCGTGCACGTGGGTTGAATAGGCGGAGTGTAATTGCAGGCAAGAGTATACACAACCAAAGAATAGAAAGACTTTCGAGTGATGTGTTTGAAGGGGTGCTTTGTTTCTATTACGACCTGTTCCACTTCATGGAAGAAAATGGAATCCTTGATCCTTTGGACGAGACTCACATTTATGCACTTCATTTTGTCTTCAATGACCGAATTAATGAAAAGCTTCAACTATGGAAGATGGCATGGGCAAGACATCGGTTGCGAACAGCACGTTCGTCGCCTCTGCGGCTCTTCACTGCGGGATCCTTAAACTGCCCAGTTGACATGCCAGATGCAGATCTAGATATGTATGGCGTGGAAGGAAATGTAGAGTTAAATTCAGCTGAAATTAATGATACCAGACCGGCCCTGGGTGCACTTGACCTTCAAATAACCGATGATTGTAGGCAAGAATTAGACATATATTGTTCACCAAACTGGAACTCAAATAATTATGGTATAGATATTTACATAAAAGCAGTAGAAATTATTGGGAGACAAATGCTGTAAATATTTTGAAGAAAATACATGTATCAGGATGGTGGGATTAACCTTGTTGGTATTTAAAGCATTCTCAGCTAGTAAGCAGATGCCGCTTCAGAACCACTTCTGTCGTTTATATTGGACAGAATGTTAAGTTGTTCACATGTTTTTTCGTGATTGTTCCCAGTATGAACATAGACTTGGCGGCTCTTCCTCAATGGAAAAACGGGCATGGATGCTAGTCTTATAATGCACAAGTACTTTACATAAGTCCCTCTATTTACGTGACATATATGGGATCATATGCAGCGGGTGGTTCGCTTCCATTTAAAGGGTTTGCTCTCTAAGTCAAACACTTTACCCAAGATCAAACTAGATAACAATGTTAGTGGGAAAACATCTCTGTTAAGTTCCAGAACCATCCACATAGTCCCAGACATTACATGTTCCAGTTTTACTTTAACCTGTATGTATATACATGTACCATGATTATAGTTGTTCTTAAAAGGGGTTGTTAATAGAAAAATTGCACAAAGCTTAATGCACTGTATTTGGCGTGGTGTACACATGCTGAAGATCTGTACAGAGCTTTATACGCGGATGATTGTAAATTAATGCTAAAAATGCAATGTTAAGGCTTTTTTGTTCAATGAAATATCTCGACTCTCATTAACTACATTGCATTGAAACTACAAATAAGTTTTTTTGGTCTTTACCAAACAGAATAACCAAGAACAAAAGGGCCGTGAAGCAGATCTTTAAAATAGATTCCCAGATGGTGATGTGTAACTAGATGTGGCCGAAACAAACAATCTCTTAGTTTCATGAACCTTCATTTGTGTCAAGAATTTACAAAGATTTGACCTATTGACCTTTTTTTCCCAACGTGACCCATATTTGAACGTCATATAGATCGTAAAGATCCGTTTAAAAATTAAGCCACAATATACACAATTTTGATCTAGTTTTTAAACTGACCTGACCCATGTTCAGATCAGGCCTAGATATTATCACGGCAAACATTCTGAAAAAAAGTTTCATGAAGATCCATTCAAAATCGAAGCATATTTTGTTTATACAAAGATTTGAACTTGTGACCTAATTTTCCCCAATGTGACCCCTATTTAACATTCATACCTAGTTTTCGACCCAATTTTGATCTTCACCTACATATCGTTGTATACAAACTATCAGTTTCATGAAGATCGACTGAAATATAAATTTTATATTGTGTAGACAATGTTTATTTTACGATTTGACATACTGACCTACTTTTTCAACCGATATGTCCCATATTAAAACTTGAACTAGTAAGTGTCAAAACCAAATACATACCTGACAGTGTTTCTTTAAGAAAATAATGTAATGCTAAAACTGTGTATTTAAAGATATTTAACTGCAAAATGGTCCATCTGACAAAACAGAAAATTGTCAAAAATGCATGAATATTTGACATAATCGTATAGAACCCATTACAAAAAGAGACATGTATTTTGTATTTACTTCAAAACACTCAAAATCTCTTAACTGCATCGTTTCTAAAGTAAATAAAAAGTGTGTTTCTCATTTTTTCAATGTGCTTTATACGATAATGTTAAATATTCATGAACTTTTGACAATTTTCTTTTTTTTCCCAACAATTGGACCATTCTGGAGTTCAGTACCATTAACTTTATACGTATTTAGATTGTGTCCATTTTGAAATTAACGAGGAGTAAATGCAAAAAGGTATCATCGGCCCTAATTTAAAGGCCAACATACCTTTTTGCAATAACACCACCGTAGCCCCTTTTTGCAATAACACCACCGTAGCCCTTATAGACCTGTTATTTATTTTGTCCATACATTTTTCTTTTAAGGCTATAATTTTAGGCAATTCTTCAAATAGGCTGATGCGGGTTTTGCCACGAATAGATTAAACTCCTCCCCAGCTATTGTTAAAGAATTAATTTCCATTAATCGAAAATCACAAACATTACCACATGCGCTGTTGAATACCACAAACATTATCCACGTGCTCTTTAGAAAGAAATAGTTTAACCGCTAAACACGTGATATCCAATATCAAGTGCGATGATTGTGGAAGTGTCTACAGTCATGGTGTATGCTTAGCAGTTCTTGTTTTAGAATCGAATAAAGACACAACAATACTTTTATTCAGTTATGTAATTAAAAAAACTGAACATTTAATACAACAACCTTTTAATAACAAATGTGTTCATAACAATAAACTGGAGATCAAACAATAATCACTATAACAATGTATTCCAACAGGTTTAACACGCAAGTTTGTCGAATTGATATCAATCGAACAAAGCCAATCACAAGAGGACCAAATAGCCCTAAAGCGCTCATATTTGTTTAATGAAGTCTGGCCTACTATCAGATCTCAATGAAAATAAATGTTTTTATAAAGGCTCCAATTTTGCAAAAATAAGGCTTTTTACAGGGATTTCAGTTAATGAAAGAGTAAATATGAGGCTACTTTTGACATTCCAATTCGATGGACATTTAACGAAACATACATTATTTGAGGAAATAACCATAAATTCAACATGAATTACTGATTAACAATTTTCTACTTTTTCTAAAAATTGTCTCTTTATGATCTTTCAATGCTGAATTATTATGAATTAAACGTACTTCAACTCTAAATAAAACAATAGCAACAACAAAATAAACACTGCGAAAATCCATATGGAAAAGAACATATTGAGGAAAAGATCAAGAACCAAATAGCAGATTCGTGTATATTTCTTGTTGTTTTTTTATTTATTTAATGATTGTTTTCTTTATAAATAATAATTACTTTTGTAACAAGTGATACGATCATCATATACTGAATTATAGACTGATTTTCGATAGTTGACAGAAAGTTTCTTTCTAATAAACAGATGTAACTAGAATTGTCACATGGGTGACGGATATACCCCCACAGTATAGCCCTGTCACAAAACTAGGGCATCCATTCCAAAGAAATGGCCACAAAGAGAATGCTTACATTTTTGAATGTTAAACAGTGTGTTTGGAAAAATTTAATTTCAATAGGAGCCATAACTCTGTCAACATTAAGTGGTTTGTATCCAAAGATGAACTTGATCTGTATTTCATGATGGTACACCTATGTACCAAAAATAATTTAAATATGTAAAGCCTTTCATGAGTTATTGTCCAAAAACCAAGCACCGGTTCCTCCTCAGCACCAGTCACAAACCACAGCACGTCGCTCAGGCTCACGCCTTGCCTTCTTCCAGCTGAAATGATATGTTGTAATTTTTAAATAATCATGAAAATAAAAAATATTAATACTCTTAAGATTTCAGATTTTGTTGCAAAAAAATTTGGTATTCACAGGATATTTCACATGCATAACTGAATTTTCTTAAAACAAAAGAAATGCAGAACGGACAACATTGGTCATCCCATTTTAGTGTGGCATAACAAAAAAATTATGAACAATCATTTATAGAAGGAAATGGACACAAAGAGGATGCTTTTGTTGATGTTTAACATTACGTTGATAAAACTGAAACTGTATTTTGGCTGTTCTTACCAGCTGCTTCTCTGAGATACTTGTTAAATTGTTGATAAGCTGATCTGTGGTTAGACCCTTCAACACTGAAGTTTGGCTTCAATAGAGTTGACAGCATTCTGAATGTTAGTGGCACTGTTTGTGGAGTGAACAGGTGCACAAACACAGGAAGACGGCTAGCCAGCTGAAGTTAAGTCAGGAAATATTTCCTCACATTTTATAGCATGCTTCTTGTTCATGGTTCTAACAAACAATTGTGATTTTATAGTGACAATTTCTTTTTGCAAATATTTTTGGTTTTAGTTGCTCGACTGCAATGTAACTTTCAGAACCTTTAACACACATATGAAACTGCATGGATTCAAATTGTGTGGTAATTTAATATAAATTTAGCACGAAGTTACACCAAAAAATCAAAGTGACAGGTTCGAAGTGCCTCCAAGTAAAGATGGACAACAATAGCTAAAAGAATGCCATATACCCCAAGTAGAAGTCAGTTTGTTTACAATACTTGCATTATTTAAGTTGCATAGATGATTACACTCTTAGGCCACCTTTATAAATATGTTTGTTTGCAATTGCTAGAGTACCCTGACCTGCTCCAAAAGATTTTTTAGTCTTTTTGGGGGGGGGGAGGGGAGGGAGGGGGGGGGGGGCAGTGGGAATTTTGTTTGGTTCTTTAATAGCATTAATTGTCTTATATTATAAACTGATGATTTATGAACTTCCAATTAAAAAAATTAACACCAACAAGACATTTGTCCATAGGACACGGATGACTCCAATACTACCTTGTCATGAAAGCATTAGGGCCTTTGCAACAACAAAGCCTAACCAATATTTGTGTGATGTTTGGTAACTGGACGCCATTTAGAAACAAAACAGTGCAACAAAATTGTCATAGGAAATGATTTATTTTGACTATGTCTAGGGCCATAACTCAGGTGTTACTGGTGTGATATAAACATTAAAACCCAGGTGCAAAACTTGTCCCAATAAACATTTGTGTTAAGTTTGTTGAAGGTTTAGGGGGCAACACAAAATTTTCTGAATTGTCATATAAATGTCTGTTGGCACACAAATGTCACTTATACATCAACGTACTCCTCAAAAATGCGTCCATACTTTTTACGACACCCCATCTCTAAGGGTCAGAGGGGAATCTTTACACCCATTTTAATGCATAATTTTGATCTCCATTTTAATGCATAATTTTGATATTTGTAAGTTAATGTCACTAAAATGTAAAATCAAATAAAAGCACTCTGGGCACAAAAAAGGTCACATAACCATCATTTGGAAAACATGGACAGACGTATGAACAGACAGATGCACAAGAGCAAATCTATACGCCCCCATTTTTGTGGGGCATAAAAGCGTACCTACCTACCCACTCCCTGCAATCCTGGGCAGGCAATTTAAACAAACATATTTTTAGGCGGGCAACCTTAAAAAAGTGTTTGTTTGCCATTGCCTACCCAAGGTTACTGGTAATGGTAAGTAGGTAGGCATTTTTTTTTGAGAATTTATTAATGATCCACTTAGCGACAAAATATAACATATAACACAGACATTGCTTTTAATAATATAATCAAGTGTCTGTTGATATAACGAGAGTTTGCTAGCAGTGTGCTTTAATAAGACAATGAACGCCCATTGTTTTCATAAGTTTGATAAAACATTATTAGAATTGCATTTTGATATGGCCTATTATAAGCAAGGGTTTAGCTGATACAGTTAATTTATTAACCCAATGGAAAACGACCGAAATGAAAGAAAGAGGTTTTATTTAACCCAAAGAAACAATAGAATATTCGGAATTTAAAAAAAACAAACTGGTTTTATTTAACGAAGAAACAATTTTGAAGTAGGGACCTTTTTGTCGGGTAGGTAGGCAATGGCAAACAAAATTAATTTTTATTTTGGCCTTAGCCTTACCTGAAACAATCCCAAGGAATCTAATCCAGATCTTTCACAAACTGTCTTGGAGTATCACTATTAAAATACTTCCTCCATCAAGTCTGCAGATAGTATTCTTGGCAGTTTACCATTCTGTAGAGTACAGTGCTGAAAAGACAAGAGGGTCATGATAGCCCTGGATTACTCACCCAAGTTCCATGGTTGTTAATAAGCAACAAAAGGGCCATGATGGCCCAAAGCTATCACCTGAGAACTGGCACAGATGAATGCCATACTGTTGCGACAGGTTTGAAAATAAGGTATCTGAACAATACGCATGTTTCCGCAAGGGGTATAGGATCGGTTTGATTTAAAAAGGCTGTCAACCAAGTTAGCAAGAAACAAGAGCTGTTTGTAATACAATTATACCCCCTTTAGGCTAAAAACAATCTGAAATATCAAGTTTGGTGATCGGATGAGACATAGACATAGGGAGCAAAAACTGCTAAAAAGGCTAATTTTGGATAAATCAAGGGCCATAACTCTGCAGTCCCTGGAATGTTTGGTTGATCATTGAACATGGGGAAGATATAATGCCCAATGACATTTTCAGCAAGTTTGGTGAAGATCGGATGAAAACTGTTCGACTTAGAGAGCAGAAACGAAAGTGGTCTGCCGACAGACCGACATTAGCAAAGCAATATACCCCACCATTTTCGATGGAGGGCATAAATATAGGAACAATATAGGAATAATTTCACTAGAAGTACAGGACTTTTGGTCGATTTTTTAAAGAAAATATAGGAATTTTATGGTAAAAATACTTCATTATAAGGATGAGATGGGATCATATTTTAGCCTGACAAGTGATACAGTTTGTGTCTTACTTAATGAAAAAAATCATTTGCTAAACATATTCATTGTAATCAATTTGCAACCGAGACATGCATGTCATGACCTAAACAGAATTTGAATATTTAAGTTAGATGCGAGCGAAGCGAGAAAGAAAAAAATCGATGCATAGGTTCACGATATACTGTTCACAGACCAATTTCAGGCGCGTGAATGACCAAATTTAACAAAACAAGAGCTGTTTGTAAATTCGACTTCACCTTTAATCTTATGGCCATGGACAAACTGTGCAAGATTGGTGAAGATTGGATGAAATATGAAGTCTCTATCCTGAATAATGTTCATTTTTGTATAATTATTTTCTTTTACAAACGAGGACAATAACTGCAGTGTTTCTGTCCCAATTTTGCTTATATTCAAGTTGACCTTTAATATTATGGTCATAGAAAAACTGAGGAAGATTGATTTTTCACTACACAAAGGGAAATCTGGCCCATTTTTTCAGCAGAGTCTGAAAAATAAGATCAACAAGTCATTAGAGTCTTGCGGGCAATAAGTACGGCCCTATTAGTTGATAATCATATCACTAGCAATAAGTCATGTTCTTTAGCAACTATACCAGCAATTGAGTAGACGCTAGACGGAACGGTAAAATCTAGTTAACCAAGTAATGGCAAGTCCAAATTAGTTCAAGGGTGAGGTTGGGTGATATGGTTGGATTGGGCATGGTCATAAGCAACAACTGTGCAAGTATCCAAGTGTTGTAGCAAGCTGTGTTGGTGCTAGAAGAAATGGTAAAAGCTAGGTTAACCAAGAAACAGCCCATTTGAAATATTCTAAGTGCAAATTAGGTCAAGGTCAAAGTGAGGTTGGGTGATATGCGTAGATTGGGAACGGTCATAAGTAAGAACTGTGTAAATATCCAAGTGTTGTAGTAAGCAGTGTTGGTGCTCGACGAATTAATAAAATCTAGTTAACCTTGTCACGGACGGAAGGACAGATGGAACGATGGAAGGACGATCACTATATCTATCACTATCCTGCATCAAGATGCTGGGGGCATAAAAAGCAACAAAAGCTGTCAATTTTTTTATTGAATACCAACCCAGCTTGATGGAAACTCTTTGTTTTTTTTATTTTGGGGAAAAAATTTGATCATTTTAGGGGAAAAAATGGAAGTTTATTGGCAAGGGGAAATGCCTTTATTCAGCAGTAAAAATAGCCAAAACAAGGGCTAGGCTTGTCACGGGATGTGACGTATGCCCCCGAAGCATATGCTTGTCAGAGGAAGGCAACACAATGTCAGTTACATGTTGGCAAAAATGACGCTTCCTACAAAAAGAGTTATGGTCCTTGTACTCTGCACTTCCTCTCAAAGTCCTCTATCAATATATGTGATTTTATTTTAAATCACTTTAGTATTAATGGAGTTATGCACTGAGCCAGAAAATTAACTGAAGGGCAATACATGTAACTCCATAAATATTAAAGAAAGAGTTATGGTCCTTGTACTGTTCACTTCCTTTCAATGTCCTCTATCAATATATTTGGTTTTATTTAAAATCCCTTCAATACTAATGGAGTTATGTCCTGCAACAAAAATAAACAAAGGGCAATTACTCCGTAAATATTGCAGAAAGAGTTGTGGCCCTTGTGCTCTGCACTTCCTCTCATTGTCCTCTATCTATATATGAAGTTTCATATGAATCCCTTCAATACTAATGAAGGTATGCTCCGCACAAGAAAATTAAACAAAGGGCAATGTACTCTGCACTTTCTCTCATTGTCCTCTATCATTTTATGAAGTTTTATTTGAATCCCTTCAATACTAATGGAGTTATGCTCAGCACAAGAAGCGTAATGCTTCACATAAGGAAATAAACTAAAGGGCAATAACTCTGTAAATATTGGAGAAAGAGTTGTGGTTCTTGTGCTCTGCACTTCCTCTAATTGTCCTCTATCATTATATGAAGTTTCATTTGAATCCCTTCAATACTAATGGAGTTATGCTCCGCACAAGAAGCATGACGGACGGACAGACGGACGACAGACAGATGGACGGACGATGCGATTACTATATGCCCCCGAAGTTCCCTTTGGGAGCATAAAAATCACTGAGTACTATAAGTTTCAAGAAAATAACTTCGATAGTATTCAAGATATTGGACTTTATGAAAAACTTTAACCTTGGCTTGACGGACTTACAGACGGACGAACAGATGGACGGTTCAATTTTAATATGCCCACATTCAGGGTCATAAAACTGAAAATAGGTTGAAAAAGCGTTTTTAAGCCCTGTTTATTAAGATGTTCCAGTAGTAGTAGTAGTACTTGAAAGTACAATATAAAGTAATATTTACTTTCTAAATGATACATATAACTTGTTGATTGGTGTTACAATTAGATGATATACTTTGCATTAATGCTGAACACTTGTGGGCAGGGAATATAAATGTATGCACTAATGAGGGTACGAATTAACCAGGGAACGAGTTGACCAGTTATCTTCTGTGGCCCTAACTCCTACATAACTGAAAGAATCCAGGCACAAAACCCCCCCGTGCAAAAAGTTCACATGCTGACCAATAGTCTCGTGACTATACCCTATAGGTCAAATACTTTTGGAGCTATGCACGACAAAACATTCTCGGACAGATTGACGCGGGCAAATCTACATTAAAACATACATAATCCATAACATGAATACACAAGTGAATTGTATACAATAAAATATAATTAACATAGACTTATTCTTTGAATTAAATATTTAGAACAAAGGGTAGTTGCAACATCACAACTCCCAGCTATTTGAACCTCAGGGTTGGCAGGTAGCTAGGAAGTGTTAAGGACCGTTTTCTTTTAAACACACCGCCTAGGATAAGGGCGGAAACTTTTCAACAGTTAAATTAGACTTTATTTTCAAATTAATGCACACAAGATTAAGATGTTGTATACATGAAATATGATACATTTTCTACCAATAAACTTCACTTACCCCTTTAGTATACATGTTGACAAAGTTATCCACACTTATTTCCAAAAGAGTACCAATATTTGTTTTGTTTTACAAATGACATGTGACAATGATCTTTTACTTTTGGTTTGAAAAAACAAAAACAAAAGAAACTTAACAAGAAATGGTTACACATCACTGTAACCTGTATATATCTGTATATAACTGTAACTTTTTCTAGTCTAGTTTTTCAAAACGAAAGATGGTTACTCCACATAGCAAGTTGTTCAGTTGTAATGTTGTGTGTTATATGTCTATAATAATATGATCTGTGTTGTGTTCATGGTTGTTTATCACTAAAGAATTTTTATTAAGGTTAATATTGTGGTTTTGCAGGGATGTGGAAATCCCATGCCTAACTTGTCCGATGCAGGTAATTTTGTAATTGGCCAATTCCTGTCAAGTTGTCCATGAACAAGTACAATTTTAGGGTGTGAAAATGATGTAAAAATTGTGAGTTAATTATTATATTATTTATCCTATATGTAAACAACATAAACAAAATCTAATTTATTTATAATTTGATGATAAATTGTACTGTATTAGGAACGCCAGGAAAAGACCTATATTTTTATTTGGACAAGTGACATTCGTTTGTGGACAAGGCTTTAGCAGATAATGATTTATGCAATGAACTTGTCCATGGACAAGTCAATAATTAATGTATTTCCACACCCCTGGGTTTTGGTTGCCTTTATTGCATACAGTTTCTGTAAGTCTGTCGAACTTCGGACAAAGCCAGTAAAACTTGAGGTCCAGGAAAAATTACCAGAACACTGGTCCTCATGGCCGATGAAACATTCTTGTCTGGAATCTAATTTTTTTGAATGGCTAGTTATAAGGAGTTTGGGCCAGTAATAGTTAAGAGATTACCAGACCTTGTGGCCAGTAATCAGGGTTGGCATAAAACCCGGGTTTTATAGTATTGACCGGCCCGGGCGGGTAATACTGGGAAAACCGGGCTTTACAGGGTTTTACTGGGCAATACTGGGAAAAAAAGATATTGCACAATTATGTTTAAATTACATACTAATAATGAGTCTCTACATATAAACACATATCTAATAACACTTATATACTGTAAGTAACATTGTTTATTTCTATTTCATGTGGAAACATATTGATAATTTCTTCTCTTTTTCACAAAATTTAATAAGAAATATTTGGTCAGTCTGGAAAATACTGAATATTACTTGGCACCAGTCTGTGTTTTTACTCACTTTCATAATATTTTTCTCAGTATATAGATGTATTATGTAACAGAATTATGAATTTTTTAAGAGAAATTTGACAATTCTAACATATTTTTATGTAAGGAAATATTTTAGTTCATGCCATGTTTCAACAAAACCCTCTTGCAGCCCAATGCTATACATTAAATTAATCACACAATATTGTGATATCATTTATGATTCATCCACAATATGAACATCCTCTTAAACAAACACAAACATTGAATGAATTGACAGATAAAAGTGCTCAAAAAACAGTCAAACTGGACCCCTTGAATAAACATTATACCTATCTCAGTGATTGAGGGGTCAGGCAAAGTCCCAAGTCAGTTAGGGCCTTTCCAAACCGTGAAAACATGCATTGATTGGCACCTTAAGTGACTGATTCTTGCTGTTAATTGTGCATCAGTGTAAAAATAATTATTTTTTATTGCTTCATCATTATCAATCCTGCTTTTAAAGTGAAAAAAATGAAAGAAAGTAATGAAAATATAAGATATAAGTGATTTGTCCAGTAATCCCCGGTATTGCCCAATATAAGATTATTAAAGAAAATAACGTGCTTGCATTATTATCCATAGAAGGCCTCCCTAAGTGTTATTGTTAACAAAAAAAGGACAGTCCAAGGCAAGAAATAGAAAAGGATGAATAAGTGTACACATATATCTAGAGAAGGATGAGTAAGTGTAGACATATATCAATATCAAGCAGAATCATTTCACAAACAACACAGAAAATATTTCATGATCAGCGTAGCCATCGACATATGTATGAATAAACCAGTGGATATGTGCCAGCACATAAAAAATATTGTAACTATGCATATATTGGCTCTGCAAAACTAAATAATTCATTTTCAATGACATAAGTTAACTGTGCATTTAGATTTATAAAAACAATTAAAACTGCATATTAACTGAACAAAAAACAATATTGCCTAGTAATAGCCAGTGCCTATACAATCTTTTTTTGAAGAGATAAATAATAATTTTATAAATTTAAAAACGCTACAAATGCAATTTAAACAAGATGGGCTGAGATGATGGCTTAACTTTGTCCATTGTGATGATTGATTTATCAATGACAGGGCTCGAATTTAACTGTGTTTGCAATTAGCAAATATTTGAGAGTGGCTTCTATTTTAACTTGCATAAATTAGTTTCTTCTTGCAATTCCATTAAGTACCCATTAATAGCAAAATAAAATACCAGTTAATGCCTTTACTTTAGTTGTTAAAAATTTGCAAAGATGGGTTTCATTGTACTGTAAGGACCTCTTTGGTTGCTTACACATATTTTTCACTTGCAATTTTGTTCAAGCAACAACAAAAAATTCTCGCAAAACTCATTTTTTACTTGCATTTTGCGAGTGCTAATTTGAGCCCTGCAACGATTACTTTCAATATTAAATACCTTTCAATAATAGAACTGTACGCTTATTTTATTCTTAAAATTATTAGTAGTATTAAAGTTGTTTATAAGTTTATAAGTGTGCCTAGGCTACATTTTTATATCCAAGCTACGCCCCTGAGAATGACTAGAACAAAGGGATGTAACAAATTATGGCAGTATTAGACGCAAGCCAAGGGATGTAACTTTCATATATTATATAATGATTGAAAAAAAACAAAACTTTAAACATCAACTTAAAATTTTCTTCTTAAAATTTATCTTTATTACAATGGTATACCAGTATACCTGCTGCTGATGGTGACACAGTTCCTGTCGCTGGCGTGCTACTGTCAACACTGACTGTGTGATTTTGATGAACTGTATCAGCATTCTGGCTGAATTTCTGCTGGGCGGAATGCTGTACTATTTGTCGCAGCCGTACGCGATCACCAATGGTCTCCACTCCGATTCGAATCAATTCACGATCGGACATTTCTTTCATAATATTTAAATCAATTTTTTTGTCAATAAACCTCGGTAAGATGGCGCTAAGGCCAACAGCCGCGAGAGCGTCTTCCTGCGTCATTCGATTTTCCGCCATTTTTTTCGCACCGGTGTTACCTCTTTTATTGCCCCGTGTAATGTATCCGAACATGATAACGACGTTGGCACATAACGAAATGATGAATGCACAAGACGAAATAGAGTCAGTACCGAACAACTTAATAACTGCACATAACGACTTACCAAATGCACATTACAACTTACGAAATGTACATAACGACTTACGAAATGCACATAACGACTTGTCAAACAGACGCAACAATCTAACAAATGCACACAACGATTTGTTAAATACACACGACCACTTACCAAATGTACATAACGACTTATCTAATATATAGCACGACTTTGAAAATGCACATAACGACGCACCAAATGCACATCACAACTCAGGAAATGCACATCAAGAAATGCTAAATGCACATAACATAATGAAAAATGCACAGAACGAAATGATGTATGCACAAAGCATAATGTCGTTAGTACACAACGAGTTAGTAAATGCACAAAACATAATGAAAAATGCACAGAACGAAATGATGTATGCACAAAACATAATGTCGTTAGTACAGAACGAATTAGTAAATGCACATAACATAATGACGCATGCACAGAACGAAATGATTTATGTACAAAACGAAATGTCGTTAGTACAGAACGAGTTAGTAAATGCACATAACATAATGACACATGCACAGAACGAAATGATTTATGTACAAAACGAAATGTCGTTAGTACAGAACGAGTTAGTAAATGCACATAACATAATGACAAATGCACAGAACGAAATGATGTATGCACAAAACATAATGTCGTTAGTACAGAACCACTTAGTAAATGCACATAACATAATGACACATGCACAGAACGAAATGGTGTGTGCACAAAACGAAATGTCGTTAGTACAGAACGAATTAGTAAATGCACATAACAAATTGACAAATGCACAGAACGAAATGTCGTTAGTACATAACAAGTTACTAAATGCTCATAACATAATGACGAATGCACAGAACGAAATGATGTATGCACACAACATAATGTCGTTAGTACAGAACCACTTAGTAAATGCACATAACATAATGACACATGCACAGAACGAAATGGTGTGTGCACAAAACGAAATGTCGTTAGTACAGAACGAGTTAGTAAATGCACATAACATAATGACGCATGCACAGAACGAAATGATGTATGCACGAGACAAAATACCGTTAGTACAAAACGATATTGCAACTGCACAAAACATAATGAAAAATGTACAAAACAAAATGATGTTTCTACAGAACAAAATGTAGTTAACACAAAACAACTTGGTAAATGCACAGAACATAAAGACCAGTGCCATCAGAAGGCCGCATTGGCATTCCATATACGCGCGCTATTTTTAGAATGACACTTCTGTTTCTGGAATGTGATGCTACATTGAACGGCAACTCGATGAAAGAGATTTATGAATGGGAACATTGCACAATTTCTATTTATAGCGCAACCGCTTATATAAATGTAGGCTAAACAAAATAGTTATTTCGTTACGTGAATGAATATAGCATTCTGTTTATGGCATACAATGAGAAAAAACGTTCATAATGAGCCTCAGTTCTATATGTCGAGAATATGTTTATGACTTCATTTTAACCGCTTATGTAAACAATTATGTACATTTTTAATCCCCAAAAGTATGCAACAGTATTGGTATACGTTCAACCATTGTTTGAAGTTTGCATTCCTAAAATTATAAAATTTGCCTAATTCTATTGGCATTCAATTTTCCCGCTGCATAATTATCGAAAGAAATCTAGGTCAAAAGTGATCTTAGACAGCTACGCCGCAAAAAACAACAAATCAGGCCTATCGAACAATACAAATAACTATGTGTATAAAAGTATATTTGGTTAATGACAAATATTAATGAATCGGATCACAAGGGATCGAACAAATATATATTATTATTCGCTTAAAGACAATTTCAAAGTAATTGTACTATGGAATCTTAGAACATTTGGATAACGGCCCGCCCCCTCTAATCCGCGCATATGGCTATGAGCCGCATGCTGCCCACATATACCAACGGCAACCAACATAACGTTGCAAAGTGGAAGTAGTATTTAACCGACATAACGAGCCTCTTTGGTGTTTGTGTGCAGTTAGCTGTGCACAAAATAGAATCGCTCAATGAGGTTATTAAATATAACTCTGCAACAAGGGTTAGGTCAAGGCTGTCCGTTAGGCTCATCGGTGGGCATATATGGTCTAGTGGTAACCGCAACGCACTGGTTTCACAACCCAGAGGTCGCAGGTTCGAACCACGCTACACCCTAACGATTAACCAGTGCAGGTAGTCCGCAAAATATTAATACGATAGTTAAGGAAGAAGCGTTCAATCTCGCGTCCTAGACCACATCATAAGACAGTTGCGGTATGAACTGGACGTATTGGCTAGGCTGTCCGGCTAGCGCAGTGGTAAGCACGCTCGCTTCTCACCTCTGCGACTGGGGTTCGATTCTTGGTCCCGACATGTGAGTTTGGTTGGTGGTCACCATACCGGACAGGATACATCTGGGTACTCCGGTTTCCACAGCACGAGATCACAACAACATTACAGATATTTCAGTAAAAAATAAACAGCTGGAAATTGCAGCTACGAGTCTCTAGTAAGTAAATTTGGTAGGAGTGCTGGGACACGCTCCGTGTCTTCACATAATGCAACGTAAGGAGTGCTGGGACACGCTCCGTGTCTTCACATAATGCAACGTAAGGAGCTCATAAACTTATACACACACGCACGCACACGCACAAACTGGCCGTACTTACGGTACATTTAACGGCCTAGTTTAAGGAATGTCTGACCTCTCCATGGGGTATTCCATACAATCTGTTATCATCATCTGTAATCCTTTCTCTCAGCTGACTGGGCAATGTTTCAATTGCAGCAGTGTATTGATCTCAGCTATAAGGGTCGCCACACTGTGTCCACAGCAGGGTGCCAATACACGGAAGTTCTATAATACCCCAGCTTTGGGTGTGGGGTGGGGGGGGGATAAATCAATGATTAAACTAAGCCTTTAACGGCCTAGGCTGCCCGGGTTTGCTCCCCACTCGGCGCATGTGAGTTTGGTTGGTGGTCACCAAACCGCACAGGTGGGGTTTCTTTCAGATACGCCGGCTCACCCCCACAGCACAATTAAGAATATCTCAGTAAATATGACTGAAATAGCTGGAAATTGCAGCTACGTTTTAAAATTCGTACCAACTATCGATTTATCTCTAAAGAAAATTAGGCAGGGGTGTTGGGACACACCCCGGGTCCTCAAATAATGCAGCTTCGGCGCGGAAGGACCCAGAGATCTTTTAATAAACACGTTTATTGAAAGATCTTTGAAGGACCCCATAAACTTCTAAATACACAGACACGCGTTTCGTGCACAGTCGTCGAAGACCCGCTCTATAATCTAGTTATAAAGCGCTCGTCATATACCAGCGTTTCTGTGTTACGTATAACATACTACGCATTATAAATGAACTTATTCAGGCAATGTTATTTAAGTAATATCGAACATTAAGGGTTGAATTACGGATGGCAAATACTATATTATTGAATCAACATCGAACGCAGCAATGAGACGTCATCCAAGTTTTGGAATTGAAATTAACTTTTTGTTAGCTCTCACCCATGAATGCAAGTGTTTACAATTGTACATACTGTTGTTAATGTCAAAGATATTTACTCATAGTGTATAGTATGGACATGCCTCTAAAATAATGTATTGATTTTAATACAATGTCATTATGGAAATAGTTTAAATTGCCTTTATTTTGGTATGTTTAACAAAAATCCAACTTTAGGAATAAGCTGATACATGTTCCACGTTTCGTGAATGTTTTGAAAACCCACATGAAAATATCAAGGAAAGATACAACACGAATGCATCATGAATTAGTTTTAATGAATTTTATTTCGAGGACATGCTTATATTAATACACATTCGAAATAATCACAAATAACAACATGTTCCACGAGTTTTTATTTAAATAAAATGTTCATCATCATGTTTTACGATACTCAAGTTAACTATGTCAATTAAGTCCGTAAAAAATACACGATAAACGTCTAGTCTGTACACAAATCTTTAATTTAAAAAGTAAATAAGTATGTACATGTACATGAACAAAGTAAACCACATTTTTAATAATTCAAAGCTTAACGCAGTTTTTTTTACTGGACCTTGACAAAAACATAAACAATAAATTGACAATAGCAAACACAAAGTAATGATGCACGAAATAAACATAACACGTATACAAGCGAAGTTAGAGATCTACCAGTACTAGTACATCAACAACCTGTAAACTCTAAATATTTGGGCTAGTATTCGCCAACCGATTCTTAGATTTACGACTTGAAGAATAAACAAGACACTGTGTTAGATAAACACTGCCCCTGGTTAGTGGTGGACAGCCCATTGAAATTATTCCAAGTCCAAATTAGGTCTAGGTCAAAGGGAGGTTGGGTGATATGGGTGGATTGGGAACAGTCATAAGTAACAACTGTGTAAATATCCGAGTGTTGTCGTAAGCGGTGTTGGTGCTAGACGAAACGGTAAAATCTAGTTAACCAAGAAATGGTACTTTTGAATTATTACAAGTCCAAATTAGGTCAAGGTCAAAGTGTGGTTGGGTGATATGGGTGGATATGGAATGGTCATAAGTAACAACTGCGCAAGTATCCAAGTGTTATAGTAAGCGGTGTTGGTGCTAGATGAAACGGTAAACTCCACTTAACCTTGTCACGGTCGGAAGGACAAGACAATCAAGATGCCGTGGGCATACAAATATTCTTGAAACTGTTCTGTTCTAAAAAGGCTGTTAGTTTGAATTGTACTTGGTATTCATCAATACTAATTTTGAATTGTACTTGGTATTCATCAATACTAATTTTGAATTGTACTTGGTATTCATCAATGCTAATTTTGAATTGTACTTGATGTTCACCAAAGCTAATTTTAGCATTCTTAGTTATAACTGTACTTGGTATTGACCAATGCTAATTTTAGCATTCTTAGTTATAACTGTACTTGGAATTAACCAATGCTAATTTTAGCATTGTTAGTTATAACTGTACTTAATGTTCACCAAAGCTTATTTTAGAATTCTTAGTTATAACTGCACTTGGTGTTCACCAATACCAATTTTAGCATTGTTAGTTATAACTGTACTTGGTATTAACCAAAGCTAATTTTAGCACTCTTTGTTATAACTGTTCTTGGTATTAACCAAAGCTTATTTTAGCATTCTTAGTTATAACTGTATTTGGTGTTCACCAAATGCTAATTTTAGCATTCTTTAGATGATATAGAATTATGCATTAATGACATAAGTATCATTGAAACCTGGCATATTTGCAAACGCAAAAGTATTATTTATTGAGTCTAAGTCTATTCTTTATTCTTAAGTCTAAGAAGAGTCTAAGTCTATTCTTTATTCTTAAGTCTAAGAATGGGTTGGTGAATACGAGCCCAGATGTGCTGCTCTTCACCAATGCTTCAATACATATTTGTTTATGTATACCAAACCTCTTTCTAACAACATTTGCCAATTTAATGTCGAAATGTATATAATACACATGCTCTATTAATCTGGTAAATTTGCATACTTAACACTCAAATATCAATAAACAGATCAATAGAACAAATTACAAAAGTTCTCAAAATTCTCGTCTCTTTTAAAATACTGGGGCCGTATTCCTGAATCATCGTAAGTAAAATATTATCTTTAACATTAACATTTTATTTCATTCAAATGGCACTGAGCTGAATGTGTATTAATTATCAACATATTATAATATTACTAACTATTGTATACTTAACTTTAAAGGGTTTCACAAACTTATATGAGGCGCTTCGTGGGAAAACCGGACTTAATGCATGTGCGTAAAGCGTTGTCCCGGATCAGCCTGTGCAGTCCGCAAAGGCTAATCCCGAATGGCACTTTCCGCTTTCATGGTATTTTCTGTTTCAAAAAAGTCTCTTCTAAACATAAATCCACTGCAGGCGGAAAGTGCCATCCTGGATTAGCCTGTGCGGACTGCACAGGCTACTCCGGGACGACACTTTACGCACATGCATTAAGACCGGTTTTCCCACGACACTTTTTTATGATTTGTCTGGAATACGGACCCTGCTGTTTGATTTCATAGGTTCATAACAAAAGTCTGGACAAGAAAGACCACACATACTTTTAAAACCATACAATATACTGGTATATGACAATTACTGCCAATGTACAAACATTTACAAGATTCCCATACAGCATATGATACTGAACACACTACTTTCAGCATATTTCAATAAATAATTCACACAATGCTTTAAAAATTCAATTAGAGAAAACATATATTTCATATTTATACAACATTTCTGAATGAACTGCCAATATTGAGGTACCAAGTTTTAAAGACAGAAACTGACATTTATTATTAGAAGAACAGTATAAACTTCTTTTTTTTTTCTTATCCAAGTTTGATATACATATAGGATCTGACACGAGTTGTCATTTCATACCATATTTTATGAAACGAGTTTAGGAATTTTGTTAGTAAGCGAGCCTGTGGCGAGCTTACTAATTTCCTGGACGAGTTTAATAAAATATGGTATGAAATGACGAGTGTCAGATCCTTTTCATCACACGCTTTTGAACGAAATAAAATACTCTTAATTTTACCAAAATAAGTTGGTAAATTCTAAAAGTTGTGTACTGACGTGACGTCATTTCATGTTGACGACGTCATTTCACCAAAATAACCTTATGCGATTGGTCAGTCCACGAAAATGTAGCCAATGAAAACTCTCAAAATGTTATCTTACACATGTATAAGATAAAAATATTCGTAATGGCTGTATTACACGGGAAACAAGGTATAGCATGTGACAAAAAGTGCTATATTAAATGTTCAAAATTAACAATTTTGATTGGTTAATTTGAATTAAATGAAAATATCAGTAAATGACAATATTATAATGATTACAGATGATCAACAAAGAAATATAATTTGCTTAGTAGTTGCAATCAGCCACCTCCTAAAATACATATGTAGTTCAGTCTTTTCTTTTCAATCAGATCAATAAATGTACGTTATGAATGACATACAATGTGTATCACATGTCAAAATATCACTATGTTTGATAAACATGAAATCAACAGTTCAATCCGAACCACTAATAAGGACACATAAAATGCATTTGAGGGGCGTCGTCAGAAAACCGGTCTTAATGCATGTGCGTAAAGTGTCGTCCCGGATTAGTTTGTGCAGTCCGCACAGGCTAATCCGGGACGACACTTTCCGCCTGCAGTGGATTTATGTTTAGAAGAGACTTTTTTGAAACAGAAAATACCATGAAAGCGGAAAGTAGACGACACTTTCCCCTTTTATGGTATGACACTTCATGCACATGCATAAAGCCAGGTTTTCCCAAAACGCGCCTCATTTATGGTTATAACTGTACTTCACTGAAACACACGTATTACTCGAATGTACAACAAAACAAAGTACATCAGCAAATGTTTTGTTGAGTTAATTCCGTTTAACAGTAGATATTTCACGAGTAAGTAATTGGTTTGAAAATAATAATTGTGTGTTGTTTTGAGAGTTTATTTAGGTTATTTCCTATTTCTTAACGAATTTGCTGCTGCAGCATTTTTTGTCTAACTTTCCGAATATTTTCACAGAATAAATACAAAAGAAAGCATATTTCAAAATTCTGAAGACCAAATACAAGAACAGACTTACAAGCATGACAAGACTATATTTCAGATGGAACCATTGCTACATACTTTGAAGAATCAGGTTATTAGGTGCCATAATAAGATGCGCCTTCAGCAGCAACTTTTGTTTACTTACATGTACATGCATGTCAATTGGGGACAAAAAAGATGACTTGATTTGAACATAAATTTGTCGAGACAACTTCTTTTGTTGATATTTAAACCTCTAACACCTATAACATTAACTAATGCGTTCATTAACATCTAATAAATTAACTTAGATATCACATGTACACCTGATAATGCACTGTATGCACAGAAAGCCTAGCCAAGAACATGCACGAAAATCCCATTTCATGGCGCTGATAACAGTTTGTACCACTTCAGAACAATACAGCATCAGAGTTTCTCATTATTCCGAGGTCCACAGTTGCATGAGGTCACAGGTCACGATCGGGGTACGTCATACTAGTTCCAGCACCTGGCAAGGTATAATACACGTACATTTGCACACAGCCAGAAATACAACATTGCATTCAAGTCTCTTCGAAGATTCCAAAAAAAATAAATTAATTAATACAAATGTCACGCAATAATCTGTTATCATATTACATAATTGATTTTACATAATTATTTCATTTTTTTTTTAAATAATGCCCTTCAACAAAAATAACTATTGTAAAGTCTACACACTTTGTTATAACATTTGGCACAGTTTGTGTTAAATTAATTATTTTACATAAAATTCATCTCAATTAATACATGTATCTTACCAACTATATTTGACATGGAAATATATCATACATAAAATTCATCTAAATTAATACATGTATCTTACCAACTATATTTGACATGGAAATATATCATACATAAAATTCAAAATACTGTGCTTTGTAGTTTTTCTTCTATATACTTATTCCACAAACTTTTTGCTCAGCCCTCGTATATTGAAAATTATTGGTAAAAAAATAACTTATTTCAAATCTATACCTTCACTGTTCCTTGACTATTCGCTGCAACAACAACATTGGATCCCTGCAAAAGCACACAAATATACATATCTGAAATTATATTAGTAAAATAATATACATGTCAATATTAAGATATGCACAATTTTTATGAAAAATATAAGAGAAATATTTTTAATAATAAAACAAAAATCATTCATTTCAAGCATATTAGCGTTTCTGTGTTATTCAGCTACTGGTATTTGTTGAGATGCAGTCAGTTGTCAATATATTTCACATTCTACCACGGCACGCGGCTAGTGGTCCATAGATAAAGAAGGAAAATAACTGTGGGTTATTCTGCAACAAATTATGGGCGGAGCTTAATGTTTTGAAAATAGTTCCGGAAATTCGAAGAAATTGTTCAGTAAAATGCACGTGCTTAAACGAGCGATAGCAAAGTGTGACAAACAAATCATTTTTGCATTATGTAGCGCAATTAAACCACATTTGGACTTCATATTTTATACTTAAGTTCACAAGAACGTTTACGTTTTGTTAATATTTTTTTTAATTTGCGCTTTTTGGCATGATATTTTCACCGTATTATATCGATCGATAAGTATGACGTCATTCGCTCAATGTTTATCAATAAAGCTGACGTCATTTTGAATTGTTATGATTTATTGACATCACAGAAACGCACGTGTGAATGCATTTCTCGGAAAATGGGCGGCGGATAGATAAATATAGGTCTCATTCATAACCTTTAAAAATACGAATTTTATATAAGATCGTGTCAGAATCGAAATAATTGACGGGTAACAGTTTGTTATTGCGTTAATAACCAACGGTTTGTCGTTCCGATGCTTGTTATCAAACCACTCGGGCTGCCACCCTCGTGGTTTAATTCCTACGCATCGGAACTCCAAACCGTTGGTTATTACCGCAATAACCAACAGTTAGCCGTCAATTATTTCTTAAATATACAAGATCTACACCAACATATAAATGTGTATTAAACATAATTGCTGTATTATATTGGACAGCCAAGTGGGTGGTTTCAGTGATTGTTTTCCTTATTTAACAGGCCAAGTATATATCACTTTACTAATATAAAAGTACTTGTATATATGGAACTTTGTATATTTGGTGGTCGATGTTGTGACCTTAAAAGTTGATAAATACACTACCTGGTATCAGTCAAACACTGTTTAAACAATAAAGTTTTTTGACACACTTACCGGTCGCCAGGCAACTGCACTGACAAACTCATTGGAATCATCTTCCTTCTTGTCCTTCTCCTGCAAGTAATAGTCATAAATATCACTACCACTAATGTGTCCTCACAAGGCCTACCATGCAAGTAACAGTCATAAAGTAATATCACTACCACTAACGTGTCCTCACAAGGTCTACCATGCAAGTAATGACTGGTCTACCATGCAAGTAACAGTCATAAAGTAATATCACTACCACTAATGTGTCCTCACAAGGCCTACCATGCAAGTAACGGTCATAAAGTAATATCACTCCCACTGACGTTTCCTCACAAGGTCTACCATGCAAGTAACAGTCATTAAGTAATATCACTACCACTAAAATGTCCTCACAAGGCCTACCATGCAAGTAACAGTCATAAAGTAATATCACTACCACTAAAGTGTCCTCACAAGGTATACCATGCAAGTAACAGTCATTAAGTAATATCACTACCACTAACGTGTCCTCACAAGGTCTACCATGCAAGTAACAGTCATAAAGTAATATCACAACCAATAAAGTGTCCTCACAAGGCCTACCATGCAAGTAACAGTCATAAAGTGATATCACTACCACTAAAGTGTCCTCACAAGGCCTACCATGCAAGTAACAGTTATAAAGTAATATCACTACAACTAAAGTGTCCTCACAAGGCCTACCATGCAAGTAACAGTCATAAAGTAATATCACTCCCACTGACGTTTCCTCACAAGGTCTACCATGCAAGTAACAGTCATTAAGTAATATCACTACCACTAAAATGTCCTCACAAGGCCTACCATGCAAGTAACAGTCGTAAAGTGATATCACTACCACTAAAGTGTCCTCACAAGGCCTACCATGCAAGTAACAGTCATAAAGTGATATCACTACCACTAAAGTGTCCACACAAGGCCTACCATGCAAGTAACAGTCATAAAGTAATATCACTACCACTAATGTGTCCTCACAAGGCCTACCATGCAAGTAACAGTCATAAAGTAATATCACTACCAATAAAGTGTCCTCACAAGGCCTACCATGCAAGTAACAGTCGTAAAGTGATATCACTACCACTAATGTGTCCTCACAAGGCCTAACATGCTTATATTCGACTTCACCTTTAATCTTATGGTCATAGACAATATGAGCAAGATTGGTGAAGATTGGATGAAAATGAAGTCTCTATCCTGTATCATGTCCATTTTTGCCTATTTTTTTCACAAACAAAGGGCAATAACTTTGGTGTTTCTGGTCCGATCTTGCTTATATTCGACTTCAACTGTAATCACATGGTAATAGACAAACTGTGCAAGATTGGTGAAGATTGGATGAAAAATAACTCTCTCTATCATGAATAATGTCCATTTTTGTATATTTTTTTAATAAACAAAGGGTAATTACTCTGGTGTTTGAAACAAGATCTGGCCAATTTTTGGTGTCTGCTGAGATCTGATGGTACACTTATGTAGTTATGCAAGTTTTGAAGTTACAACTTTTTGTATATAAACTTTAACCAGAAAATCTAAGTGAAAAAGGGGCATAACTCTGTCAAACTACAAAGCAGAGTTATGAGGAATGTTGCCCCTGACACTGGAGTTGCTGACAAAGGTGTATTCCAAGTTTCAAGTGAATAACTTATGTAGTTTTGAAGTTACAAGACTTTTGAATAGTAGGAAAGCTCAACTATTCTTCGCATAGTCGAGCTAAAAATGTAGTCTTTATCGTGATAACAGTCCAAATTGTTGACGGCACCTTGACGCCCCATGCCAGCCGCCGCCGAAGAGGTCCCCTATACCAATAGCCCACCGAGCACTTCGTGCTGAGGTAAAAAGCTAAAAAGCTGTGGGCCTTGCCGTTTCAGAGATTTTTAAAGTCATTTTGCAATCTGTCTATATAAACCATGTGACCCCCAGGGCATGACCAGTTTTGACCCCAGGGGAATAATTTGAATATTATTTGTAGAGGACCACAATACGATGTTACATACCAAATATGAAACCTCTAGGTCTTACGGTTTCAGAGGAGAATAAATTTAAAGTTTTTTTGCTATTTAAGTCTATATAAGCCATGTGACCCCTGGGGTGTGGTCATTTTTGACCCATGGGGCATAACTTGAACAATCTTTGTAGAGGCCCACTATAGGATGTTACATACTAAATACCAAACCGCTGGGCCTTGCGGTTTCAGAGGAGAAATTTTTTAAAGACATTATGCTATTTAAGTTTATATAAACCATGTGACCCCCGGGGCGTGGCCAGTTTTGATCCCAGGGGCATAATTTGAACACTCTTTGTAGAGGACCACTATACGATGTTACATACCAAATAAGAAACCTCTGGGCCTTGCGGTTTCTGAGGAGATTTTAAGAGATTTTGCTATTTAAGTCTATATAAATCATGTGACCCCCGGGGTTGTGACAAGTTTTGACCCCAGGGGCATAAATTGAACAATATTTGTAGAGGACAACTATAGGATGTTACATACCAAATATGAAACCTCTGGTTCTTGCGGTTTCAGAGAAGATTTTTAAAGACATTTTGTTATTTAAGATTTATAAACCATGTGACCCCCAGGGTGTGGTCAGTTTTGACCCCAGGGATATAATTTGAACAATCGTTGTAGAAGACAACTACTATACAATGTTACATACCAAATATGAAACCTCTGGGCCTTGTGGTTTCAGAGGAGAAGATTTTTAAAGTCATTTTGCTATATATTCTATATAAACCATGTGACCCCCGCGGCGTGACCAGTTCTGACCCCAGGGGCATAATTTGAACAATCTTTGTAGAGGACCACTATAGGATGTTACATACCAAATATGAAACCTCTGAGCGTTGTGGTTTCAGAGGAGATTTTTGCTATATATTCTATATAAACCATGTGACCCCAGGGGTGTGGCCCATGAAACCTCTGGGCCCTGCGGTTTCAGAGAAGATTTTTCAAGTTTACACTTTTTAAATCAAGTTTTAGCTCTGGTGACCTACATATGCAGCGGACTGGAACGATTTGAACAACTTTGAAAGAGGGTCACCCAATGATCATTCCTGTGAAGTTTGGTGAAAATCTGCCAAGTGGTTTAGGAGGAGATGTTGTTTGCATGAAAAGTTGACAATGGACGCAGGAACACATGGACGATGGACAACGGGCGATCACAAAAGCTCACCATGTGCACTTTGTGCTCAGGTGAGCTAAAAATGTAGGACTGTGAGAAAATGATAATACAGAGCCCAACATAAACACTAAAGTGACTATTATTCCCAATGCATGTGTGACTAATACATACAGATACAGTACATGAACATAGAGTGTATCAGCAGTTTAACAAAATTGTTGAGGCCATAAATAAAATATTGTTTGTTTCCTCTCCTGTGACCTATGCCTATTACGGGTGGGTAGGAAAAATATTTTTTTTTGCTCTTCACAATATAACCCCTAACAATTTTGACAAAAGAAAACCAATTTTCCAAGGATGTCCATTTATGCATAGTTTGCCTTTTTTTTTTAGTTGATAAGGAATAAAATAATAACTACCATAACTTTCAAACAACAAAACGCATCTGCTGCAATTAAAATCCATACTTATGACACAATTTTAGAGATTCATACCCAAAATTTAGATGCAAATAAAAAAAAATTATCCTAGTAAAAAAAACATTTTGAGTAGGGGAGATTTTTATGGGTATGTAGCTGGAGGTGAATCTATTGATATTTTATTTTAGGCCTGAAACAGTACCAGAACACTTTTCACTGTATCAAACTTGTATGTGAGCAGCTGTTTGGATAGGCCCTTGTAGTACACATAGAGGGAGTTGTTTTCACTGCCTGGAATAGCAAAGTACGACATGGTAAGATGAAACGAGGTGTATCGTGGGAAACCCGGGCCTAATGCATGTGCGTAATGTCCCCGATTAGCCTATGCAGTCCGCATGCATGTAATATTTACTAGTTTAAAACACTTTAATGTAAAATGAACTATAAATGAAAAAGCTACAGACTTCAGGAATTTTATGAATTAAAAAAATTTACTAAATTTGTCGCTAAGAAGCTTTGAGGATATGAATTTGTGTTCACTAAAAATTACGTTTATTCTATGGTTTATTTTGACCTACAGTAATATACACTTTTGTAACAGTTGTAACTATATTTACTAAATATTATAATGAGGCATGTCGTGGGAAAACTGGGTTTAATGCATTAAGCCCGGTTTTCCCACAAGCCTCAAATCATATTTGAAATCATAAATGTTACAAGCTGTTCACACTTCATTTTAATGTGTCAGTGAAAAAAAAATGATGCCAGGGGTAATAGCATGAAGACATAGAAAAATAAAAGAACATATTCTCTATTATTTTATAAATGTTAATGTTTCATCGTTCCAAATAGCATGCATTATTTTCATCAATATCAAGTTCTGGTGCCCAATATTCCTTTATCTGAAGTAGGGTACAGCTGATAGAAGGTTTGTTTCTGAGAAAACTGATCCAAAATCAAAATAAAAACTCATGACGCAATAAATCAGGTTTATATGACTAAATGTATACATGAAAAAAGGCCATCTGGATTTAGATTAAAAACAATAACGTTCATGACTTGAACACATCTATCTGCCTACCACAAGCCACGTAGTCGCCATCCGTTGCCAGGCCAACAAAGTTCTTCTCGTTGATATGTCCGTTGAATGTGCGGACTGAGGTAGGTTTACTGGTGCTCCACAGCTTCAACTGACTATCTGTGGACCTGCAACAGATTAATGCCTATATCAAAACTGCAGTCTTCACAAAATCTGTGGACCTGCAATAGATTAATTCCTATATCAAAACTGCAGTCTTCACAAAATCTGTGGACCTTCAACAGATTAATGCCTATATCAAAACTACAGTCTTCACAAAATATGTGGATCTGCAACACATTAATGCCTATATCAAAGCTGCTGTCTTCACAAAATCTGTGGACCTGCAACAGATTAATGCCTATAGCAAAACTGCAGTCTTCACAAAATCTGTGGACCTGCAATAGATTAATGCCTATAGCAAAACTGCAGTCTTCACAAAATCTGTGGACCTGCAATAGATTAATGCCTATAGCAAAACTGCAGTCTTCACAAAATCTGTGGACCTGCAACAGATTAATGCCTATAGCAAAACTGCAGTATTCACAAAATCTGTGAACCTGCAACAGATTAATGCCTACACCAAAGCTGCAGTCTTCACAAAATCTGTAGACCTGCAATAGATTAATGCCTATAGCAAAACTGCAGTCTTCACTAAATCTGTGTACGTGCAATAGATTAATGCCTATAGCCTATAGCAAAACTGCAGTCTTCACAAAATTTTTGGACCTGCAACAGATTAATGCCTATATCAAAACTGCAGTCTTCACAAAATCTGTGGACCTGCAATAGATTAATGCCTATAGCAAAACTGCAGTCTTCACAAAATCTGTGTACGTGCAATAGATTAATGCCTATAGCCTATAGCAAAACTGCAGTCTTCACAAAATCTGTCAACCTGCAAAAGGTTAATGCCTATAGCAAACTTCAGTCTTCACAAAATCTGTGGACCTGCAACAGATTAATGCCTATAGTAACACCGCAGTCTTCACAAAATCTGTGGACCTGCAATACATTAATGCCTATAGCAAAACTGCAGTCTTCATAAAATCTGTGGACCTGCAATACATTAATGCCTATAGCAAAACTGCAGTCTTCACAAAATCTGTGGACCTGCAATACATTAATGCCTATATCAAAACTGCAGTCTTCACAAAATCTGTGGACCGGCAATAGATTAATGCCTATATCAAAACTGCAGTCTTCACAAAATCTGTGGACCTGCAATACATTAATGCCTATAGTAACATTGCAGTCTCCTCACTATTATTTTGGAAAGGCTAGCCTGTTCTGGCGTAAGCCGTACAATTTCAACTTGCCCGAATCCACCTGAACTTGAAGGAATATAGGAAATAAAACCTACATATTACCTAAACCTTTTAAGTGATCGTGATGTTGTTCATGTAATCAGTCATATGGGATGTTTGTTTGTTTGGATTTTTCGCTGCTTTTTAACAGTAGTTCAGTCAGTTAACCTACTCACACGTTTCCTGGGCAAGCTTAGCCGATCTAACCAGTTTACCATTACTAAGTGCACATGCCTAAGCCAGTAACTGACAACTGCCCTACTTGAATCAGAGGTCGTGGAGAATGGCCGTAGAAATAATTTCATGACCAATCCCCACACAAGTTATGTGGCCGGGCTGGGGCTCAAACTCACGATCCCCGGATTGACAGTCCAGCGCTCTACCAACTGAGCTAGCCTGGGCCGGCTGAAAATTAGGTGATATTGATATATTTTGAGAAAACAATCTGAACATTGTTGTATTATTGTTAAATGAAACTTTCAATTTCATAATTTTAAATCCTTTTTGTACTTGCCCTTTCGGGCAGGCAGGTCAAAATTTTAACTTGCTCAACCTGAATTTTACTTGTCCTGGGCTGCGGCAAGTGGGTTATTTCAAAGACTGACTGTGAGCCCTCGGGAATGTGCATGACTGGGTTATTTCAAAGACAGACTGTGAGCCTTCGGGAATGTGCATGACTGGGTTATTTCAAAGACTGACTGTGAGCCCTCGGGAATGTGTATGACTGGGTTATTTCAAAGACTGACTGTGAGCCCTCGGAAATGTGCATGACTGGGTTATTTCAAAGACTGACTGTGAGCCCTCGGAAATGTGCCTGACTGGGTTTTTCAAAGACTGATTGTGAGCCCTCGGGAATGTGCATGACTGGGTTATTTCAAAGACTGACAGTGAGCCCTCGGAAATGTGCATGACTGGGTTATTTCAAAGACTGACTGTGAGCCCTCGGGAATGTGCATGACTGGGTTATTTCAAAGAGTGACTGTGAGCCTTTGGGAATGTGCATGACTGGGTTATTTCAAAGACTGACTGTGAGCCTTCGGGAATGTGTAGGACTGGGTTATTTCAAAGACTGACTGTGAGCCCTCGGGAATGTGCATGACTGGGTAATTTTAAAGACTGACTGTGAGCCCTCGGGAATGTGCATGACTGGATTATTTCAAAGACTGACAGTGAGCCCTCGGGAATGTGCATGACTGGGTTATTTCAAAGACTGACTAAGAGCCCTAGGGAATGTGCATGACTGGGTTATTTCAAAGACGGACTGTGAGCCCTCGGGAATGTGCATGACTGGGTTATTTCAAAGACTGACTGTAAGCCCTCGGGAATGTGCATGACCGGGTTATTTCAAAGACTGACTGTGAGCCCTCGGGAATGTGCATGACTGGGTTATTTCAAAGACAGACTGTGAGCCGTAGGGAATGTGCATGACCGGGTTATTTCAAAGACTGGCTGTGAGCCCTCGGGAATGTGCATGACTGGGTTATTTCAAAGACTGACTGTGAGCCCTCGGGAATGTGCATGACTGGGTTAATTCAAAGACTGACTGTGAGCCCTCGGGAATGTGCATGACTGGGTTATTTCAAAGACTGACTGTGAGCCTTCGGGAATGTGCATGACTGGGTTAATTCAAAGACTGACTGTGAGCCCTCGGGAATGTGCATGACTGGGTTATTTCATAGACTGACTGTGAGCCCTCGGGAATGTGTATGACTGGGTTATTTCAAAGACTGACTGTGAGCCCTCGGGAATGTACATGACTGGGTTATTTCAAAGACTGACTGTGAGCCATCGGGAATGTGCATGACTGGGTTATTTCAAAGACTGACAGTGAACCGTCGGGAATGTGTATGACTGGGTTATTTCAAAGACTGACTGTGAGTCCTCGGGAATGTGTATGACTGGGTTAATTCAAAGACTGACTGTGAGCCCTCGGGAATGTGCATGACAGGGTTATTTCAAAGACTGACTGTGAGCCGTCGGGAATGTGCATGACTGTTATTTCAAAGACTGACTGTGAGCCCTCGGGAATGTGCATGACTGGGTTATTTCAAAGACTGACTGTGAGCCCTCGGGAATGTGCATGACAGGGTTAATTCAAAGACTGACTGTGAGCCCTCGGGAATGTGCATGACTGGATTATTTCAAAGACTGACTGTGAGCCCTCGGAAATGTGCAAGACTATGTGACGGAACAGTTATGACAAGTAAATGAGGCGCGTTGTGGGAAAACCGGGCTTAATGCATGTGCATAAAGTGTCGTCCCGGATTAGCCTGTGCAGTCCGCACATGCTAATCCGGGATGGCACTTTCCACCTACAGTGGATTTATGTTTAGATGAGACTTCCTTGAAACAGAAAATACCACACAGGCTAATCCGGGATGACACTTTACGCACATGCATTAGGTCCGGTTTTCCCACGACGCGCCTAATATCTATATCAACCCCATGGTCACCATGAACAACAATATCAATTTAATGAAATGTTTAGATGCACCAGTGAGCAAACATCCAGCAGCAATAGGTCATATTACTGTTTGACTCATATAAAATTACAATGTTTGCTGTTAGACACAATTTTAGGTGTCTACAATCCAAATTTAGGTATTTTTTGTTGTCCCCTATAATTATTTAGAAGACATTTATTATTATTATTGTTTATAGCTAGCTACATGCATTGATAGTTTCTAAATGCAACATGAAACCATTATTATATTCACTATTAGGGAAAGATTGAGAACACAAATTTTGACCAAGTTGAGAACAGTTTGATACATCATTTATGACATATATAATTACGCAGTAGTTGCTTGGTCACATGACTGCTAAAAGTACAGGGTGCTGCTCAACATGAACAGGGGGACAACCAGATCACTACTTTCACATTTTCCAATAATCAAAGGTTTTTATCACCTAAATGCTTCTAAATAGTTTTTTTTCCAGTCTATTCATCTGTCATTTAATATCTGAAACTTAATTGAATTTCGAAAGATGTTTTCAACATTTCTGTGTTGACCATCTAAGAGGGGCAGTAGGTGTGGAACTAAATAGGAGCAAGACCCAGCACCCTGCTATTTTTGTTCTGGATCTTTCCTAAGCTATACCTGGGTGGCCATTGAAATTCCAAAATAAAATTCCCTGATGTTTCCCTGACCAGAATTTGATTTCCATGACACTGAATGTCAAATTAGTGGTAAAATTAGTGCAAAGTGGTGATAGCGTACAGAAATATATTACCACTATTTTCCGTTTTTAGCAATTTTTATTATTGTCAACTTCTTATTCTAAACAAATATGATAATTGTATTTGTTTATTGTTGAAATATTTATTAAATTCTAGATTTTACTACTTCATTATGGATTTGTTCTAAAACTTTTGGTCAAATTCCCTGAATTTTTCCTGACTTTTGCCAAGTTTTCGAATTCACTGATTTTTCCCTGCAGGGATTTTATTAACCACTTATCCAGTTTTGCCGAGTCGGAGGCCCCCCTGTATACAAGTGTTAAAAATGCACATACGCTGAGACTAGTTCTGAGTGATTTAGGAACTTGGTATACGAGACGGCCTTCTTGTGGCCCCTGAACACCATCACAGGCTGCTTGTGGTTGCGAATGTCGTAGTAGTGCACACAGTGATCTGCAAATGGAGGTGAGAAACAATTGTAATTGGGCAGACAGAGTCATCAGGCGTGAGTGCTCAAAACTTCTAACGGCTAATTAAGCCGTTAAAGTTTTGATAATTGGTCGATATGTAAGTAAGTAAGTAAGTTAAACTTGAACATTTAAACTGCGACTGTATTCTATATACACTGCTATGCTGAAATAATTTTTGAAATGTTTGATATGCAAATTGCTTCCAATAGTAATTGTATTTACATCTAAAATTACCGGGCGGTCAGCTTAATTAGCCATTAAAGGTTTGAGCAACTGGGCCCAAGGCTTTTTCATTCCTTTTTGGGGGAAATGCACCTAGTAAAAATTGAAATGTTTGCAGTGTGTACGTGTCAGATTGGGTAAATTGTTGTTTATAAATGAACATTGAGTAAATTGTTGTTTATAAATGAACAATCTTTGGTTAAATCTCATGCAAAAGACAATTTAATGAGTAAGGATACGTGTATATCATGGGTTTGAATCCATGACCCCTGGGGTGTGAAGTCAGTTTGTTACCAACAGACCCCAGACCTGCTACTCAGTGCCTACAATAACTGCAGATGCAAATGCCAAAGATTCATTTCATATCGTTTTTAACTCCCACAATGCAAACGATATACAACGCTTTTTCTCTAAGTTTTAACGTGACAATACTTAGAATTCTGTTGGTTTCCTTATCACGCAACCTGTACAGACATACAGGGGGGATAACCTGGAGATTTTCGGAGAAAAATATTAACTCCAGAACTAAGGAAATGGGGCCCTATTTTGGCCCCAAAAATGCCTTAAAACGTCACAAAATACCTGCAGATCCAAATGCCAGGTGGTGCCTGCTGTCAGGGTTAAACTTGACACAGCACACATTGGCCTTTGTCTCCAGACACATGGTGGAGTTCTCCTGCTGCGTGCACCACAGCTTCACTGCAACAACCAGCAAACCCAGTATTCAGTGTGAAGATTCTATAGCACACTTACAGAAATGACGGAACCAGATATTTGTAGAGATTTAAAGTAAGCTGGGTAAATTGACTTTATTATTCATGTAATGAAAATGCTCTGGAAGCTTTGGAACCAACTTTTGTCTGTAATAGAATACATTACACACGTAACACTAACTACAACTAACAGTTTTGAACACTATTATACTAAACAGAGATCCGATGGGCCTACCTTTCGAGTCATCCGACCCACTGGCAATCACCTTGGGGTCCATTCTGTTGAAGTCCACACTCCAGCATCGCTTCTCGTGTTCCTTAAAAGAGACCATGGACTGAGCAAATTCTATGTAACAATATTACACCTGAAATAAATATCTTTCTTCTTCGCGTATATAAGTCAACGGTCTATTACTTAGGTTATTTATAAAATGTCATTTTAGCGGGCCTACAAAATAGTATAGTGCCCGGAGCCAGCGGGCACTATTTTGTGTGGGTGCTCGCTCAGCTCTAGTTGTGTGTAACCGCAGTTCTGGGAGGCGTTTAATCAATACTGACGATTTTTCAACAATCGTAATTTACATAGCAAGATTTATGTAGTTGTTAACGATTATACAATTACCTAAATTCCGTTTCATCAAAAAATGTTTTGCCAATGCACTACACATAAATATGCGACTACATAAATTATAGTGGTTGTTTACTGAAAATAATGTGACGCAGTCTAAATTTTTGAAGTAACGTCATTGTTGCACGCTGTTCGAAATAAGTTGAGGAAATGGGTTCCAAAAAAGACAAGGACGTGCACTAAAATTCTTGATAATTGCGATGACTGTGCTATAAGGTCAAGTTTTGATTTTTCTTTGATAATTTTCTGTCCAATGATGATAAATGATGTAAATGCAGGCTCTGAAGCAATCAATGTTGCCTGTACAAACAACTGCATGCAAGGTTTGCAACTTTTGGAAATCAAATTTTATCAATCAATTTTTATGGTCATACGCAAACTGTGTACGTTTGGTCAACATTGCATAAAAAAGCGTGTGTGCAAGCCATTCATTGATAACTTGTTGATATTTTTTTCCAAACACAAGGGGCAATAACTCCGGTGTTTCTGGCCTGATCATGCTTATATTCGACATTACCTGTAATCTTCATTCATAGACAAACTGTGCAAGATTGGCAAAGATTGGATGAAAAATGAAGTCTCTATCCCGAATAATGTCCATTTTTGTATATTTTTTTAATAAACAAAGGGCATAACTCTGGTGTTTGGAACACGATCTGGCCCATTTTTGGCGTCTGCTGAGATCTGATGGTCATACACAAACTGTGAAGTTTAGTTAAGATTGGATGGAAAATAAAGTCTATATGTTAAACAGACGGCCACCTGATATTTATATATGAAAGTTTCATTAAAATATCTCAATAGGTTTTCAAGTTATTGAGCGAAAACTGTTTTTCTATTTTTAGTAGCAGTGACCTTGACCATGACCCCACCCACCACATACGTAAAGCAAGGTCTCGATATAAAGTATCTACGTATGAAGTTTAATTAAAATATCCCAATGCGTTGTTAAGTTATTCTACTTTAAATAACAGTGACCTTGACCCCACCCACCCCTTAAGCAAACCTAAGTGAGGTCTCTATATAAGATATGTGTATTAAGTTTCATTAAAATATCGCAAAGCTTTCTCAATTTATTGAGCGGAAACCGTTTTTCCAATTTTAATTAACAGTTACCTTGACCCCACCCACCCCATATGCAATCCCAAGCAATGCCTTGATATAAGGTACTATGTATCAAGTTTCATTAAAATAGCTCAATGCGTTCTCAAAATATTTAACGAAAACCATTTTTCTATATTTAAAAATGGTGACCTTCACCCCACCCACCCCATATGCAATCCCAATCGAGGTCTCAAAATAATGTATTTATGTATTAAGTTTAATTAAAATATCTCAATGCATCCTCAAGATATTGAGCGGAAACCGTTTTTCTATTTTTAGTAACAGTGACCTTGACCCCTCCAACCCCATATGCAATCCCATGCGAGGTGTCAATATAAGGTATCTATGTATTAAGTTTAATTAATATATCTCAATGCGTTCTAAAGTTATTGAGCGGAAACCTTTTTCTATTTTTAGTAACATAGACCTTGACCCCACCCATCCCATATGCAATCCCAATCGAGGTTTCGTTATAATGTTTTAACCAAATATGAAACCTCTGGGCCTTGTGGTTTGAGAGAAGAATTTTTGCCATTTACGTCTATATAAACCATGTGAGGCCCGGTGTGTGCCCAGCTTTGACCCCAAGGGCATCATTTGAAAAATCTTTATAGAGGACGACTACACAATGTTACATACCAAATATGAAACCTCTAGGCCTTGAACTTTTAAAGGAGAATTTTTTAAAAGTAATTTTGATATTTAAGTCTATATAAACCATGTAACCCCAGGGGTGTGGCCAGTTTTGACCCCAAAAGCATCACTTGAACAATCTTTGTAGAGGACCACTATACAATGTTATATACCAAATATGAAACCTCTGGGCCTTACGGTTTCAGAGGAGAAGATTTTAAAAGTCATTTTGCTATTCAAGTCTATATCAACCATGTGACTCCTGGGGTGTGGCCAGTTTTGACCCCAGGGGCATCATTTGAACAACCTTTGTAGAGGACCACTATACAATGTTACATACCAAATATGAAACCTCTACGCCTTGCAATTTCAGAGAAGATTTTAAAGTCATTTTGCTATTGAAGTCTATATAAACCATGTGACCCCCGGGGTGTGGCCAATTTTCACCCCAGGGGCATCATTTGAACAATCTTAGGAGAGGACCACTATTCAATGTTACATACTAAATATGAAACCACTGGGCCTTGCGGTTTCAGAGAAGATTTTTAGTCATTTTGCTATTAAAGTCTATATATAAACCATGTGACCCTCGGGGTGTGGTCAGTTTTCACCCCAAGGGCATCATTTGAACAATCTTTGTAGAGGACCACTATACAATGTTACATACCAATATGAAACCTCTAGGCCTTGCAGTTTCACAGAAAAAGAATTTTAAAGTCATTTTGCTATTTAAGTCTATATAACCATGTGAGCCCCAGGATGTGGCCAGTTTTGACCCCAGGGGCATCATTTGAACAATCTTTGTAGAGGACCACTAAACAATGTTACATACCAAATATGAAACCTCTAGGCCTTGCAGTTTCAGAGGAGAAGATTTTTAAAATCATTTTGCTATTCAAGTCTATATAAACCATGTGACCCCCGGGTCGTGGCCAGTTTTGACCCCAGGGGCATCATTTGAACAATCTTTGTAGAGGACCACTATACAATGTTACATACCAAATATGAAACCTCTGGGCCTTGCCGTTTCAGAGGAGAAGATTTTAAAAGTCATTTTGCTATTCAAGTCTATATAAACCATGTGACCCCCAGGATGTGGCCAGTTTTGACCCCAGGGGCATCATTTGAACAATCTTTGTAGAGGACCACTATACAATGTTACATACCAACAAGGACCACTATACAATGTTACATACCAACAAGAGATGTTTGTAAAACATGTATGCCCCCCCGACTTGCAGACATGTTGTGAATATGTGCAATTGTTAAGAAATTTTTTAAATATGCAATCCCAAGCGAGGTCTTGATATATGGTATCTATGTATGAAGTTTCATTAAAATATCTCCATGCGCTCTCAAGTTATTGAGCTGAAAATGTTTTTCTATGTTTAGCAACGGTGACCTCGACCCCACCCACCCCATATGCAATCCCAAGCAAGGTCTCGATATAAGGTATATATGTATGAAGTTTCATTAAAATATCTTGATGCGTTCTCAAGTTATTGTGCTAAAACCGTTTTTTCTATTTTTAGTAAAGGTGACCTTGACCTTGACCCCAACCACCCCATATAAAATCCCAAGCGAGGTCTGAATATAAGGTATCTATGTACGAACTTTCATTAAAATATCTCAATGCGTTCTCAAATTATTGAGCGGAGACCGTTTTTCTATATTTAGTAATGGTGACCTTGACCCCACCCGTCCCATATGCAATCCCAAGCGAGGTCTCAATATAAGGTATCTATGCATGTAGTTTCATTAAAATATCTCGATGCGTTCTCAAGTTATTGAGCGGAAACCGTTTTTCTATTTTTAGTAACGGTGACCTTGACCCCACCCATCCCATATGCAATCCCAAGCGAGGTCTCGGTGTAAGGTATCTATGTATAAAGTTTCATTAAAATATCTCGATGCGTTCTCAAGTTATTGAGCGGAAACCGTTTTTCTATTTTTAGTAACGGTGACCATGACCCCACCCACCCCATATGCACTCCCAAGCGAGGTCTCAATATAAGGTATCTACGTATGAAGTTTCATTAAAATATCTCGATGCGTTCTCAAGTTATTGAGCGGAAACCGTTTTTCTATTTTTAGTAACGGTGATCTTGACCTTGACCCCACCCACCCCATATGCAATCCCAAGCGAGGTCTTGATGTACAGTATCTATGTATACAGTTTCATAAAATTATCTGATTGCGTTCTCATGTTATTGAGGGGAAACCGTTTTTCTATTTTTAGCAACAGTGACCTTGACCTTTGACCTGTTGACCTCAAAATTTATAGGGTTCTTCCTTTCCTAACAAGTAACCAGCGTACCAACTTTCATGATCGTAGGTCAAAGCCTTCTCAATAAATCATGCGGAAACGAAACGGTCTACCGTTTTTCAATTTTAGTAATGGTGACCATGACCCCACCCACCCCATACAATCCCAAGCAAGGTCTCGATGTAAGGTATCCATGTATAAAGTTTCATTAAAATTTCTCAATGCGTTCTCAAGTTCTTGAGGGGAAACCGTTTTTCTATTTTTAGCAATGGTGACCTTGACCTTTGACCTGTTGACCTCAAAATTTATAGGGTTCTTCCTTTCCTCACAAGTAACCAGCGTACCAACTTTCATGATCGTAGGTCAAAGCGTTCTTAAGATATCGTGCGGAAACAAAATGGTCTATGGACCGACTAACCGACAGACAGGTGCAAAGCAAGATACCCCCACTTCTTCGAAGTGGGGCATAATTATGAAACCTCTCAGCCTTGTGGTTTCAGAGAAGATTTTTTAAGTTATCAGCGTTTTTTCTCTATATAAAGTTGGTACCGGAAAACGGTACCATTCCCAATCCGATTTTCTGACCATTTTTCCCAATTTGAAGTTAAAAATTCGCAAATGTAAGGAAAAACACCCCAAAAGACCCTGAAAAGATCGACGATGTTCCTGTATTTTACTTTTGTTTTACCCAAGCGTAAACCATAGCTCAAATCAGTTACTGTTAACGGCTAGGGGAAGTAACCGCTGCAAGGTTTGGTGGCGCTGTATCGATTGGTTACTGTTATCAGTTATACATTGGTGCGAGAATGGGAACCATCTGGACTGTAATGCGTGTTCGCGAGTGTCATTGACGAGACATGGCAATTCATAACACTAAATACTACAGAAAAAAAACATTCTGGGATGCAATCCTTTATCTAGCAATGGCTTTTATGGCAAAGCAGAAAGTATAGATCCACAACCGTCATTAACGGCGGAAGATACTAGTAATTTTGTTTATGTTCTTTCAACCATTGACACAGACAGAGAGCAAACTTGTGTCTCTGGGGCAAGTTGTGCAGGTTGATACCCACCAGCACGGCATTTAAAACCATTATCTGACTTGAATGCAAGTTAAATAATAAATATAACAAATTGTTTTAGGGTTTATTTATTGTAACTTACTGTTTTCACATCCTTTTCGACTGTTTTTCATGAAAGTGGTAAAATTCCCAATTTGGCTGAAAACGCCGTCAATTTTCCCAATTTGACCGGTACCCGTACCATTCCCAAAGTGGTGAGAAAAAACGCTGGTTATTCTGCTAAAAAGTATATATTAACCAAATGACCCCCGGGGCGTGGCCAGTTTTGAACCCAGGGGCATAGTTTGAACAATCTTTGCAGAGGACCACTAGAGGATGTCAGATATCAAATATGAAAGCTCCAAGCCTTGTGGTTTCAAAAGATTTTTAAAGTTTTCTGTTTTTAAACCTGTTTTTAGCTCTTGTGACCTACATATGCAGCGGACCGGAACGATTTGAACAATTTTGAAAGAGGGTCACCCAAGGATCATTCCTGTGAAGTTTGGTGAAAATCTGTCCAGCGGTTTAGGAGATGTTCTTTGAATGAAAATGTTGACACATGACGCATGACAGACAAAAGGCGCTCCTAAAAGCTCACCATGAGCACGTTGTGCTCATGTGAGCTAAAAAGGGCATTTTTGCACTTTTTTCCATGAAAAAGGGGCAATAACTCTAGTGTTACTGGTGTGATCTGACCCAATAACCATCCCATCCGAGATTTTAAGGACATACACAAACTGTGCAAGTTTGGTTAAGATTTTAATAAAAAATGAAGTCTCCAGCGTGAATACATACCCAATTGTTGACGGCACATGGACGACAGAGGACACGTCCCCTATACCTATAGCTCACCGAGCACTTGGTGCTCAGGTGTGCTCATAATACAACGCGCCCTTATTCACAGTATGCAAACCTAGAAGAGTGTGAGTACCTGAAAGACTCTGGTTTTCTGCATGGTGAAGGCGTCCCAGAGGGTGATGGACCCTTCATAGTCGGCACTGGCCAGGAGGTTCTTGTGATATGCACTCCACGTCACACAACTGTACACAGAGACACGAAATGAATAGGGTTGTTTTAGAGGGTGAACCAAAATGGCTCGCAAACTGGCCACTTCGAACGTGACATAAGACTGCTCCCTAACACAAAAACAGTGTATTTTTTCCTTCTTGCATATCGAAAGTTTTCCAAATAATAAATATTGAAAACATAACAACAGTTATCTGCAAACAAAGATGTAATAAATCTTGGCATTGAAGTTAAGGAGAAAATGAAATCATAAATGTATACTTACATAAAAATTATTTAATTAATAAAAAAATTCTGTTTAATTTAGTTTGTTTTAAATATATACAACATATTATATTTTCTTCTGAGCAGGTTGTTACCCTAATTGGCCATTAAGGACTTGAGCATGTCCCAGGCCTAGGGTGGCAAATACAATTCTGAAGAAAAAACCCTGACATTTATTGTCAGATTACCGTTACAGTTTATGAAAAGTGGTTACAGTGTACATAAAATAAGGCTGCCGTTCTTTTCTTCTAGCCATTATTACTACAAATAATTGTTTTATTCTACATAAATATGATACTGTTGTTTTATTGTCACAACAGTGTATTTATTTCTAAGGTTCTAAATTTCACTTTCTCACTTTGGGTTTTTATAACACTTTTGGTCGAATTCCCTGATTTTTTATCCAAGTTTTCCAGAGTTGGGGTCCAGTCTGTAATTGTACGCATGTAGGTTTTCAATGAAACAACAGCTGAATGTGACAGTGTTGCAGGTGTATCTGATTTTTGAGCTACATGTCATCTCCCCAATGGGGTAGTGTATGTACCAGATTTTTTAGCTACACGTCATCTCCCCGATGGGGTAGTGAATGTACCTGATTTTTGAGCTACACGTCATCTCCCCGATGGGGTAGTGGATGTCCACCACGTCCTTTATCACAGTTCCGTACTCAAACACCTTGATCTTCTTCGTTACACCCGCAATGGCAAAGAAATCACAGTCACGGTCAAACTCAATACTGAAACAGTTAAAAGGACACATGTAGTGCAAAATTATTTGAGACCTTAGCAATTCAAACCATTTGAATTTGTAAATAGCAAAGGAAAATTGTGAAAAACTAAGTTTTAATTAATGTTTGTAATTTTTAAATAAGGGCTGTTCCAGGAAAACAGGTGATGAGGGGGTGGAACGCCCATGTATTAAAATTTGGTGGGTGGGTGGGGATATAACGGATTATCAATGTCTTGAAAAAAAATAAAGTTGTGTTGGTAGGTAGTACCCCATTTTTGGACTGGCGTTCCGCTCCCCCCATCACCTTTTTACCTTGAACAGCCCTAAAAGAAACTGCTGAAATGCAACTGTCACTGATTTGGCCAGTAATCATTACACCTACATGTTTGCTAAACCATTATGTGACCAATCTTTATTAGAGGATCTATTGTTGAACCATGCCCATTTTGTTGAGAAATAGTTTCTTTAATTTTTGTTAAATATAAATATATTTTGACCTACATTCAAGTTATAACATGGAAATTATTTTTCAACCAATTACTATCATTACATTTCTCAGCACCCCTGGATCCATAAAATACCAAAAGCATCCATAAGATTGACACACCAATTTGAAAATCAAGTAAAGAACTTACTTTTACAAATTTCATAAAAAGTTAGTGAGATTTACAACCGTTGAATTACTATCTGAAAAAGAAATTCACCAGCTAACTTTGTAACTTTTCAAGTGAACAGTGTTTTCAAAACGTGAACTTGTCATCACACTAAGCACAGGGATTACAATTGATGCCAAACCCTGCATTTTGATCCAAGCAAATGTTTTTTTGTTTGTTTGGATTTTTCGCCATTTTTAACAGTATTACAGTCATATAATGGCGGTCAGTTAACCTACTCACACTTTTCCTTGGCAAGCTTAGCCGATCTAAGCGGTTTACCAGTACTAAGTGCACATCTAAGCGGTTTACCAGTACTAAGAGCTCATACTTATGCCAGTAACTGACAACTGCCCTACTTGAATCTGAAATAACGGGTGAATGGCCGTAGAAATAATTTCACGACCAATCCTCACACAAGTGATGTTGAAATTTACGTGTTTTAGATCCAAGAAGATATTCTGCCTCGCATCATTCTGATTGTTTTCTATTTCCCAATGCACTAGAAAATAATTATTTTTATATCATACTTATTGTGTTTTTTTGCACATTTTTCATTTCTTAACCTTAATTATTACTTTTATCATTTGCAGTTTGACTCAAGAATTCTTCATTTTGATGCCACAAAAGCCAAGAGTCATTTGACTCGAGGTTTTCAAAATCTACTGAAATCCGTGCTTAAAGCATGAACTAGCAAGTACAGACCTGGACACGATGCTGGAGTTGGAGTAGAGATCGCTGGTATAGCTGAGAGTGGCCAGGGGCCTGAACGAGCTGAAGTGTGTGAATTTCGACAGGCTCTCTGTGAACTCATCCAGACCCGCCCCAGTCTCCATGTCACCTGCAGAACACAAACAGAGGCGGATGGCTATATGAGGCGTGTTGTGGGAAAACTGGCCTTAATCACATGCATAGTGTCTTCCAGTATCAGCCTGTGCCGTCCGCACAGGCTGATCAGTGACGACACTTTCCGCTTTTATGACGTTTTTTGTTTCAAGATGTCTCTTTAAAACATAAATACACTGTAGACGGAAAGTGCCATCTCAGATTAGCCTTGCGGACTGCACATGCTGATCCGGGACGACACTTTACGCAGATGCATTAAGCTCGGGTTTTCCACAACATACCTCATATGAGTTGTGCCTATTGAAGGTTGAAACAAGCAGTAGAATGAAGTATGCAAAGAATTTCTTCAAGCTTGTGGTTCAGTCGATCTAACCTTCACAAAATAAACTCACTGTACCTGTAATCACTGCTTATTTACTTACTGATTTTATGACACAAAAAAGTAGTACCGGTACGTAATAATCGGCAATCATGCCATACTTCAGTGAAGCTTTGGCATGTTTCGCCCACTTGAAAAGTATGCATTATTAATGTGAATGTTGTTTTTTCCATACAAAATATTAAAGCACTTGCATATCTTGTTTCTTGCTTTTCTTTTCCAATAATGCTACACACACCTGTTTTTTTACAATTCTCTGATAGAACTTATCACGCAGCTCAAACTACTAGTAATGGTCCAGGCTCCATATCCACAAAGCTCCTTAGAGAAAACTTAAATATTTTTCTTAAAATCATAAAATTCATTATATCTATGGCTGGTTCATTTAAAGATAATTGTGTCTTCAATGGTTTTAATCTGGTATAGAATCAACATATGCTTCTTATTTGACCATTGTGCATATAACAAATTCTGAAGGAAATTTTTATTTGATTTTTCCAATTAAGTATGACAGATAAGAGTTTCCAATAAAGCTATGTGCATATGGTCCCAGATGTAAAACAGCTCAACAACACGCAGTTTTTGAAGTCTTTGTAGGATGAAAGATCCTTTACATCATAGAAATCATTAGACAGAAACCTGCAGACATATAGAGAATATTAGGTTAGTGTCTTAATGTACTTGAGTTTATTCGGCGAGTTGGAGAAAAGTTTGCATGGCGAGGCTCTGCCGAGAAATGTAAACTTTTCGTAGACGAGCCGAATAAACTCAAGTACATTAAGACACTAACCTAATATTCTATTTATCCAACCACATTAAAATATTTATACGCATAAATATTTTAAAAATATTTTAATTAAAAAAAATCAGAGCGAGTACCTTTAATTTTTTACATAACCTTTTCACTCGCGTATAAATACAATAACAAGCAAATTCCTTACGCTATAACGCGAAATAGTTCTCAAGTTTAGCGTAAAGTTGTGGAGAAACAAAGCAAAGAAACACCACACACTTCGATTCAAATTTAATCAGTTCCTTAAATCACACATTTTAAATATACAATATGAGGAATTTAATGAAAAATAACCAACAGTTTTCTTCTAGTCAGTTAACTGTAGCCATTGCAAGTAAGCCTGAGTCACGTAGTAGCACGTGTCAATTACACACCACGGATATGCGAATCACGAAAATCAACAAAGAAACATTCGAACAACACAGAGTGTTGGATTTACTTTGTGTAAATATTGAAATTCTGAACATTGAACACTGCCCCGTAAAATTGAGAGTGTGCCTGAATGAGATTCATTGAAGTTGAGAATGACACTGATTGACTCTGTGCCGAGTGGGTGGGGAAATGATGAATGTCCACATTTGGAATATTGACGGGCTGGGGCTCGGATGTTGGCTCAAGGGCAGTGCTAGACGTGAAAGATTGTGCTGCAGGTCGTCCTTGACACCGCAGGTAGCAGTCTGAGATGACGATGGTGTGCAGGTGGCAGAGGTGACTGTTGCTGTGGCTGGTGTGCGAGGTAAAGGCCTTTGGAGAAGACGTTTGCCAGACAGGATGTGTGAGCTGGCCTTCTGTGTGGACTCCGAAATGGCACTGTAATTCAATACAGATTGGATGTTTTTGTGGCCAATAAATTGCATGATGTCAGTTGGTGCAAAGTTTTCATCTCTAAGCTTGTGGACCATTCGCTTGCGAACAGAGTGGTTAGTCAGGCGCTGACTATCAAGTCCGCACTGCTCAGCCATGCCCCGAACCATATTGCCAAGTTTCCGGATCCCAACCCTCTCCTTGATGAACCACTGGCAGTGTGGCCCAACCAATGCATTGGTCCTTGGTGCTATGTAGAAAGGACTTCCTGGTTCAAGGAATTCCTTTGGTCGCTTGGAGGCAAAAAGCTTGTACGCCGCAACCGGACATCTGTCTTCTTGGGTGGCATAAATCCTTGGTGGCACTTTACGTACATATGAGATGTCACCTCCTGTCCTGGTTTTGGTCTGGCGTTCGTTCAGTTCTAGAAACTCCGTGCCATCTGCTGCAGTCTTGAGGGTAATGTCTCCCCAGCTTAAAACAAAATTAGGGAAAATTAAGATATCTAGAATTAGTAGAAAATTAGGCCTTCGAATAAAAAAAAAATTATTAAAAAAATATTTTATAAAAACATAGTGTTCGAGAAAATGAACAGGAAAAAAGCAATTCGGAACTTTAGAATTGGTAAAAATGACCAGAAAACATGAAAAATGGACATGTCTGACATAAAATTAGGATGTCTGACAAACAAATTAACAACTTTAATATTGAATGCTACTCTGATCTATTTTCATACAATATAAATATATAACTTAAACTATTGCCTGTATGCCTCATCTTGAATAAAATTATTGCATTGAATCCTTGAATTTAACAGTGTATTGTCGTGTTTTGAACATGTGGTGTACAGTTTTCAAATTGTGGTGTCTGACAGCTTATTTGTTCATGTAGTCTGAATGACAATTATTAATTTTTAAGATAACCTCTCACTTATTGTCTTTTTTGCAGGCATTATAGACGAGAACTTACATAAAAAGGGACAAAAATTATCTCAGAAAAGATTAATCTTACAAACCAGAGATTATACTGCTCAGTGGTTCCCCGAAGGCCAAAGTGCACGCAGTTGTTGTACCAAATGGTGTTCAGCAAGGCGCTTGGTGTGTCATGCCCAAGTAGCTGCTTCTGGTACAGTGCCTCGATCTCGTAATCAGTCAGTGGCGAAGCGGCTTTAGGTTTGTTCCCTTTGCCCTGCTTCTTCAGGCTCTTGGACTTCGCAGCAAACGCGTCCCTGGACAAGCTGAACTCTGGTCCATTGTGCGACATGATAAGGTAGGGATATTTATTGCTTTTTAGTTCCCTGTCCAAGCTTGACAGAATGTTTCTCAGACTTGAAGGTTTATAGTCGGTTCCTGTTTTTGTTTTGCACGAAAGAATGAAGTTAGCAACATACTCATCCAATATATCAACATCAAGTGTGTGCATTTCTTTAGTCTCTCCTTTCAATTTCAAAAAGCGTTTAAATTTCTCAAGATCATTTTTTGTTTTCTTTACTGTAGCTTTGTTTTCTTGTTCCATAATGCGTTTATTAACAGTGTTCATGTCAATGTTTTCGAAATCTTTGTTCATTTCAGGAATCTGATCGCTGCTGGATCCTGCAACTTCAGGAGAAATCAAAAAAGAAGTTTCGGCATCAAATTTGCCATCATCATCAAACACCCTTGGATCAAATCCATACAGTTGAATAAATTCTTCAAACGATACCTCCTGAACCATATGAACTGAACTGTGACTGTGAGAATCTTCATTGATATTTTGTTCATTTTTCATGTTTGTTGTGTTAAATAATTCGGTTTCAGTTTCATTTTTCATTAAATCATCCCATATAATGTTAAATGTCACATTATCAATATTATCTGACATGTTTTTTTCTTCTTTTGTTCAGTTTATACTAAAAAAAAATTTTGACAGATTTATGTTGGATTTTAAGCAGACGACGTTTAATTCACTGTTGTATATTTTGTTTTTTGTTTTTTTATTAATATTATTGTTTATGCAATATTGTTATTGTTGAAATTGAGTGTAATTATTTAGAATAACAAAAAAAATGTACAGGTTTCATTTTTATTATTCATAAAATAACATGCTTCTTTAATGTATTGATTAATATTATCGAGTGAAATTGTATACAAGTCGTAACTTCATTTGACCTTTAACCGGACATGAAAGGTACAAAAAAGTAGTCCGTCAAAAGTATATACATGAGGGTGTCAGATAAACCTTGCCTGTCGGATAAAGCAAAAAGTTTATCTGACAGGTAGAGTTTCCTTCTATAAAATCATTTAGTGGTAAAAGGAAATAATAACTGTACCTGAGAACATATCATTTCTGATGTTGAAATAACACTGTTGGAGATCGTCAAAATGCTGGGCCACCTTTTTCCGTCGTGATGCTAGAGATGTCTGTAACCACAGTTTACCAGACTGCAAACAGAAATGCATATTCTGAGAAAATGAACAACTGGTTCATACTGATTATCAAAACATGATCAAGATATGACAAACATAATCCATACTTTACCTTGATTTACATACATGTATATGATCAAGGTTGAAGCGTCAACATTATTTTTATTTTTGCAAACATTTATCAACAATCAAGTAACTATAAATAGTGATGCTAAAAATTAAGCAAATGGGGAGTTGTTGTTTTTTTTAGAAAAGTATTATTACATGTTTATATTCTTCTTTATATTTATAAACCTGTTATAAACTTGTTTTGCCATGATAACTCAGATCATGCACAAACTTGGTTTGATGAAAAATTGCTGGGAATGTTTACAAAAATTGCTTTTTGTCAAAATCTGGTCAATTTTTTTTCAAAATAAAGCTTAAATTGAAGGAAATTTTAAGGTAAATATAGGGGAAAAATATATACCTTTTAAGCTAGGGAATGGGGCCCCAAACTGGCCCTAAAAAAGCACTGCCATGCAATGTATTGCCCGTACACAAACAAATCTTGTGGAGAATAGAACACACACAATCAAGCATAGTTTGCATTGTTTGCTGAATCCCACACCAATAAATAATTACTGAGTATAACACCGTGAAACCATACGAAATGCATATCCCAGAAACAAACATCATTATCAGGCACCCACGTTTTTGCTGCCGTTGAAGCCATCCTGACTGCAGGACGCCACACTGCTACTTGGTGCAGAGGAATCAATACTGTTGGGCACCAGGTGGTCCTGTAGCGGAACAATATACAGCAGATAGTGGCAAGGGCTGGGATTTAGAAAGCTCGTAAGGGAAATCGTAACTTGTACTCGAAATGTTCACTGATGTGAAATTCATTGATCCAATGGTTAAAATATGAAACATCTCTGCAATATCTACTACTAGTTTGTAAAATGTTAATGGAACATGACCTATAAATGAAACAGCCAGACTTCAGGAATTTAATGAATTTAAGAAATTTACTAAAGTTGTCTCTATTCAGGAGCTTTGTGAATATGGGCCAAGAATCTGTGTTCACTAAATCAAGTTTTATCTATGGTTTGTTTTGACCTAATATACATTTCCCGATGGGATATAAGCATGGGGTATATATATGTATCGCCCCTGTTTCAACCTAACAGATTTAACTATATTGCTAAATGTTATAATGTTTATTTCGTAATTTAACTAGAATTGTCACATGAGTGACGGATATACCCCCACATTATGGCCTTGTCACAAAACTATGGCAGCCAATCGAAAGAAATGGACAGAGAGAGAATGCTTTTATTTGTGAAATGTCAACAGTGTATTTGGAAAAATTTAATTTCAATAGGAGACATAACTCTGTCAACATTTAGTGGTTTGTAAGCAAAGATGAACTTGATCTGTTTTTTATGATGTTACACCTTGATCTGTTTTTTATGATGTTACACCCATGTACCAAACATAATTTAACTGTGTAAAGCATTTCATAAGTTATTGTCCAAGTTTTTTGGAAAATTTAAGTCAAAAAGGGGGGGGGGGCCATAACTGTGTCAAAATTTAGTGGTTTGCAACTACTTGACCTGTATTTTATGATGCTACACATGTGTACCAATAATTATTTAAATATGTCAAGCCATTGTTGAGTTATCGTCAGGAAACCATGTTTTTAGGGAATTTAAGTCAAATAAAGGGCAATAACTCTTGTCAAAATTTGGTGGTTTGTTACCAAGGTCGAACTTGACCCGTATTTTATTATGCTACACATGTATACCAAGAATTATTTCAATATGTCAAGCAATTCTTGAGTTATTGTCTGGAAATCATGTTTTTAGGGAATTTTAAGTAGAAAAGAGGCCATAACTCTGTCAAAATTTTATCTATATATGTCAAGCCTTTCTTGAGTTATCATCCGGAAACCAAAAACCAACAGACTGACGGAAAGGCAGACCGACAAGCTCACTCCTATATACCCCCCCTAAACTTCATTTGTGGGGGTATAATAATGACTTTGAGGGTAATACTCCGTTGGTTTTACTTACCGGGAGGTAAGGGTATTTTTCTCTGTGCTCATTAATTCTGTCCTGAAATGGGAACAGGACTTTGTTCACACACTAATAGATACAGAAATTTGTCAATTTAATCTACTGACTCAAATATTTTCACACACAAAAACGCAGTATTAACCATCAGTTTTACCAAATTTCAGAAAGATTTCTTTGTTTTGCGCTATTCATTAACTGTGATATCAGAACGGTAACTGGTGGGCGGAGCCTAATATGCAAGCTTACTGTGCAATAAGTAGCGTCAGGTATATTGAAATTAAGTTTGAATGTTTATGGTAATTATTGCATGCTAATTGCAACAGCGCTTAATTTGGAAACGACACATGCATGTTAGACATCACGTGACGTCTAGGAAATGCCCATGGTATCGGCATTGTGGAAAGTTTCAATGCGATAGGTAAACATGGTATAAAACACTTGCAGCACCCTTTGACCTCAATATTTTAATTATTGAACATAGCCTGAAAGTCTTAGTACATAACTAACAAATTTTGGTAAAAGTATGCTACAACTATTACAGAATTTACAGGATTGTATGATTTTAAATGACCACCAAAAAAAAGTTTATCAAAGGTAACATCAACAGTTGTCTGACGTTTTAATGTTTATAGACAGTACATGAATACCTCAAACACATTTTAAGAAGTTAATATTTGTCTATTTCTTATAGTGGTAGTAAGCTGACAAATTTCTTACCTTGACCGTCTGAACATCCTCGTCTAATATAGAAATCTCCTTGGACAGTTGATCAAGTTGCTGAAAGCAGACACCAGCAGCTTTCTACTAGAAATTCTGTACCATTTAATTTGCCTGGTTTATTGTCATACATTAAATACAGGATTTTATAAATAATACATACAAACTTAACAATAATCGTGCGAATAAAGATCAGGCTATTTTTTTGTCACAAATAGTACTTTTTTAATATACTTTAGATGATGCAGGCTTTTGGACCCCTTCAAAAAAGGCTATAAATCACAGTATACACAAATGTTTGGATCATAGGACATAGCAAATCAAGCAAGTATACCTGGGCCATATCCACAAAGCTCCTTAGTGAAAACGTAACGAAATTTCTCAAAATCATTAAATTCCATAAGTCTGTAGCTGGTTATTTTAAAGCTAATTTTGTCACAAATGGTCATAATCATGTAAAGAATCAACGGATACTTCTCATTTTACCATATTTCAAATATAAAATATTGGTACGTGGAGAATTATATTTGAATTTTTCACTTAAATTTGACTTAAGTTAAGATTTGCCTTAGGAGCTTTGTGGAAATGGCCCCTGAAATGCTTTTACAATATCACAGCCGATGACCTATTAGACCCTGGGGTGGTATTCACAAAGCATCTAAAGTTAAATTTCACCCTTAGCTTAAATATGAATATTTCTTAACTTTACCATTCCAAATGGAAACTGTGCAACACTATGCGAGGCTGTCAAATAACATTAGGGTTAAATGTACTTCAAGAAATATCTGAAACATACACACATGTGTTTATTTATTAAACAAATTACAATACTTTCAAATTTTTCACTCCTGTGTATATATTTGAGAAATTACTTAAGATGCTTTGTGAAAAGCACCCCAGTACATGAAAGTGGTTAAAAATCAACACTCTCAGTAAGTGGGGAGCCTTTCGTAGGAGTTCATTCTTGAAAAGCTAGAAAACAGATGAGACCATCCTGTCTCTGTGCTGCCTTACCTCCTGTTTCCGCTGTCTGACCTGCTCCAAGAAGTCCTTCAGAACCATGTTCTGCGCAAGTCGGCCGTCCTGAAAACACCAGCAGACATTATGGAGCAGAGTACATGATAGTATCTGTCACTGGAAAATGCAAGCTCTTTACAAAGTACTATTTTAACATCACTGTGTGTTTATTATTGTGAAATTTCTTGAAATGTAAACTATTGATGTTGTTCTTCATGACAAACAATACATTACATATATATTTAATACAAATCACTTCAATTCAATATGTATAAACCTTTTCTTGGTATGATATGCTACCAATGAAATCAGGGCTTTTTTCATAGCATTATTTTTGGCATTTTGGGGAAAAAATTCAAACAGGGGAATGAAAAATCCAGGGGTAAGATCAGTTTCAGGGAAAACTGCATGAATTGAAATAATTCTTCTGAGGGGATGACGCCTTATAACAGCCCCTACTATAGACGGAAACAAGACTCTGTGTTTGATAAACACACATGGCCCTAGTTGGTGCTGGATAGTCCATTTCTTAGTCCACATTAGGTCATGGTCAAGTGTGGTTGTGTGATATAGGTGGGTTGGGAACAGTCATAAGTAACAACGGTGTAAATATCCAAGTATTGTAGTAAGCGGTGTTGGTGCTAGACAAAACGGTAAAATCTAGTAAGTCCAAATTAGGTCATGGTCAAGGTGAGGTTGGGTGATATGGGTGGATTGGGGATGGTCATAAGCAACAACTGTTTACGTATCCAAGTGTTGTAGCAAGCAGTGTTGGTGCTAGATGTTACGGTAAAATCTAGTTAACCAAGAAACAGCCCATTTGAATTATTCTTAAGTGCAAATTAGGTCAAGGTCAAAGTGAGATTGGGTGATATGGGTGGATTGGGAACAGTCATAAGTAACAACTGTGTAAATATCCAAGTATTGTAGTAAGCGGTGTTGGTGCCAGACGAAACGGTAAAATCTAGTTAGCCAAGAAATGATACTTTAGAATTATTGTAAGTCAGGGCCTTCCCCAGGCCGTTTTAACGCCCCGGTGCCGGTGTGCTTAAAATTTAACTTTAACATATCAGGGGCGCCAAAAATTGGTGTTGCGCCTTTAAACATCGCCCGGGGCACCTGTATTTTATAAATTAATTAGCTGTGTTGACTGCAGCAGACCGACAATTCCTGCTGTGAAAGTTAATCTCTTACTTCACAATGACAGTTTTTCACTTATGAAACATGTACAACCACTCAATCAAGGCGTTGAATGATCAAAGCGAGTGTCACTTCGCTAAAATTTTTAACAATTTACAGTTATTCCTAAGCCGCACTCAATCAGTGTGAAGCACTGCCCTGCAGGTAAAATCAATGTAAGCCAACCGAAATGCTCAGCTTATCTTCGATTTGGAATGACGTTATGATTGACCAATCGGCGCAAAAGACAAGTATCCACACACAAGTAACCTTATACACGCGTCCATGCGTATTATCGATCGTAAAAAGATTGCTCACCCATTTCGTATTTTATAATGTCCACACTTATTTATTTGAAATATATATAACCTTCAAAAAATCAGTCAGAAATAGGCTATAATGAAATCGTAATCAGAAAAGCCTATCCAGTGTTACAGTAGTTTCTTAAACACAAGCTGCATTGTTTATGTAAATGTACGCCATGAAAAACCAGTGTTTTCTACAAAAGCGTGCAAAATGTCTGCTGACAACCACGACGTCACGTTCCACGCATGGAAAGCGTGCATGCACCGACCAAGTGTTTTACCAAATACAGGACTTTTGACACGCGTAGGCACAACGTGCATAAGGAAATTTTCCCGCTGTTTCGTGGTAGGGAGGGACTACCCCTCCCTACCCTCCCCTTTCGGTCCCGGGGCGCATGAAAACATTCCTGGGGAATGTCCAAATTAGGTCAAGGTCAAAGTGAGGTTGGGTGATATGGGTGGATTGGGGATGGTCATAAGCAACAGCTGTGTAAGTATCCAAGTGTTGTAGCAAGCGGTGATGGTGCTGGAACAAACAGTAAATTCTAGTTAATCAAGGAACAGCCGATTTGAATTACTGTACGTGCAAATTAGGTCAAGGTCAAGGTGAGGTTGGGTGATATGGGTGGTTAGGGAATGGTCATAAGCAACAACTGTGTAGGTATCCAAGTGCTGTAGTAAGCAGTGTTGGTGCTAGACGGAACCATAAAATCTTCTTAACCTTGTCATGGGCGGTCGGAAGGACGGACCGGACAATCACTATATGCCTCCCGCATTAAGATGACGGGGGCATAAAAAGCCCTGGAAATACTAGCACAACATTGGTACATAGTCTTGCCTATATAAACTGCCTATTACAAATATAAAAGAAACTGAAAGGATTAAGCATTAAACTGTAAAATAAAATAAAATAAATTGTAACATAATTGCTTGAACTACTACAATTTGCAAATTTTATATGTTAAATTCTATATAGAGTAAATTCTATTAAAATTAAATCTTTGGAAAAAAATGGCACATTAAAATGCATTATAATAAAATCATAATGATTATTGCTTGGTCTACTACAATTTTAAATACAGTAAAAGCGAACAAACATATAAAACATCTATAAAAACTGCACAACTGGCACTCACGTCTTCCAGCTGTTTCTTCTTGTTGTGCAGCAGTTCCAGCAGGGTGTTCACGTTGGTCAGATCCATGTTCTCCTCCATCACCAGCTCAGCCAGGTCCAGGGACCCCGGCACATTCTGAAAGCAAGATTGCATCATGAGATTTTACCATCCTTATCACTTACCAGCATGTAAGCAGAAGTACACCATGAGATTTTGTCTTCATCAGTAGGGAAAGATCTAGGACCAAAAATGATACAAGGTGCTGCTCCAAATGAGCAGGGGGGAAAGCTGGACCAATTTGTCGACATTTTCCAATCAATTGGTAACCCCACAGGTTTTATAACTGAAAGGCATCATATTAAGGTTTTTCAACATAGTCTATTCATTTGCCATGGAATATTTGCAAAACCATATCGAAATTAAAATATATTCAACATTTCTAGGTTTCCCAGCCCAGAGGGGCAGAAGGGAGGAATAAAAAAGGAGCAGCCTGCTATTGTGCTCTGGATAATTCCCTAGCCAAATCTTTAAAATAATGGTCCTTCCTCACAAAGTTTATTTTACTCATGGATTTCTTTTCTCCTCTGTACCACTTTTTACGAGATTTCCCACATTAAACCTATGGCCTAGGAGACAGACACAAGTGTCTAAAAAGTCCTTGGAAAAGACTGTGACATCAAATAAATCTAGAGGAAGTCTGTTTTTCTTGTTTTTAAAATCGACTTCCACTATTCCATCAGCAAGCAGCAAAAAGATTGTAGTGCCAATATCTTTACAAGCTGATCATTATAAATTAATGACAACGGAATGACCACTTATAATATATAGGCATAGTACCATCAATGTTACAACATGTTGAAATGCTGCTGTACCGACAGATTAACAATGTTATTCACATAATCATATCTGCTACTGAGTATATGTAAAAGTAAAATATCAAGCAATAAACTCACTTGGTGGTCTAATCTGATCCGTTTTTCTTCGGGCCTGTTTCTGTGTTTCTGGATCAACTCATTCACTACAAGATAAAACGAATGTGCACCTAATTTTCATTAACATTCAAATACAATGACATACTTCATTTTCACTGTACATTCGTAACCTTTAATTTATTTGCCGGGCCCGGTTAGCTCAGTTGGTAGAGAGCTGGACGGCCAATCTGTGGATCGTGAGTTCGAACCCTAGCCTATCCAAACAAACAAAGCATATATTTTGCTTCATCATATTTTTACCATATCTGTCTTTCCAAACTCCTTCACTACAATTCAACTATGTATGGATTTAATGTGAAGAAGATATATCTTAATAAGTTATGTTCACTGCATTTATTATGCAACACGTACAACATTCCATACATTAAAAATTAAAACTTTCCCTATATAAAAAATTAAATACAAATGTACTTAAGTACTTTGACATGATTTAACTTTTACAACTAATATTAATAAACATACATTAGTATTTACAGCTACGATACTCACACATGAAGTTGGGAAATATGAGATCTGGACTCTCTATCACAAAATTACACTTTGGACATCTGTTGGCTGTGTCAAGGCTGGTTTTTATACACTTAAAGCTACAAGCAAAGAACATTCATTAAAATCATTTTTACCAAACAATTAACAAATTAGTGAGCATGCAGATGCTATTTTGCAATCAAGACACTCTTTAATGTTGTCAAAATCCGTAGCAAGTAGTCAACTATGCTTCACAATGTGTTACCCGTATTCTTAATCACTGCAAGTTGCTTATTTTTTATTGAGTGCCCAAAACACATTAACCAAACGATTAAGGATATTTTGATATCATAAAATAATTGTTCTGGTAACTTACCAAAATGTGTGACCACACTTTGTCATATGGGCCTCATCAATAATGTCAAAACAAATGGGACTGAAAATAAACAAACAGGAATAATAAAATGCAAAATATTGTGTATGAAAATAACTTAATAGCTAATGTTTAATGTTTTACAAGCCAACATTAACATTTAAATAAAGTTCTTTTATCTAATCTATGAAGTTCTTTTATCTAATCTGCACTTTTAAATGAATGTATGATGCACAAGCAATTATGTACACATTACGCAGTATACAGGATGCATAAAATCCTATGTTTTAATTCTTCAATGGTCAGGGACCAATAACAGGACAATACCACATAAATATTTCTGGTGTTGTTAATACGCATTTTTATGACATGAAACTGCAACTGAATGAAGGTCAGTATTTCTTATTTTGATTTCACTATCTTTCCGGATGTTATGATTTTTACTCGATATTTTAGTGAGGTCCGACTGGGGGGGGGGGGGCACTAAATTACGCAAAAATTTCCAAATGGAGAACAAATAACCAGACGATATTTTTTCCGTGAAATTCGCGAGCAAGTGTGCACATGCTACTTTTTAATATGTTTAATGGTTTGAATTGCAAATTATTTTTGACAAATATCTTATTCCCCTTGTATCGGAACAATGAGCAAATACAAATAAATAGTTTCCGTCGTATTAGACGCTTTTGCATATAATTAAATGGGCATTTATAACAGATTAAAATAGCGTATTTGCTATGCAACATATGAAATGGGTTAACTTGATAATTATGCGAATAACTGGCTGTTAGATGTTTCATTCCTTAACAGGAAATACTGGACCCTATGCGGGACCTCCCACGTTGATTTTGTGCACATACGCACTTGTAAAATGGAAATTCCAAACCAAGTTTGACAGAACACATGTAAACAAAAGTTATGAACTGCTGCATTCTTATACTTAACCAGAAACAATAGAAAATTTGCAGCATTCACTGAAAAGTTCAAATGCAACAATATGTATGATTGATTAACATGCTTTAAAGGATTTTAATAAATTAAACTGGTTCTTCGGTTATTGGTCCTCGAACAATATATTTATGTGGCTATTCAGAGATATTTTTAAAAAAATCAATAAATTAAAATGCTAAACATTCTCTTTGTAGAATAAATACCATAAATAATCGCTGTCCTTGTCCTCATATGAACCGCTAACTCCACTGAAAACTGGGGGCTGTGCACGTTTCTTAGGTCGTGCAACCTGACGTAGCTGCTGCGTTCTACCTGCCATTTTGTACTAAGTTTTGTTCACAACCACAAACTTTGCATCACAGCAGAATACAATGAACTATGGCAAATTACTCATCTTTTAAATATTGTGTGGGGGAGTTATGTGCAATAATGATACATGAAATTTCTTGATATGTTCTCCATCAGTATTTGTCAAACTGTGTGTGCGAATGGAAATATGTGTAATGAACGAAAATACATCGGTGTCAACGATGCAATCGACGTGTAAATATTCCGTGTTCCACCTTCGTTCGTGTACTGTGCAGAGAATTACGCATGCGTGAAATTTATTTCAGACATTCAAAATATTTACTTGTAATTTTCGCAACTTATGTAATCTGAAGGTTAGAGAACACTCTTTTTGCAAACCACTAAGAAATGAGAAATTATCACCTAGCTCAAGAAAAACGATATTTAGATCTAAATAGGATTCATTTTGCTGCGTTCTTTTTTTTCGCTTTAAACCAGTTGCACACATACTCAGTATCTCAAATATTGGAACATTCTATAAATAAAAAAGAAATAAACACAAAATCTGACATTATTTTATTTTCATTTTTACAACATAGCAGTAATATGTATCATTTTATAATAAATAAATTGGAACAGTGCAGTAAGTTATGAAAATAAATACAGAAACATAAACATTAAAATCACTAACTGCTTTCAAACATTTACACAATACCACAAAATCAATCATAGTATGTTATTCTATTTGATACTGGCCCAGTCTAAACCTGGGGCCACATTTCAGAAACATCTTAAGAAAAAACTTAATTGCAAAAATATCATGTTTCTGTAACTGCTTATTCAGTGTATTTATGATATCATTTGAAAACATTTTAGATAAACTTAAGATTTTTCTTTGTTAAGTGCCTGACCCATTTAACTCTTTGGTTAGCACTCCAATGGACCAGATAAAGTGCGTACATGCGTATTATCTACGCATGAAAAATAACAAGATAAACACAGACAATTAAATCAAGGTGTACATTTATGCACAGAATGTCAATCTTTTGCGTACAAATGGAACTTAAACATAATATCCGACTGTTATTTAGACTTGAATTTGTAGCAATTCCTTATTTAAAACGTTTCTTATTATCTTCTTGAAAGGTCTACTACATTATTTAAGGTTACTCCTTCGCATTCTTCTAATTTTCAGCTTTAAGCTCGAAATTTTTCTGATATACCCACATAATTCTGTTTTAGTGTACTCTTACCCTATAAATTCTGGTTTGTGTGTACATGTACCCTCTCCACCAACACTTATCTGAGACAATGGCTATTGGCATATTGGAAAGTGGAACGTGACCAAACTCTCCAAACCAATCCAAAGTTACATTGATCAACACCGACACATATTTTACATACAGCTGAATTTCGTTACCTCAAAGTCACCGGGAATTCACAAATGACCGGAAGACATCCTAAGTTCAACATATGCGAATATAGACTTTTTAGAAATTTTTAGTCAGAATGTTCAATAAATCATTATATATTTGAGATAAACAGATACAAATTAGTGTGAAACTACTTGTTGGGATAGAAAACCACTGTGACATAACCAAACAAGAGGTCCATGATGGCCCAAAGCGCTCACCTGAGAACTGGTACAAATGAAGACCATACAGTTGTGACAGGTTTGAAAATTAAGGTATCTAAACAATACGCAAAGGGGGATAGGATCAATTTGATTTAAAACATCGGTTAGTGAAATGGGCTAACTAAAGTACGAGTTGGGCAGTGGATGTGCGGTGTTTCTGCTAATGGTTCTCTAATCATTTTTCTCGATATTCTTATTTGACCCTTTTTCATCAAGTCAGTGACAATTCTAGAAAGTGCATAAACAGTAGATTTTGATGTCGTTTTCGCAGACAGTTTTGGAGAACTAGTTGCAATGCGATAATTGCGATGGCTGTGCTATAAGGAAAAGTTTTGCTTTTTCTTTGATAATTTGATAATTTTCTGTCCAATGATGATAAATGATGTTAATGCAGGCTCTGAAGCAATCAATGTTGCATGCACAAATAACTGCATGCAAGCTTTGCAATTGTCGGAAATCAAATTTTATCAATCAATTTTTATGGTCATACGCAAACTGTGTAAGTTAGGAAAACATTGAATAAAAATAGTGTGTGCATGCCAATCATTGATAACTTGAAAGATGTTACAGTTTTTCCCCAAAACAAGGGGCAATAACTACGGTGTTTGTGGCCCGATCATGCTTATATTCGACTTCACCTGTAGTCTTATGTACATACACAAACTGTGCACAACTGCTGAAGATTGGATGAAAAATGAACTATCTATCCTGAATAATGTCAATTTTTGTATATTTTTTTCACAAACAAAGGGCAAACAATCTGCTGTTTCTGGCCCGATTTTTCTAATATTCGACTCACCTTTAATCTTATGGTCATAGACAAACTGTGCAAGATTGGTGAAGATTGGATGAAAAATGAAGTCTCTATCGTGAATAACGTCCATTTTTGCATATTTAAAGAAGAGGGCCAAATGGCCCTGGGTCGCTCACCTGAGTTTCATTAGTCAAACAATTTTCCATGTGTTAGATTTTTATACAGATATTGATATACTGATACTGATGGAAATGCGGCCTTCATCATCATGGTTTGAAAAACTTAAATGACAACAGACATTCAAAATTTTGAAGTACATATTGAAATTGAAGCTTTTTCTTCAATTTGACTTAGTGACCAGTTTTTGACCCCACATGACCCATATTTGAACTCGGCCGAGATACCATTTACTTAGTGACCTAGTTTTTGACCCCACATGACCCAGATTCGAACTCGGCTGACAAATGTTCTGACCAAGTTTCATGAAGATTGGGCAAAAAATGTGACTTCTGGAGAGTTAACAAGCTATTTCTTCAATTTTACCTAGTGACCTAGTTTTTGATCCCATGACACAGATTCGAATTTGGCCAAGATATCATTAAGACAAATGTTCTGACCATGTTTCATGAAGATTGGGCAAAAAATGTGACTTCTAGAATGTTAACAAGATTTTTCTTCAATTTGACCTAGTGACCTAGTTTTTCACCCAACTTGACCCCAGATTCGAACTCGGTTGAGATATCATTGGGACAAATGTTCTGACCAAGTTTCATAAAGATTGGGCAAAAAATGTGATTCCTTGAGTGTTAACAATCTTTTTCTTCAATTTGACCTAGTGACCTAGTTTTTCATCCCGCATGACCCAGATTCGAACTCGGCCGAGATATCATTAAGACAAATGTTCTGACCAAGTTTCATGAAGATTGTGCATAAAATGTGACTTCTAAAGTGTTCACAAGCTTTTCTTATAGCCATATAAGGAAAACTCCCCCTCCCCCAACCCCCTGGCGGCCATGTTTTTCAATGGAGCAGAACTATTTTTGAACTCAGCCGAGATATCATAAGAACAAAGCTTCTGAGCAAGTTTTATGTTGATTGGGCAAAAATTGTGACTTCTAGAGTGTTCACAAGTTTTGTCTATAGCCATATAAGGAAAATTCCCCGCCCCCTAGCGGCTTTTTTTTTTAACGGATCGGAACCATTTTCGAACTCGGCCAAGATATCATTAGAACAAATGTTCTGAGCAAGTTTCATGTTGATTGTGCAAAAAATGTGACTTCTAGTGTTCAAAAGCTTTTTCTTCAATTTGACCTAGTGACCTAGTTTTTGACCCCACATGACCCAGTTTCTAACTCTGCCGAGATATCATTGGGTCAAATGTTCTTACCAAGTTTCATGAAGATTGGCCAATAAATGTGGCCTCTAGAGTGCTCACAAGGTAAATGTTGATGACGAACGATTCACGATGGACGACGGACAAAAGGCGATCACAAAAGCTCACCATGAGCACATTGTGCTCAGACGAGCTAAAAAAACAACAAAGGGCAATAACTCCAGTGTTTCTGGTCCGATCTTGCTTATATTTGACTTCAACTGTAATCATATGGTAATAGACAAACTGTGCAAGATTGGTGAAGATTCGATGAAATATGAAGTCTCTATCCTGAATAATGTCCATATTTTGCAAATTCTTTAATAAACAAAGGGCAATAACTCTGTTGTTTGAAACATGATCTAGCTCATTTTGGGCCTCTGCTGAGATTTGATAGTCATACACAAACTGTGAAAGTTTTTTAAGACTGGATGGAAAATAAAGTCTGTATGTTGGAAAAAAGGATTTTTGCACTTATTTTGCATGAAAAAGGGGCAATAACTCTAATGTTACTGGTGTGATCTCGCCCAATAACAATGCCGTTCGAGATATTATAGTCATACAAAAACTGCAAGTTTCGTTCAGATTGGATAAAAAGTGAAGTCTCCAGCGTGAATACGAACCAAATTTTTGACGGCACATGGATGACGCAGGAGAGGTCCCCTATACCAATAGCTGTCTGAGGACTAAAAATCTAAATAAAACTTTGAGATAATTATATAAATTTTATATAAAATAAGTAGGAAGAAAGTCTGTAATTATTGTCTACTTTGACATAATTTGAATTTCGAATAAGCAAGTCTGAGATAACGAAGTTCAGCTGTACATGTTCGCTTACTGCAAGAACACTGAGTTTGCTTAAGCATGAAAATCTAAATCAGATAAAAACATACAAGTCTTCACTTGTTCCTATCAATGCACAGAGTTTAAACATGTTTGCAACATATGACCAAGCACTGCCTAATTAGTTTGACACAAGACACACAGTCTTCACATTAATTGTTTTAATCCACTAGCCCGAATCATTATGCAATCATAGTAAACAGGTGAAATGTCCACTAGCCGGACTTTATACATGACACAATTTCTACTAGCCCTAATGACATTTCACTCGCCCCAGGCTGTCGGGCTAGTGGTTGGCGTGAAAAATGGACACATGTTTCAAATTATTCCTACAATTTTGCTAGCTACTAAATGTGTATGGAAAACTGAAAGTTGCTATATGTATATGGAAAATGACTACATGAAAGAACCAGAATTGCAAAGGCCTCTCCAAATATGTGTACATTCACACAGTTTTCAATAAAATAATTAGTATGACAAATAATAATTTTAATAATACATAATGCCACTTGTTTATGATGAACGTACACAAAAACTGCTGTAAGTGACATTATTACAATTGCACAACCCTATCTGACATGTCACATATGTACTATTATAAACTGAGCACTTTCTATGCAAGAACACTATAGACTATTTATCATATATCATCAGCTTTATGATAATTTGTGTTTTTCTTAATTTAAAAATACATACTGTATGAATAATTTGCTTAACAACTACATATATTTGTGTTTTGGCGTCTCTGATAAAGGTAAATATTATCAGTCTAAAATACTTTGATATCATACAAATATTATTCATTTATCAATTTAAGCTAATAGGTAACACCAAAACAATATACACATAAAGAAACCAATACAATAAAAAACACTAACATCATTAATCTAAAACATATAATATGTACCTTGTACCAAGAGCATTGCCATTTGTATTGCTATTCATAAAAGCACAAAGTTTGTTTGTACTGTCAAGAATTTGCTCAAATAATATTCAGGAAAATCTAATGGTTTGAAGTTGTAGCAATCTACTGACTTCTGGTGACAATTTCATGTAATGCTATATGCAAAAGCACACAAAGTTTGCTTGCAAATTTAAGCATTGTGACAATATGCGCTATTCAAGGTGGGATCATTTGATAAAGTATGAAAACAAACAAGGAAAATTATTCAGACAAAAGAATGCCATAATGTGGATCATTTTCTTCCGTATTTCTCACAAAAACTGTGGAAACATCTTCTTTTGATGTTGTATACTTATTTATCAAAATACATGTACATGAGCACAAATGAGCAATGAAATGATTGATAACATCCAATTTCCTAGCCTACTCTATTATGCACCTGTCAATATTTTCCCAGAGGGGGGAGCAGTGGGCTAACACAGAGGAATTTGACAAATTTTAGTTTTTGGGGTCTAATTGCCACTGGGATCTCCATTTAAAATCTGTTTCCCGGGACCCGGAATCATTCATCGTGTCAAATTCCCATCTGTGGGGAATCTCTTTCAGTCTGAAGTCCCGTAAATGACCGCCGCCCCCCGCCTCCCCTGGGGGAAAATAGTATTAGGTGCATTACAGCTATTAAATGGTATGGCAATACAATGGAGTGTATCATAGTGGAGAAAATCAGAACAACCATTAAAATTGCATCACATAATCACATAAAAAGCTGTGCTGTACAAAATGCCAGGTCTGTTTGTAAACTACATTCCCAGAGAAATATAAACATAAATGCTTTTAACTGACATTGTTCGTGAAATGTAAAGTGTTTTGGTCTGTTTTCATGTTTTAAACAGCTTAAAAACAGCGCAAGCCTGAAAACAAGAGCTGTCAGAGGCCAGCGCGCTCAACTATTCAAAGTATTTCAGTTTGTACATTTTTTTGAAAGTGGAAGGGGCATCTATTTGTTGAAATACAAAACTGAGTTACGGCAATAATTTCATCAAATTAGTTCCAAGTTTCAAATGAAAACCTTATGTAGTTAATAACTTGTGTAGTTTTGAAGTTACAAAAGTTTTGAATATAAACTTTAACCAGAAAATCTATGTGAAAAAGGGCATAACTCTGTCAAATTACAAAACAGAGTTAGAGAGAACGTTGCCCCTGACACTGGAGTTGATGACAAAAGTACATTCTAAGTTTCAAATGAATAACTTATGTAGTTCTGCAGTTACAAAACTTTTCAATATAAACTTTAACCAGAATAATTTTTTTGTGAAAAAAGGGGGCATAACTCTGTCAAAATACAAAACAAACACAACATTTAGTGAAATGCAAACTGTCACATTGTACACGAGACAAAAATACTTAGCCGAACTAGTTACAGCATACAAATGCCTACTTGAAAAACTTCACTGACACATTTTCTATGTGTTCACAATACCACAGTTGTTTTCAAATTAAAAACAGTGCAACAATTTCGAAGTTTATCAATTTGCTGACAATTCCTCCATAATAAATGAATATAAATTAATATAAATGAATAAACCTGTGCTCATCATTTAGAATGTCAATCTAGAAATGTGACGCGTCGTGGAAAAAACAGGACTTAATGCATGTGCGGAAAGTGTCGTCCCGGATTAGCCTGTGCAGTCCGCACAGGCTAATCCAGGACGGCACTTTCCGCCTACAGTGGATTTATGTCTAGAAGAGACTTCCATGAAACAGAAAATACCATACAAGCGGACTGCACAGGCTAATCCGGGATGACACTTTACGCACATGCATGAAGACCGGTTTTCTCACGACGCGCCACAAATATGGTTTATATATGGTCCAATAAAAGCCATAAGGTGCTATTAGCCTTCTATGCACATATGCTGATAACACCTTCTGGCTTTGAAGTGCCGATATATCAGATATTTGATATCATACCAATTTGCTAATTTCATTATCATTAATTTTGGTATATCAATCATTAAATTAAATGAATACTACTATTCATTAGCATTCTGAAATTTAACAACAAAAAATACTTAACAACAGATACAAAGTCTGAAGCAAATTGCATTGTATTATGACAAACCAGGTATGAATTCCAGTGGGATTAGTGCTATTGCATTAGAATAAGGTTTTTAGTAAATATTATTTGAATGATTACCCAAATTATCAGGAAAGAACAGTCTAACCTGCCGTGTTGGCAAATAACAGTTGAAAATTTAACTGATTTGATTACTGGGGTCTGCAATTGACAAACCAATGAAGTACATGTATATATGGTTCAGTCCGGTCACTGATCCATTTTAATTCACTGACCAATTTTTAAGCACATTTTTTTATTTAAACTTTTAAAACGCTTCATAATTGCTTCCATCTGCTTTATCATCTGCTAAAAACTTCTCAAAGTCATCCATGTCATCCCCTTGAGCTGATGACTCCTTTTTCTTATTCTTTTTCTTCTTGTCTCCATCACGTTCCTCATCTTTGCTCGCTTTTTCTCCTTTGCTTTTCTCCTTCTTGCGGTGTTTTCTATCAGAGTCTTCACTGTCCTGGAATTCGAAATGATAAAACGCTTATTTTAATACATTTAAAAGTACCTCAATTTATTTAGCAAATGCCTCATAATTATAACAAGTCTCCTGCATCTATGTTACACACATGTAGTGACTATCTTTGAGGGTGGGGTTTCCAACAAGTTTTTTGAAACAATTGTTTTACGGCATGACGGCCAAGTAGGTTATGGAACCAGTATGGAAATAGGGCAGATTGTGTTGCAAAATTAGAATTTTGAAATTAACAACAGCTGTCTCAGGACAGCACGCTCGATTACTCATTCTGCGTTGAAAATATACTATCATACTCTGTCAGTAAACTTAAATAATGACCATGAAGACATGCACAGTTTTACTTGAATATCTGTAGTAGATATAGAGATATAAAGTTGCTGCACACAAACCTTAACTTGTATTTTCTTAGTCCATAAAGGGGCGTAATTCTGCTAAACTGCTGGTCACAGTTATGGGCCTTGGCCAGGATCCGTACATAACAGTGACTGGGAAAGGATTTTTCCATATAAGATTTTATCTCATCTTCACAAAAATCTATGAGCTTTTATAAAAATCTATGGGAATTCCTCTGATTTTTATGGGATTACAGCAATGATATATTGTGAACGTTTAACTGTTCCACTCGTGAAAAAGACACTTCGCAGAGGCCGAAGGTACAATGAGCTTCCGTTTATATTGAATTTTTAGACTGCCAAATTAATTTTATGGATTAAATCTCATCAGATCGAGCACTGTGTATTATACGGTAGCTTTTTTCTAAATGTGTAAAAGTTTCGGTGCGACGAAAAATTGCATCGGTAAACATTTCTTGGCGATTTTTCTAAATTTTACGCGCAAATATCTAATTTCCATGGGTTTCCCAGTCACTGCATAATGACCCCGGAGATATGTGTGAAGTCTAAAATGAATATATGTAGTATTTACAGAGATATGCACTTTTTGCACACAAGCCTCAACCTAAATTTCGAAGTACAGAAGGGGGAATAATTCTGCTAAATTGTAGGTCTGAGTTATGGGCCTTGGTCGGTGACATTACATAATGACCCCAAAGACATGTGTAAAGTTTCAATTACATATATGTAGTAGTTACATTGCACGCAAACCTTAGACAGTGCATTACACAGATGCCGACAAACGGGTGAATGCAATAGCTCGGAATATTCGGTGAATAGTCAAGCTTAAAAGCAAAATGTAATCAAATCAAAACTCTTTTTGTGTTCTTCATCATGAATAACTTTACCTTCACTTTCTTTTTTTTCTTTTTCTTGCCCTCCTTTTCTTGCTCTTCATTTACATCAGAACTGTGAGCTGCCTTTTCTGTCAAATATGGATATAACAACATGAAAGTAGGGAAAGATCAGGGACAATATTCAAAAAGTAGGGAAAGATCAGGGACAATATTCAAAAAGTAGGGAAAGATCGGGGACAATATTCAAAAAGTAGGGAAAGATCAGAGACAATATTCAAAAACCCCCTAAGGGATATCTTATCTTAAGTAATTGTTGTACTTAAGTGAAAATTTAAGATCAACATTTATGTGAAATCAAGCGATTTTTCTTTACAGAAGGGCTTAATACCAAACATTTAAGCAATAATCACCTGTTTAATAGATTTGAGGCGCGTCGTGAGAAAACTGGACTTAATGCATGTGCGTAAAGTGTCGTCCCGGATTAGCCTGTGCAGTCCGCACAGGCTAATCCAGGACTGCACTTTCCGCCTACAGTGGATTTATGTTTAGAAGAGACTTCCTTGAAACAGAAAATACCATAAAAGCGGAAAGTGCCATCTTGGATTAGCCTGTGCGGACTGCACAGGCTAATCCGGGACGACACTTTACGCACATGCATTAAGTCCGGTTTTCCAACTACATGCCTCATTTAATCTAAAATTACCAATACATGAAACAGCTACAGACTTAAGGAATTTTATGAATTTAAGAAATTTTCCCTAAGGAGCTTTGTGAATACGGGCCCTGGGATCAAAAATGGTACAAGATCTGTCTAAAAGAAGCAAGTTGGAAAACTTATACATAATGTTATTATTGGACAATTCCAGTATTTTGGTAATTTTTTTATTCTTGATTGCTAATTACCCAGATTCTTTCCCAATGAAAGGGACACCTGTGTTAAATTCCTTAAGTTAATTAGGCAACACAGAATATGTTTTTATTTCAATTTTAATAGAATTTAAGTAATAGATACTCTCACATTTAAAGTAATTTTCCAACAAAAAGGCACCAGAAAACAAGTAAATGGAAAAAGAATTAAACTGAATACCTTAATTGTTGACGAAGGGATTTCTAAATCTAGGCTAATTTGCATGTGTTTGCTTATTCTACAATCCTCGGTTACTCTTGCTTGTGCAGCCAGCGAGCTAATATCACATGGATGTTTTCAGTGTGGTTAATTAACAGGGAAAAAGTCAAGTCTGTCCGGAAGTAAGAACTAAAATGAGGACTTAGGGAGAAACGGAACTGGAGCACAATGACACTCTATGGTAACCATAAATGCACATCTTGCGAATAATAAGTGCAGTGCTTTAAGAAATTGAAAGTTATTACCATTGGCTGCAACTAAAAATAAAATAACATTGCGATTAAGGTATCTAGTGTATGACCATTCAAATTTTATCAGAATTTTATCAGAAAGATGGGCTGTAAGTACATGTTCAAAGCAAATATAGGTTGTTCATCTATATTAATAAAATAAGATCAGTAAAAAGATAAATTTAAATGCCATTTCCTGTAATCACATACACTAGCAATATCAGTAGCCAAAATAGCCATTGGCTACTACAACTTCTAACTGACAAACAAAACTTCCTGAAAATATTTGATAAGGCTTAAAAAAAAATGTTTGTTTTAGGTTACATGATTAAACAAGAGGGCCAAAATGGCCCTAGGTCGCTCACCTGAGTGTAAAGCATCATAATGGCTTTTAACAAAAAGATTGTTTAAGATTTCAATTTAGCCATATAAGGAAAACTTTCCCGCCCCCCGGTGGCCATGAACAAATCAAAATGATTTCAAAAAGTTTGGTAGAGGGTCACCCAAGGAACATTCCTGTTTAATTATTTTGAAATCCAGCCAGTGGTTTCAGACTATAAGATTTCAAAAGTTTTCAATATAGCCATATAAGGAAACTGCCCCGCCCCCTGGCAGCCATGTTTTTGAACAAATCAAAATGATTTCAAGGAATTTGGTAGAGGGTCACTCAAGGACCAATTCTGTGAAATTATTTTGAAATCCAGCCAGTGGTTTCAGACTAGAAGATTTTTAAAGTTTTCAATATAGTTATATAAGGAAAACTGGCCCGCCCCCCCCACGCCCCCTGGCGGACATGTTTTTCAACGAATCAAAATAATTTCAAGGAATTTGGTAGAGGGTCACCCTAGGAATATTTCTGTGAAATTATTTTAAAATCCAGCCAGTGATTTCAGACAAGAAGATAGCCATATAAGGAAAACTGCCCCACCCCCTGGCGGTCATGTGTTTTAACAAATCAAAATGACTTGAAGGAATTTGGTAGAGGGTCACCCAAGGAGCATTTATGTGAAAACTATTTTCAAATCCAGCCAGTGGTTTCTGTCAAGAAGATTTTTTAAGTTTTCCAGCTTTTAAGCTTTTGGTTGCCATGACCAGTCTCCGCGAAAAACCGATGGACCTCGGACATTGCCGACAAAATTTTTAAGGTCCGGGAAAAAATGTCAGAAAACTGGTCCTCGTGTCCGTTGAAAATTTCCATAGATATATATCTATGAACATTTTGGTCAAACTATTTTACGACATCGATGGCTGTACGTTACGTTTAGAAAATTACATCACTCTCCGAATCTCTTTTCGTTTTCGGTTTTCGTTCGACTGGTTCCGTCAGTAAAATGTTGACGCCCGACCACGGACGCTGGACACAGACTGACCACAATAGCTCACTCTTGAGCACTTCGTGCTCAGATTAGCTAAAAAATTAGGGTAGGTAGGTAGGGAATTATTTGTTATTATAATTTTTATTATTTCGTAAATGGTCAACTTGAAGATTTTAAAACTGAATGAATATTAAAAAAATATCTGACCCACTAAATAAAATGTTCTAGGGTCGGGGCTTTTTTTTTTAGGATAGGTCGAGTAACATGAAACAAACTATTTTTTACGCCCAATGAAGCATATTGTTCACACTTTCTAAGGAAAATATTTCTAAATAACAGGCATCTTTGCAAAATCTAAATGTTTGGCCATTTATTCATATTTCTTTGTGTCAACCTAGCATACATGTAACATTTATACTAACAATACACACTTTTACTCTTCTTTGTTGAATGTCCTTCACCTTTTTCAGTGACCTCATGTTTGACCTTGGCTACCTAAAGTGTATAATACAATTATGAATATTTCTTCACAGTGAAAACATTATGTTTACAAATAATGTGAACAATGTACAAAATGTATGTCACTATGCAAATGTCTAACTACATATTGTCACATGTTAGTAAGAGAGTATTTGATTCCAAAACTACAGGATTACTAACTTAAATGTTGTCACGGTGATGAATGGTTATTTTGGGGGATTATATTTTATTCTGTTTAGACGGTTGAGAGCGATGTATTTGGAAAAAACCTATTTAAAAGCTTAAGAATTACTCTGAACAGTTTCTTTTAATTTCTCCATACACTACTGATAATTGCCAATTTTCATACCCACATTATTTTGTCCCAATTCTAGGTAGTAGTTAAAGCTGGTTCATCAGTAATGTATTAAGGACCATTAATATTGATCGATAATTGCTGTGTTTGTGCAGCAGCTAAAACGATAGCCTTTTGTTAAATCCCACAGTTATGTTTAGAAACAACAATAGTAAGTCCAGAAAAAAAATGAGTGTTTCGGGCAACGGTCTAAAAAAAGTTTGATAGGGTTGGGGTTGAGTTCTTTTTTTAAAGTTTTTTTTTTAAAGACACATTTTAGTGCAAACATTGAACATTATCTCAAATCCAAAATACGAATTTCACAGAAAACAATTGTCGCTTAAAACTTAAGGGTCAGGGGGTTTTCACTAGGTTTTTTAGGCCTAATATTTGAGAATTCGAAATGAACAAATGATATTAGGAAAGACACATTTTTGGACTTGCCTGTCATAAAATTATGGACTAAGCTGGCAAAGGCAATGAATATTTTCCTATAATTCTTACCTTTTCTTGCTTGTTCAGCCAATCATTAAAGACGTCTGCTCCACCAAAATCGTCTGGGTTGATGTCTGTGTCTTGCAGCACAGTAACCTGGCAACCATGGTCATCTGAGTCTGAATCTGAGTTCTCATTGGTCGGTTTATTTTTAGAAGTCATTTGATTGGCTACTACTGTCTTATGATCAGAATTGGAATCTGTAGAAATTTTCCTTGAACTTGCACCAATAGTACTCGTTGTTTTAGAAGTAACCTCTTCCTGTACTTGACTAGAATATTTATTGCTATTATCACAACGTGCAGATTCAGTATCACTATTAAGGTCAGAATTTAACTTAGCTGTAGTCAAATTAGAATCCACTTTACTTAAACTACTTTCTTCCGTTTCACTATCCGATGACATGGACTTTGGCTTTGATTTATCTTTAATTTCCTGCTTGCTCGAAACATTATTCACATTGTCTTTCTTGGCACTTTTCATCACATCATCATCCGATGATAAATCTTCACTATACTGAACAACGTGTACATTACTGGCAGGCAGACCACTTTCATCATCGCTCGAGATGTCGAGGTCTGGAGCCACACTGGGTTTACTGGTCCCCAACTGGGTCGTGGAGCCGGCTGCAATCTCATCTTCAGAATCGAGCTCATCCTGGAATCCAGCCACCATAGGGTTGCCAGTATCCTCATCACTGTGTTCAGCCATAGACAATGTAAGATAAGTACAAACATGAAGAATACCTGGTACATAAACTAACATTTCACCGATCAACAAGATTCGATTGCCAATGCTTTTAGCCATTCGGAAAGCTTGGACTTCATTTTTTAATTGAGATCTCTTGTAAAACATTTGTATACTGTAAACGGTGTTTGTTGGAGAGTGAACTGAATAGATGTGGTTAGAAATCCCATAGCAATCTGTCATTTCGCAACTAATCCTTAAATTATCCGCAACTGCAAATAACTAAAATGAAAGTGTAGGTCTTGGCCAATTTCTTGGCAAATTTGGCCTTTTCGCAAGTATATATTATACTGATAAGCAAAACATAAATGCAATTTGTAAATACCTTGCATGGCTTTGCTTTTTAGTAAAACAGTTGGAAACAAGAGGACAGCGCGATCGACTTTTCTTACTTGTCAGAGTTACTGGCATTTTTGTCTAAAACAAACTGTTTGGAAAGTAGTGACTTTGACCCCACCCACCCCATATACAATCTCATGCAATGCCTCGCAATACAGTAACTATAAATTGAGTTTCATTAAAATATCTGAATTTGTTCTCGAGTTATTGAGCAGAAACTGTTTTTTGCTATTTTTAGTAACAGTGACCTTGAAAAGGACCCCACCCAACCCACCCCTAATGCAATCCCAGACAAAGTATTGCTTTTAGGGTATCTATGTATGAAGATTCTTTCTCGAGTTAGAGAGTGAAAATCAAAAGTTGATGCCGCCACCTTACCCGCAGGAATGTAAAATTTCTATGTGCAAAAAGGCCCATAATTTTCACAAATTTCAAACAAGAGTTACCAAACATGGCTAATATTGGTTGTTGGTTGTTCATTTTATTATGGGCAGTAAATGTTTTAAGTTTGAATGAAATCCCTAACGCCATTCCTGAGAAACTAGCTTACCAAAGAACTTTAACCTAGCCTGGACGCCGACGCCGGGGCGAGTAAAATAGCTTGCCTTGTCTTCGAAAGGTCGAGCTAAACATTTGCTTAGGACATAATAAATACAGAATATCAATAACACTAAATGGAAAACCAAAACAAACATGCCTTACAATGTCAGGAGAACTGGAACACAGAAATGACCAAAGAGTCAATTAATGGCCATAATTCAATAGCTGTTCATCAAAAACTGCAGCAGCTATCTTAAAACAGTTGTCAATGTTGCTCACCTATCACTGTTGTCCCTGTCTACGCCGGTTTTGTCCTTGACCTCCTTTGTGTCGTCAAGGAAGTTGTCAAGGCCGCCAGTCTCCGGTATGAAGTCATCCACACTCTTCACTGGTACTTCTGGCTCTGCAACCACCTCATCTAGTGAGACAGGAGAATTGATATTTAAAGCGACAAAAAAGGTACAAGTCATTTCTGGTTCGGTGATAAACTCATCTGGCGATAAAAAGACAAAAGTTGTTACAATAATTAAGTGTACAAATAAGGACTTTTACTATTTCAGTAATTATCTATTCAAGGTGTTCAAAGTTCAAAAAACCTTTTCTTTCCTGGGCCTGTGTCTGCTGAGGAGCACTTTTTTTGTTGAACAACTTTGAGAAGAACCCTGTTTTCTGTTCAGTAGGTTTTTGAGCAGCATTTTGAGACGATCCCTTGGCCTGTTCCTTGGTGTTTGAAGATGACCCCTTCCCGCTATTAGTGTCCTTGACCTCTGCTACCTCTGTGATAGGAGGGCTGGCCAATGGGGAGGGGGTGGCCAGGGAGTGGGTGGGCGTCGTTAGGGTATTGCTGAATTCCGGAGTGATTGCAGATTTCTGTACGGCAGGTGCTGATATTGATCTTGGAACTGCAATAAGAACAAAATATTTTCACCTTGCCATATCTATGGAAACAATGGACTGAAATATATTTCTATTCTTGTATCAATCATCCCAGGTAATTATGAGTACTCTGTATGACACTGTAATATTGGTAAAATATCTAGAAGATTCAAGCAAAAAATTATTATTGATAAAATACTGGTTGAAATAGTGTTCACAAATATAACACTCTTTAATGAAGATTTTTTAAATAATTTAAACATGAAGTTTAAATATTTAAAATATGTACTATTGTATACATGTATAAAATAAAAGCGACCACTTCAAAATTTTGCACTTTTACAATTTTTTTGGCCAAGTAGTAAACGAATTTATAAGTCTATAAGCTTGCTAACTAGCTGTAGAAATAAAAGACTACCAGTGGCTGGGTGTTGTGTGACACTTGTTACGATTGGGCAGGGAGGCAGGTTTGGTAGGCAAGCTCTGTGGATAAGGAGCTGCCCATCAACCTTACCATTTGGGAGGGAGGTGGGTTTGGTAGGCAAGCTCAGTGGTTTAGGAGCTGCCTTTAAGCTTTACCATTGGGCAGGGAGGTGGGTTTGGTCGGCAAGCTGTGTGGTTTAGGAGCTGCCTATAAGCTTTACTATTGGGCAGGGAGGTGGGTTTGTTAGGCAAGCTCTGTGGTTTAGGAGCTGCCTGTGAACCTTACCATAGGGCAGGGAAGTGGGTTTGGTAGGCAAGCTCTGTGGTTTAGGAGCTGCCTGTGAACCTTACCATTGGGCAGGGAGGTGGGTTTGGTCGGCAAGCTCTGTGGTTAAGAAGTTGCCAGTGGGCCTAACCATTGGGAGGGAGGTGGGTTTGGTAGGCAAGCTCTGTGGATTAGGAGCTGCCTGTGAGCCTTACCATTGGGCAGGGAGGTGGGTTTGGTGGCAAGCTCTGTAGTTTAGGAGCTGCCTCTGAGCCTTATCATTGGGCAGGGAGGTGGGTTTGGTAGGCAAGCTCATTGGTTTAGAAGCTGCCTGTGAGCCTTACCATTGGGCAGGGAGGTGGTTTTGGTAGGCAAGCTCTGTGGTTAAGGAGCTGCTTGTGAGCCTTACCATTGGGCAGGGAGGTGGGTTTGGTAGGCAAGCTCTGTGGTTTAGGAGCTGCCTGTGAGCCTTTCCATTAGGCAGGGAGGTGGGTTTGGTAGGCAAGCTCTGTGGTTTAGAAGCTGCCTGTGAGCCTTACCATTGGGCAGGGAGGTGGGTTTGGTAGGCGTGCTCTGTGGTTTAGAAGCTGCCTGTGAGCCTTACCATTGGGCAGGGAGGTGGGTTTGGTAGGCAAGCTCTGTGGTTTAGAAGCTGCCTGTGAGCCTTACCATTGGGCAGGGAGGTGGGTTTTGTAGGCAAGCTCTGTGGTTTAGAAGCTGCGTGTGAGCCTTACCATTGGGCAGGGACGTGGGTTTGGTAGGCAAGCTCTGTGGTTTAGAAGCTGCCTGTGAGCCTTACCATTGGGCAGGGAGGTGGGTTTGGTAGGCAAGCTCTGTGGTTAAGGAGCTGCCTCTAAGCCTTACCATTGGGCAGGGAGTTGGGTTTGGTAGGCAAGCTCTGTGGTTTAGGAACTGCCTCTGAGACTTACCATTGGGCAGGGAAGTGGGTTTGGTAGGCAAGCTCTGTGGTTTAGGAGCTGCCTGTGAGCCTTACCATTGGGCAGGGAGATGGGTTTGGTAGGCAAGCTCTGTGGTTTAGGAGCTTCCTCTAAGCCTTACCATTGGGCAGGGAGTTGGGTTTGGTAGGCAAGCTCTGTGGTTTAGGAACTGCCTCTGAGACTTACCATTGGGCAGGGAGGTGGGTTTGGTAGGCAAGCTCTGTGGTTTAGGAGCTGCCTCTAAGCCTTACCATTGGGCAGGGAGGTGAGTTTGGTAGGCAAGCTCTGTGGTTTAGGAGCTGCCTCTAAGCCTTACCATTGGACAGGGAAGTGGGTTTGGTAGGCAAGCTCTGTGGTTTAGGAGCTGCCTCTAAGCCTTACCATTGGGCAGGGAAGTGGGTTTGGTAGGCAAGCTCTGTGGTTTAGGAGCTGCCTCTAAGCCTTACCATTGGGCAGGGAAGTGGGTTTGGTAGGCAAGCTCTGAAGTTTAGGAGCTGCCTCTGAGCCTTGCCATTTGGCAGGGAAGTGGGTTCGGTAGGCAAGCTCTGTGGTTTAGGAGCTGCCTCTAAGCCATACCATTGGGCACGAAAGTGGGTTTGGTAGGCAAGAGCTGTAGTTTAGGAGCTGCCTGTGAGCCTTACCATAGGGCAGTGAAGTGGATTTGGTAGGCAAGCTCTGTAGTTTAGGAGCTGCCTCTAAGCGTTACCTTTGGGCAGGGAAGTGGGTTTGGTAGGCAAGCTCTGTAGTTTAGGAGCTGCCTCTAAGCCTTACCATAGGGCAGGGAAGTGGGTTTGGTAGGCAAGCTCTGTGGTTTAGAAGCTGCCTCTAAGCCTTACCATTAGGCAGGGAAGTGGGTTTGGTAGGCAAGCTCTGTGGTTTAGGAGCTGCCTGAGCTCCCTTTATACCCTGGGCCTCTTGGCTTTCACGCCTCTTTTTACCCAAAAACTCAATAAAACTGGAAAAGAAAAAAAAAGAATATTTTAAAACAATATAAACTTAAGCTGTACGAAGTAAGAACATTATGTTCTTGTGTATTTATTAGAGATGTCAACAAATAATCAAATTTTTGATTATTTGAATACCTGATCGAATATTTGAATAGTAAGTAGGTATTCCAATAGCAAAAATAAAATTTAATAATCATAAGAATGTATATTTCGAAATACATCATTTGCTACAGTGATCGTATGTTTTGTCAGTTTGCTATTTTGACGCAGCATTTAACACCTTAGGTGTCAAAATGCGCGAAATGTGAAAACAGATTATGATAACTAAGACCGACAACCCGTACACTGACACCTCTTCAGGGTAAATAATGTTTTGAATGACACACTGAATTTAGAACAAGAGGGCCATGATGGCCCCAAGCGCTCACCTGAGAACTGGTACAGATGAAGACCATACTGTTGTGACATTTTCAAAATTAAGGTATCTGAACAATACACAGACTGGGTAGGATCAATTTTTCTTTAAAACATCGGTTAGTGCAATGGGCAAACTAAAGTATGAGTTGGGTAGTGGATGCTAATGGTTCTCAAATCATTTTTCTCGATATACTTACCTGACCCTTTTTCATTAAGTCATTGACATTTCTGGAAAATGCACAAATAGTAGATTTTTATGTCTTTTTCGCAAACAGTTTTGGAAAACTAGTTCTAAATGGCTGTGCTATAAGGTAAAGTGTTGCTTTTTCTTTGATAATTCTCTGTCCAATGATGATAAATGATGTTAATGCAGGCTCTGAAGACATCAAAGTTGCATGTACAAATAACTGCATGCATGTCTTGCAACTGTTGGAAATCAAATTTTCATCAATTTTTATTTTCATGCGCAAACTGTGTAAGTTTGGTCAACATTGAATCAAAAATCGTGTGTGCAAGCCTATCATTGATAACTTATTGATTTTTTTTCCAAACACAAGGGGCAATAAATCTGGTGTTTCTGGCCTTATCATGCTTATTTTCGACTTCACCTGTAGACTTACACGACTGATGAAGATTGGATGAAAAATGAAGTCTCTATTCTGAAATATGTCCATTTTTGCATATTTTTTTCACCAACAAAGGGCAATAAATCTGGTGTTTCTGGTCCGATCTTGCTTATATTCGACTTCAACTGTAATCTCATGGTAATAGACAAACTGTGCAAGATTGGTGAAGATTGGATGAAAAATGTCTCTCTCTATCCTGAATAATGTCCAGTTTTGTATATTTATTTAATAAACAAAGGGCAATAACTCTGGTGTTTGAAACACGATCTTGCCCATTTTTTGGCGTATGCTGAGATCTGATTGTCATAACCAAACTGTGAAAGTTTGGTTAAGATTGGATGGAAAATAAAGTCTATACGTTGAAAAAAGGGCACTTTTGCACATTTTTTGCATGAAAAAGGGGCAATAACTCTGGTGTTACTGGTCCGATTGGGCCCATTATCGAACTCATCCAAGATTTGATGGTCATATACAAACTGTGCAATTTTGGTCAAGATTGAATACAAAATGTAGTCTTTATCGCGATAACGGTCCAAATTGTTCACGGCACATTGAAACCGGAGAGGTCCCCTATACCAATAGCTCACCGAGCACTTCGTGCTCAGGTGAGCTAAAAAAAATAAACTAGGAGGTTATTTTGCTGGTACATGTAATGTTTGTCTTTTTATGTGATTTGTAAATATATCAATCATTATTAAAACTATGTGTATTTGTATTTTTTAGATTACTTTTTGGGGTACATAATAAGTGTAAGATGAATTATTATTATTATTATGATGCTGCTGATGGTAGTAGTGATGATGATGGCAATGATTATGATGATGGCCATTAACACACTGTTAGTTACAATGATGATGATGATGATGGTGATGATGGCTGTTAGCAAACTGTTAGTAGCAATGATGATGATGGTGGTTGTGATGGGGGTAGTGATGATAATGATGATGACGACTACAACTTTTTCATACTTAAAGCGACCTTTTGACAGATTGGCAAATTGACAATTGTCAAAATGTAGATCCCAATGGAAAATATACATTATATATAAACAATCAAAATTTCACACCTGACAAAGAAGCATATTAGAAATATAGTGTCGAAAAATCAATTGAAATGGACAAAATAAAAATGCCTTCATTACGCTTTCCCTCTGTATTTTGGAAAACGTGTATCACTTACTTATCATTTACCCCCAAGGTTGAAAGTCTGAATGGCGTAGTGGTCAGTGTGACAGTAATTTGATCCGTACGGCCGTAGGTCAGAGTCCCAACGGCCGTAGGTTAGAGTCCCAACGGCCGTAGGTTAGAGTCCCAGCAAAGGCAAATGTTTTAATTTACTTTTTTTTCTTTATATTATTTGTGTTTTGTAAGTCCAGATTCTTTAGTTTCTGCAGTTAAAAAATTAGAGGCACATTTAACAAGAGCTGTTGGAGGACAGCGCACTCGACTTTTCTTGTGCTTGTCAGAGTTACTGGCACTTGTTTTCTAACAGAAGAAATATGGAAATTCCACAAAAACCAAATTTTTAGAACGAAATGCATTAAAGTCAGCACATCAATCACTTTTTATTTTTAGTAATGGTGAACTTGACCATGACCCCACTAACCCCATAGTATCTATTTATTAAGTTTCATTAAAAAATCTCAATGTCTTCCCTGTCCGCTTTTAGCAACGGTGACCTTGACCCCACCCAACCCATATGCAATCCCAAACGAGGTCTAGATATAAGATATCAATGTATGAAGTTTTATTAAAATATCTCAATGTGTTCTTAAGCTATTGTGTGGAAACCATTTTTTATTTCTAGTAACGGTGACCTCGAACTTCACCCCACCCACCCTATATGCAATCCCAAGCGACGTCTCAATATAAGGTATCTATTCAGTTTCATTAAAATATCTCAATGAATTATCAAGTTATTGAGCAGAAACAGTTTTTCTATTTTCAGCAACAGTGACCTTGACCCCACCCAACCCAAGCGTGGTTTTGATATAAGGTATCTATGTATAACGTTTCATTAAAATATCTAAATGCGTTCACAAGTTATTGAGCTGAAACCATTTTTTTATTTTAGTAACAGTGACCTTGACCTTGACCCTATATGCAATCCCAAGAGAGGTCTCGATATAAGGTATGTATATATTACGTTTCATTAAAATATCTAATGCGTTCTCAAGTTATTGAGCGGAAACCGTTTTTTATATTAAGTAACAGTGACCTTAACCCCACCCACCCCATATGCAATCCAAAGTGTGGTCTCGATATAAGATATATATGTATAAAGTTTCATTAAAATATCTGAATGCGCTCTCAAGTTATTGAGCGGAAACCGTTTTTCTATTTTTAGTAATAGTGACCTTGACCCACCCACCCGATATGCAATTCCAAGCAAGGTCTCAATATAAGGTATCTATGTATTCAGTTTCATTAAAATATCTTAATGCGTTTACAAGTTATTGAGCATAAACCGTTTTTCTATTTATAGAAACAGTGACCTTGACCCCACCCAACCCATATGCAATCCCAAGTGAGGTCTTGATATAAGGTATCTATGTATTAAGTTTTATTTAAATATCTCAATACGTTCTCAAGTTATTGAGCAGAAACCGTTTTTCTATTTTTAATAACAGTGACCTTGACCCACCCACCCCATATGCATTCCTAAATGAGGTCTTGATATAAGGTATCTATGTACGAAGTTTTATTAAAATATCTCAATAGCTTAATCGGTTCTGGAGTTAGAGAGCGGAAACGAAAAGTTGAGAAACTAGCTTACCAAAAAACTTTGACCTGTCCATATAGTTTATATGTAAAATTTCTATGTGTAAAAAGGCCAATTATTGTGACAAATTTCAAACTAGAGTTACCAACCTTGGCCTATAGGTTCATTTTAATGTGGGAAATAAATGGTTTAAGTTTGAATGAAATCCCTCAAGCCATTCCTGAGAAACTAGCTTACCAAAAAACTTTGACCTAGCTCGGACGCCGACGCGAGTAGAATAGCTTGCCTTTTCTTCAAAAAGTCGAGATAAAAAATATGAGAATCTCTGAATAAGTCCCTTTAATGCTGAAATGCTGAAAGTGTCTTACATGTCATAGTTCTGTTCCTCCGACTCCTCGTGAATGTCGAGTTCTTCTATCGTGGACTGCATGTCCTGTGCGTTGGTTCTCAGCTGATTCAGCAACGTCTCACGCTGGTTGGGAACAACAACAGGGAAATGTACAGAACATTGACATTTATAACTGAATATGACTGATAATGTGATTGGCTATCCTGAAAGTTAAGACTCTTTTGTTTTGCCTTGTAAAACAAATGCATCAAGTATATTCTGTTAGAAGTCAAACTGTGTAGTGAATAGCTGGATAACCATTAGCAATATATGTAGATATGCTCTATTGATCTTCAATTAAAGTCCAATATTTCATATTATTGCTGCAGTTTAGTTAATGAGACAACATAAACATGTAGGATTAGTTTTATGAAATACATTTTCCAAGACATGTTGGGCAAAAAAAAATATTTCTGTGTTTTGGGCAACCCAGCCCTACCTAGCAAAAATCCCAGACCCTAAAGGTTTTGGTAAAAACTAACGACTGTATTTACTTTCAATGGTTTTTTTACCGAAATGTGTTGTTTTTTTAAGTTAAAAAAACCTCAATCACAGTCCTACCTAACTTTTTTGAGACCGTTGCCTGAAACACACAATATATTTTTTTGGCCTTGTTAAGAAATTTACCATTAACAGGTAACACATATTTAACTTTGAAAGTCCGCTTTTACATAATAATATGACTGTAACATATTATGTGATCAGAGGAACAAAATGTGTGTTTCACAATTGTGCAATGTACAAAACAACATAAAAACTAATCAATGATGAAAGAAACCCTACTTGAAGTTGGAGAAATGGCAGATTGAAGAACTTGTGTATATACTTTAGGCCAAATGCATTTCCCATGGATGACTCTGCGTACCGAACCTGCCCGGAGCCCTCAGGTCTGATTACGCGGAAAAGAAACACAGTAATGATTTGATGCATTAACCGAATTCACTAACTTATATAATACAACATTAGCAACCAAAGAGATATTCATGAACTAATACTATATAGTAATAATTATTATCACAATTAATGGTTTTTATCGGAAATATTTCTTGTTGACATCTACTTTAATCAAAGAGCTTTACAATAGATATTTCCTGAAAAGTTTGTCAAAGCTTAAGGTGTTCATGTAAATAGTCCATAATGGCCATTCAGATATTATGGTATTTATCAAAAATATTACATACTAAACTCATCATTTATTTACTGGGTCAATCATCAATAATATAATAACGTGGTATTTTAAATATTCATACACTCATGATGTAACAAGATCTCACCTCTGCAGTCCCTCCACGAAGTACCTCGCCTTGTCTTCAAGGACAGTTCTGTGGTGACCCATGTCTCTATGGTTACCAAGAATCAGCACCGGAATGTTCGTAGGGATTTTCTCAATCTCCTTTTCGACATAGTCGTATGTCCTGTTTGGATAGAAGATGCACATAAATAATTAGCAGTAGCAATCTAAATTCAATACATACAGTTGTTCAAATGGAAATTGTATTTTATGCATATTTTGACATCTAATAATGAGCTATTGTAAAAAGTGAATGTTGACTCTTACATTTACATTCAATAATGAATGTTTTGTTTGGTTTCAGAGGGGGAGGGGGGTCTCTATAAACTTACACCCCCAATCAAAATGATAATAGTAATGTCCTTTTAAATAGATATACCTGTACACTGTGCAGAACTATTCTATGGACAAGCTATATATGGTAGCATATTTGACAACTCTTTGAGGCCAGTTGTGTAGCTTTCGGACCATAGTCATGTTAAACAAATTGTATCAAATGTTTTTGTTTTTTTATGAAGCCACAGGAACCCCCAGAGTCAGTGTTTCTCAAATGTGTTCACACGAAGACTGCACTCACCACTGCTTGGTGATGTCATACATCAGAATCACACCATTAGTCCCTTTGTAGACGTCCACAAAGTTGGCGTCCAGGCATGGTTCCTCATCCAACTCATCCTACCAGACAAATACCGTAAGCACATTTATATTATTTTCCAATGAAATTTCAATGCGATTACTTTTCTGAGAAAAAAAACATCAACATTCTTTGCTGAATGTTCAGAGTAAAGGTAGTCAAAACCTGTGTTTTTATTACTAGGAATGCAATAACACATTTAAACAGTAAAGCCATTAAAAAAATCATTTAAAAAATTTCTTCGAAAACAATATTTTCCATTGGAACTAGCAAACTTTCCAATGTTTCAGATTTTATGACTTCATAATTATTCCATATAAAAACTGTAAGTCATTCACATTATAAACATTCTTGTCCATTAAGTTTTAAATAAAACCATTCGTCACTGAAGTGGCGGTACGAAATTATTTGACTTTACGGTACACAATAATAAATTATTTTTGCAGTTTCAAAATTAGTTTCAATTGTATTTATTTCAGACAGTGGTTTTTTTTCACCTTTAGGAAAAAGGTGGCGATTTTTTTAGAAAAGCATTATAACATGTTTATATTCTACTTTGTTATAAAACATTAATTAATTGTTTTTCTACTAATAATGACTTACATTATACACTAACTTGGTTTGATGAAAAATTGCAAGGATTGTTTACACAAATTCCTCTATCTTCGAAGCTTACATTCTGATGAAAAATTTTAAGGTAATTACAGGGGAAAAATATATACTTTTTAAGCAGGGGAAATTCGGCCCCAAATTGGCCCTAAAACAAGAGGGCCATGATGACCCTAGGCTGCTCACCTGAGTTTAAGGCATCATAATGGCTAATAACAAGTGGGCAAAATGGCACTAAACCCCTTACCTGAGCATAAAAATCTGGGCCTTGCAGGTTCAGAAGTTTGTTTAGTCTATATAAATCATGTGACCCACAGGGCGTGGCCACTTTTTACCCCAGGGGCATAATTTGAAAAATATTTGTAGTGGACCACTATTCAATGTTACATGCCAAATATGAAACCACTGGGCCTTGCGGTTTCAGAGGAGATTTTTAAAGTCATTTTGCTATTTAAATGTATATAAACCATGTGACCCCAGGGGCATAATTGGAACAATCTTTGTACAGGACCACTCCACATGTTGCTATTTAAGTCTATATAAACAATGTGACCCCCAGGGCAGGGCCAGTTTTGACCCATGGGACATCATTTGAACAATCTTTGTAGAAGACAACTATACAATGTTACATACCAAATACAAAATCTCTGGGCCTTGCAGTTTCAGAGGAGAAGATTTTTAAAGTCATTTTGCTATTTAACTTAAAAGTCTATATAAACCATGTGACCCCCGGGGTGTGCCGAGTTTTGACCCCAGGGGCATAATTTGAACAATCTTTGTAGAGGACCACTATACAACGTACATACCAAATATGAAACCTCTGGGCCTTACAGTTTTAGAGAAGATTTTTAAAGTCATTTTGCTATTTAAGTCTATATAAACCATGTGACACCCGGGGTGTGCACAATTTTGACCCCAGGGGCATCATTTTAATAATCTTTGTAGAGGACCACTACCGTAAATACTCAGTCAGAAGTCGAGATTTTAAGCCTCTTAAATCGTGGTTATAAAGTACATTCGACTTATGAGGCAGTTCACAAAAAATCGTAGCATATTATATTGCAATATTTGTCAAATGCATTTTATTTCTTACCTGCATATTTGCTAATCCACACTATAATCCATTCATAATTATCAAAGTTTGCCCTTTCGATTAATTACCGACAATTAAGGCAAAATGCATAACTGTTTCATAATTAAATAAGATGCAAACTGAATGAAACTATCTACTATATTTTAATTGACTTAATTTCCCCACTTTAGGCCCCAGCTAGACTATCAGCCACCAATAAAAAAATCAATAAACCTGCAGACGAAACCCTGCTTTTTACATCAAAACCTGACAAAGAGGATTTGGCAGTGATTTCAGCTTCAAGGCATTTACTGCAGACTGTACTGTATATACCTTCTTATTAGGGCATACTCTGGCCAATTTTCAGATGGTGTTTTATGATCATTCTAACTCGACTTATGGAATGGTTATTATTAGAAATACGTTTCTGGAATAATTTTTAACTTCTTGACTTATGAGACGTCTACACTTCTGACTGCGTATTTGCTGTATACAATGTTACATACCAAATATAAAACCTCTAGGGTGTGGCCAGTTTTTACCCCAGGGGCATTATTTTAACAATCTTTGTTGGGGACCACTATACAATGTTACATACCAATATAAAAATTCTGGGCCTTGCGGTTTCAGAGGAGATTTTTAGTCATTTTGCTTTTTGAATCTATATAAACCATGTGACCCCCGGGGTGTGGCCAATTTTGAACCCAGGGGCATCATTTTAACAATCTTTGTAGAGGACCACTATACAATGTAACCAACCCAATATGAAACCTCTAGGCCTTGAAGTTTCAGAGGAGAAGATTTTTAAAGTCATTTTGCTATTGAAGTCTATATAAACCATGTGACCCCCGGGATGTGGCCAATTTTGACCCCAGGGGCATCATTTGAACATTCTTTGTAGAGGACCACTATACAATGTTACATACCAAATATGAAACCTCTGGGTCTAGCGGTTTCAGAGAAGATTTTTAAAGTCATTTTGCTATTTAAGTCTATATAAACCATGTGACCCCTGGGGTGTGGCCAGTTTTGACCCCAGGGGCATCATTTGAACAATCTTTGTAGAGGACCAATATACAATGTTACATACCAAATATGAAACCTCTAGGCCCTGCAATTTCAGAGGACAGGATTTTTAAAGTCATTTTGCTTAATATAAGTTTATATAAACAATGTGACCCCCGGGGCGTGGCCAGTTTTGACCCCAAGGGCATTATTTGAAAAATCTTTGTAGAGGACCACTATACAATGTTTCATTCAATGTTTCAAATATGAAACCTCTGGGCCTTGCGGTTTCAAAGGAGAAGATTTTTAAAGTCAATTTGCTATTTAAGTCTATATAAACCATGTGACACCCGGGGTGTGGCAAATTTTGAACCCAAGGGCATCATTTTAGCAATCTTTGTAAAGGACCACTATACAATGTTACCAACTAAATATGAAACCTCTAGGCCTTTAAGTTTCAGAGGAGAAGATTTTTGAAGTCATTTTACTATTTAAGTCTATATAAACCATGTAACACCCGGGGTGTGGCCAATTTTGACCCCAGGGGCATCATTTTAACAATCTTTGTAGAGAACGACTATACAATGTTACATACCAAATATTAAACCTCTGGGCCTTGCGGTTTCAGAGAAGAAGATTTTAAAAGTCATTTTGCTAATTTAGTCTATGTAAACCATGTGACCCCTGGGGTGTGGCCAGTTTTGACCCCAGGGGCATCATTTGAACAATCTTTGTAGAGGACCACTATACAATGTTAAATACCAAATATGAAACCTCTAGGCCTTGCAGTTTCAGAGGGGAAGATTTTTAAAGTCATTTTGCTATATAAGTTTATATAAACAATGTCACCCCGGGGCGTGGCCAGTTTTGACCCCAGGGGCATTATTTGAACTACCTTTGTAGAGGACACTATACAATGTTTCATACCAAATATGAAACCTCTGGGCCTTGCAGTTTCAAAGGAGAAGATTTTAAAGGTCATTTTGCTATTTAAGTCTATATAAACCATGTGACCCCCGGGGTGTGTCCAATTTTGACCCCAGGGACATCATTTTAACATTTTTGTAAAGGACCATTATACAATGTTACCAACCAAATATGAAACCTCTAGGCCTTGAAGTTTCAGAAGAGTAGATTTTTGAAGTCATTTTGCTATTTAAGTCTATATAAATCATGTAACCCCCGGGGTGTGGCCAATTTTGATCCCAGGGGCATCATTTGAACAATCTTTGTAGAGAACCACTACACAATGTAACATACCAAATATGAAACCTCTGGGCCTTGCGGTTTCAGAGAAGAAGATTTGTAAAGTCATTTTGCTATTTAAGTCTATATAAACCATGTGACCCCTGGGGTGTGGCCAGTTTTGACCCCAGGGGCATCCAGGCCTTTCCCCAGGATTTGGCTAAGGCACAGGGGCAAATACCCATGGTTGGTGGTGGGTGTGGGAGGGGGTCCCCCCCTTCCACGTTCGATTTTTTAAAATACTTTTTATGTGTACTAACCAAAATCTACAGTACTTCAGAGCTAACACAAACATAAAAATAAACAGCCTTTAAACAGTTTTTTCTCACTTTTGTTTTCCAATGACATAACATTATAATAAATACAAACACTATAAAATTTATCAAAGAAACATAAAAACACAAGAGACAAAAGTAATGTAACCTGGAAATATATAATGTACCTGGAAATATGTAATGACACTGTTTACCTAAATGTATACCTCTTTCTATTAAGTAATTGGCATATTCTCACAAAATTATCAGAAATGACCTTAAACAAAGCTTTATTTATACTTGATTTCATGTCTGAAATGTTCAGATCTTCCACTATTCAACACTTATATCCAACACCAAACATTTCATGTTAGTGCAAGCCCTGTACACAAATTTAGAAGGCTGTTCTTCATGATTTCTGCTGGTGCCATGTGTCCACCAATATGTGATCATGCATAGTGTTCACTTCCACTATCTGTTACTAAAAAGTTGTCCTTCTGAGAAGAGGTCCTTGTGTGGAGGCTGCTAACAAAGCATTGAGAACTTTGTTGGAGATACATGATCTGTGTGTAGTCTTCACCTTGTTCATGGTAGAGAATCCCCTGTCACAATCTGCAAAAAAAGTATTAAACATGCTTTGTGTGCTGCACACATTTATGTTACATGTTTCTGTACATGCTGTGAAACAGACTGCAGTGACAGAGCCACAGACTCAATTACTGCATCATTTTGTCTTTCCACCTAAGTTAGACTAGATCTATGGTTATTATTTCATTATTAAATTAGAAATATACACTTTGCCTGTAAGCCAATTCAATGCAGTAGCTCTAAAGTAAAACTTCCATGATATAAGACGGTCTTATATATTAAGACTGATTGACTCTATATTTCAAACACATTGCCTCAACAGTACATCATGCTAATTTACTTACACAACAACGTTCCGGTGGGGACCATTTTCCATGTCACTGGTCATCCCGAAGGACCCTCTAAAGCACCCTTGAGTGGTTGACATTTATTAACAGGTAATTCCAACTCAATAGCCAACAGAACTTGAAGTCATTTATCTGCTGTTGACTACGGCCATTAATCAAACCACACAGAAGCCGAAAATTACCACATGGTGTTCATCACTTCTTAACTCTTACACTCCGACACTTAGGTCACAACACTGTGTAACTCGCTAGCTGCTTTCATAAGATCTAAAAATAGCATGCTGTATACACTTACTGTGCTGAGAACTAGATCTACCTGGCTGAAATGTCGTCTGCTGTTATTGATTTTTGAGTGAGCTGCTGTTAGACGTTTATTGAAATTATACTGTGCTGCAGACTGATTTTGGGATTTTAAGCGCTGCGGTGAGATGGATTTGGAAATTAAGGCACAGCGGTACCGCTTTTCTTAAAGCTCCTGGGGAAAGGCCTGGGCATCATTTGAACAATCTTTGTAGAGGAGCACTATACAATGTTACATGCCAATATGAAACCTCTAGGCCTTGCGGTTTGAGAGATTTTTTAAGTCATTTTGCTATACAAGTCTATATAAACCATGTGACCCCCGGGGCGTGGCCAGTTTTGACCCCAGGGGCATCATTTCAAAATCTTTGTAGAGGACCACTAGAGGATGTCACAGATCAAATATGAAAGCTCTGAGGCTTGCGGTTTCATAGGAGAAGATTTTTTAAAGTTTTCACTTTTTAAATCTATTTTTAGCTCTGGTGACCTAAATATGCAGCGGACCGGAAAGATTTGAACATCTTTAAAAGAGGTCCACCTAAGGATCATTCCTGTGAAGTTTGGTGAAAATCTGCCAAGCGGTTAAGGAGGAGATGTTGCTTAAATGAAAAGTTGACGACGCACGCACACACGCACGCACACCGGACAACGGGCGATCACAAAAGCTCACCATGAGCACTTTGTGCTCAGGTGAGCTAAAAACGCTGTCACAGCACATTGCATGTACCTCTGCTGTAGAGAGTTTAAGACCTTCTTTTTGCTTTTTCTTCCTTCCCTTATCTACAACATCCCAAACTTCTACTTTGACAACGTCATCTGTGGTCTTGTAGTTCCACTGGATGTTTGCCACCTTAAAGATTTCAGACAATATTTAAGAAATAATTTTTGCTTGATCGTTATTTATCAGCCAATAAACAATGATTTGGAGTTCTGATGCGTAGGAATTTAAATATGAGGGTGTCAGCCCAAGTGGATTAATAGCCACGCATCAGAATGACAAAGAGTTGTCTATTGACTGATAAACAACGATTATGCGAAAATTATTTTGATTCTAACATGATAGGACAATATTGTAATTGTAATGAGAACTACGTGTTACTATGCTGCGTTAAGAATTGGGACTACTTTTTGCATAGTTTATTGGGTAGTTTAAAAACGATACGTTTGTTCTTTCTCTATAGAAAAATCAGCAAGTATCATATTAGAATTACATTTATTCACTTATACTAAACCTGGCAAAAGGATTGTTGTGTATTTGCAATATGACGATCACTTTATTTAACCCTTAGTGTGTGATAAGCCATGCATACTGGAGTTTTGTTTTACACTCACTGGCCCTGTTCAGTTGTTTATAGCATTCAATAATAAATATAAAACACTAGTTCAAACATGTGTCTCCTTTATGAATCCAAAAACACAATGACCATATGCATCAAAATTTGCAAAATCATTGATTCTTTTCATTTATATTTAATATAATTTTATATTTGCCATATTTATAACCAACGAGAAATTAAAAAAGCTACAGACCAAGTAGTAAAAATAACCAGTCAGAGATTAATAACATCATGAAGAAATGACTTTCAACAATATCATTTAAAAGATAGGAACAGTGTTACCCACCTGAATTTCATCTGTTGGAATGTATTCTTCCAAGAATTTCTGCCCTTGTAGCCTCAGAAAAAGTGCTGTTTTCCCAACATTCCTGTCACCTTTGATGATTAATTTCACTGTGAAAAAGGGTAAAAAGAATCTTACATATTGTTAGATTGTTAAAGCCATATATTTTTTATGATAAATACTGCAAAAATGCCAAACAACTAGACATTACCGGCAAATAAATATTAAAAGGAAATTGAATGAGTACAGATTTTAAATTCATTCATGTAAATAAATAGTATCGGTAGTCATACTGTAGGTTTGTTTACATTATAACTGCTATTATCAGTAACATAACATCAAGAGGAAAAAATTAAGCAATATAATTCACAAGGAATAAAATGACATTTGGGAGAAATGTTTATAATAATTTTTATTGTGAAAATAAAATTTAAAAAATGTCAACAGTTGGATTTGATAGGAATGCAACTGCCTTTCAAGGCATTATAATGATGTAATATTAGCCTCTGTGTAAGACATAGAGGTATACATGTAGCTCGGACAAATTAAACTGACACGGACCTTAATGGATTAATATATCATAAATCCATTATTATGAACATATTAGTTTCCATACATGAATCAAGTTAAGAGAAAATTCCACTGTAAAAACAGTTATATGGTATCAATGAACATGTGAAACACATGTACGAGCAACACAAACCAGAGTATAAGTATGGGAATAAATTAAAGTGCATAATTATGCTAATACAATTCATGAGTGTCCGTTCAATGTGTACAAGCTATATGTTAAACAGCCTTGCTCTTCTTTTTACTAATGAATGCTTACATAACATCATTCTAAAGTATTATGCACATACTGTTATACTGAACTCCCTTTGCAAACTTCCTCTGCAGTGGTGCCCCCATCATCTGGAGGCCAGGGGGCGTGACAGCAGGCTTGCCTTTGTCGTCCGCATTGCCAAACAGCTTTTGGAAGATGGGCATTTTGTTGCTTGTCAATTTTGCATTTTACAGTCTGTAGCAATAAGCACATATTTATTATAATTAATAACACTTATAAAACCATGATATTATTATATATCAAAATGGCAAATAAAAATGTACCAACTAATCGATATCAAATACATATATCTGTAACGCAGTTATTTAGTACATTAAAAGCATTTATTTGGAAAAGAAACTAATTCTAAATTAATAAAAAAATTAAAAGATGTTAATTTATATAACAAAACAGAATATCAACAGGGTTGTCATTATTAACCGATGGTCGATCAGATTCATCGTTTAAAATCATGCTGAAATCAGTTGTTTTTTTTAAGGAACTTTAAAGTTGCAATAGGTAATATCACAAAAGGGCACCATACACCCTGACCAAATCCTCAGATTTAGATAAAAATCGCTCGTTTCATTCGATAATGACAACCCTGTATTAATTATTTATAATGGGAAATATATTCTTTATTCAAATTATTGCAACCGTTGTTTTAGTTGTGAGCATTTATCTGAATTTGTCTATTTTATTATGTTTCATAATACATTCCTTTAAAAGAACATTTGGACACAGGATTATAAGTTGTTTTTATTTTTAAACATTTTCAATATAATTATATTTATTAATAAAAAATTAATGATAGGCCATGTTCGCAATATATGAAAAAAAGAAAAGTTAAGCAAGGGGGGCATTTGAGTCAATTAATGTTACCCCTGTTTATGTATTGGTTTCTAACCCCTACATTGCTTAATTGTCAAACTAGACAGAGAATGGGTGAGTAGAACCAATTTGATTCCAATGTTATGATTTTATTATTTGTAACCATATTTTATTTTCATCATACAACAGTTGCATCATGTAGTCTGTACTATATTAACTCAATGAATACTGCTTATAACTATTGATGACAGTTACTGTAATCACTGTCCACAACCTTATTGTAGAAGCCAATTTCGATGCTGACATTTGTCAGTGTCAACCAGGAAGTGACCGAAGAACACCCATTTTCGACAACAAATAGTAACGTGTGGAACTTCTGCAAAACCAAAATTTAAGCATAAATTTACATGATATAAGTAAATATCATAAACATGATCTTATATATATTTTGTATTTATTTCGCCAAGAAGTTATTATTTAAGAAATGCGTTAACTTTTCGATTGTCGAACTACTTGCGGATATTCAACCAAGATTACCTCCCCTGTCTAGTTTGCATAACGCATGCGCATTGACCACGCACCTTGGAGACGCACAAACAACAGTTTTGGTGCATTGAGCTTGTTTGGTTTTTGGGGAATTAAAAATTCTTCAAAATGCCAGCCGGAGCGTCTGTCATGAACCGTCCTACACAGGACCAGATTGAAGAAATAAAAGCCAAGATCAATCTCCTTGGTAAGTGCATTGTCAATAAAATAGAGAAGTTGGGTTTGATCGAAAATGAACAAGGTCAACCTTATAAGTTATAGAAAATGAATAACATCATGCATGACCATGATACATTTTGTCTAGTTTAGAAATGTTGATGTAGTCATTGCAGTCACACTTTTCATTAATGTTGTGGAAATGTGACAGTCCTAACTGTGCTGTAAACGTAACTGTGTAAGTAATGCTACTTTCACAGACATAGCATATAACTTGCTATAGCACTGGGAGTAGATATTGAGCTACTTTTTATATGGGCAATATACGCTTGCAGCATATAACCGGGGAAGGACCATTTCTTTGGTGGAAAATAATTATTCTTTGTCTATATTGTTATGACAGGAATTTGATTGCAACTTTCACGTCCCCAATAAGATAGTTATTCTGAACGGATTGCAATAAAAGTTAGACTGGGTATACCAATTACCGGGAATGTTAGTTATACTGTCTTGCAACATATAACAAAACAGAAAGAAATAAAGACTGCTGGCGTATTGTAACAATACAACATTCTTCTATCAAAATAATTCAAATATATCAAAAAAAGATCACAATTTTAAACAACTGTTGTGTCAACAATTTGTGCATGTCATTAACCATCTATGTTCTGGCAATACACCTATTACCGTGAATCTGAATATCAGCTAATCAAAATTCAGAAAAATCATGTTCAGGGTTAAACAAATGATACTGTACAAAACATCAGTCATATAACATTATATTTGCTAAAATTTTAAATCTATTCTCTTTCCATATTTATAGTAAATGATAATTTATGCTAACAATGCTGTTGAAAACAAACTTTTACAAGACTTACACGTTTAAATGAGTTTATTTACCTTTAAAAACAACATTATTGAATGGAAACCAAAGTTGACTGCAGCTAGCAGCAAAATTTTAACAAAGGGATTGACTTTGAAGAAGATTATCTGCGCATGTGGGCGAAATTTATGTCTTTGGAAATTCCCGGTAATAGGGATATCCCGGTAATAGGTATATGGAGTATACATACCTGAGCAGATAAACCACTCCTAATTAATGTTCCATATATATTTTTATAATTACACTTTCATATTGGATGCATTAACGATTTAAACCTACACACCTGTGCATTTTTAAATAAATCTCGATAATAGAGATATCCCTGTAATAGGTATATGGAGTATACATACCTGAGCAGATAAACCATTCCTAATTAATGTTCCATAAATATTTTTATAATTACACTTTCATTTTGGATGCATTAACGATTTAAACCTACACACCTGTGCATTTTTAAATAAATCTCGATAACTGCCGCTGTGTATCAGTGTATTTTATGTTATCTATAAATCTTCTGGGGGCATTGCGTCATTTCTATTGGTCAGTTGATTCTATTAATAAAGTTGAAGGTGTACACAAGGCAAAATGATGGCGGTCTGTACATAAATGTAGTAGATGAATACAAAGGTTTAAATCGGCATTTATGCATGTCCTAGGTAAATTTCGGCAGATGTTAAGCAGTTTAGGTGTTGTCTCTGTAAACTACATTGATGGATAACTTTATTGTTGCAAATAATAGCAATTGATGTAAAATGTAACTTTCAGGTTTCCACCACATAAAAGGTCCTTCGCCTATAAGACGTTCCAACAAATTTAGCCCTATTGCTGGCCAATTCTGTAGGATGCAACTTTCAGTGAGACACCAATGTGCAGTTTCATTATCTTAGTTGGTACTATGGGTAGTCTTATTACAATTAAATGTATGACAGGTAGTAATCAACTACCCGGATACTTAGCATTGACTTATCCATGGACACCCAATAATGCTTATTTCTCACGTTTGACTAGTCATCATTGATTGTGTTAAACAGCATATTCTATCGTCCATTAAGTCAAACCCCTTTCGAGGATTTGGCCTCTGCGCAATCAACCCACAGTTTCTTAGATTATACTGAAAGAATCATTCAATTTGTTTGAAAGGCTTTTTAGTAACGCTCGAGTATCTGCATCATTAAGGGATAAAAACAGATCTGGAGTGTCTACAATATTAAAGCAGCTACGTCACAGATGGGGAAAATGAAAAAAAAGAGAAAAAAAATGTTTCAGATCTAGTAAAATAATATGTTATTTGATACAACTGAGTGAAATAACACATTAGCACAAGTTTTGATTCACATTGGTTTATTAATTACTACCCTATTTCAAATATTCATGATCAGCTATTTATAACTATTAGGTTGTTGTTGTAAAATTACCACGTGGTCCATACAACCAATCGATTTTGCCTCCAGAGTTCCATAAGTTTACAAAACACAAGTAGCGCTAATAGCTTTTCAAAACATGTGAACGTGTTTAGCGGCGGGGTTAGAGTGTCTGCCTCTCACGCAGAGGACCCTGGTTCAATCCCCCGAAGGAACTCTGGACTTTTTTTGCTTAAAAATAGTTTGTACGATGATCAGTGAGGGGGGGGGGGAAATAGTTAAAATATTATATTATCTTTCATTTTAATAGTAAACTATTGGACATGCAGAATTAATATCACAGCTTAAATATTACACACCAAACAGTGGTAGTCTATTTTTAGCCCAAACGTGTCGTAAAGTCTGCTACAATTATTTGTATTGTTATTATACTATAAAGTGATGCTTGATCGATTTTTGTTACTATTTCATTATAAACAAGATTTTTGACCTCAGTAATATATCTCTCATCATCTGTGCAGTAGCAGCTTTAAACTTAAAATATAAATCAGATCTGGTTTACTGTGACATTATGGGGAGATATGTTACCACAATACATTGAACAATCCGTACATAATCATTTTCTTTTAATACCACATATTTTGTTTCTGCATTGTTGGCTTTTCAGCAGTTTAACATTTCCCTAGTAAACCTAAAAACTTGCATCTGCAGAATTGTTTGTTTTGTTTGGATTTTTCGCCGTATTCAACAGTATTTCAGTCATATAACGGCAGTCAGTTTACCTACTCACACTTTTCCTGGGTAAGCTAGTTTACCAGTACTGAGTGCACATACTTATGCCAGTAACTAAAAACTGCCCTACTTGAATCAGAGGTAGGGGGAGAATGGCCGTAGAAATAATTTCATGACCAATCCCCACACAAGTTATGTGGCCGGGTTGGAAATCGAACCCGCGATCCTCGGATTTGTAGTCCAGCGCTCTACCAACTGAGCTAGCCGGCCGGCTATCTGCAGAATTGTATTGGAATCATGTTAAATATTTCAGAGGGGGACAGAAAGGCTTACTATGAGACCTCACAGTTTGCTATGAAAAAGAATAGGGAATCTATTCTGAAGTTAAGGAAAGAAAACAAGGAGCTTCGAAAGAAATTGAGTGATTCTCTATCGGTAAGAATGATGGAACCTACTGTAATTTATGTAAATAGAGATAAATATGTACTATATTTCATCTTTCTGTATTAGCGTTAACTTTTGTAGATATTTTGGGTAAACATACAAGTCAGAATGAATAGAAAAATAATGTTAGTAACTAATATTTTTTTTTTTTAAAGCCAATGATATTTTCTTCATTGTTAACTCCGTGTCTCAGTATATGAAGTTAATAAATAAAAAACTGTCTCTGGAGAACATTTCAAACCAATTATAATAATAAATGTAATACTGTTTGCAGCAAGACCAGCATGTCATCAACAAGGCATTCCAGGAACATCCGGTGGAGAGAGCCGCCATGAAAAACAAAACTGGACGGGTAAGTCACGGACAGTTGTGTGTGAATTTGTGCCTTAAATTGTTGTTGTTGTTTTTGTTTCAAATTGTGTACAAAACTTGCAGTCAAAGTTGTGGCAACAGGCACAAATACATAGGATACTGTGTATATATATTAATGTATAACGGAAACTGTGGATATGTTTAGTGGATGATGAATAATGATCTTCATTTTAGGCATGTCGTGGGAAAACCGGGTTTAATGCATGTGTCTAAAGTGTCGTCCCGGATTAGCCTGTGCAGTTTGCACAGGCTAATCCAGGACGACACTTTCCGCTTTTATGGTATTTTCTGTTTTATGGAAGTCTCTTCTAAACATAAATTCATTTTAGGCGGAAAGTGTCGTCCCGGATTAGCCTGTGCGGACTGCACAGGCTAATCCGGGATGACACTTTATGCACATGCATTAAAGCCCGGTTTTCCCAGGACATGCCTCATGTAACAGTAAAGAAATACAGAATATGTGTCATTGTTCATATTTGATGCTTCAAGTAAACTATGAATTTATGTAATAATGATTTGAATACTGATGTTCATACACGGTGTATTTCTACAGCAAGCCAGAACAGTAATAGACTACAAAGTATGTGACACTGTTTAATTTTGATGTTTCCATAAAGCCTTTTCAAATACGGATGATGAATGTTGATGTTCATACAATGTGCTTTTCTACAGCAAGCTATAACAGTAATGGACTACAAAGTGTGCGACACCGTGAAGAGACTGAATGCCTTGCGCCACCAGACTGCAACCAAGCAGAAGAAGCTGGAGGACCTCCAGACGCAGTACAACCAGATGCAGAAGGATGCCAGTGAGGCCGTGGCCACTGACAAGGGAGAGTCGGCCGATGCTCAGGTACTCTTTTAGTTTTAAGTATTCGTTGTAGTTAGTCTTTAGTCTTTTAAGTATTCATAATATAAAATCAGTAATTTTTTTCACAGCTTTGGGAACTGGTTTGCTACGCATCTGATTGTGAATGTTTCATTGTTAAGTCTTGCTTATTTCATGATTTACAACTTAAATTCTCGTTTTCTTTGTTATTAGGGATTTTGACATTTCAGAATGGAGATTTTTTTGCTATTCCAATTGGGCAATTGGGATTGGGACTGGGATTGGGACTGGGTCATTTGACCAAACCCTGTCAAATAAGGACAAAAATCATTGAAGATTTTTAAAGCTTATTGAGTTTCTACTGTACTTAGATATCTGTTTGTTTGTATTCAGGCCTTTTACTATAAGCCTCACGGGTCAGATACAGGTCAGAATATCCGACCCATTCCCAATGCAAAATATGTTTTTTTTCCCAATTGAAAAAATTAATTCCCCTCCACTACAGAATTTGGTTTAAAATTATAACAATCTTGAAGAAAATTACATCAAGAAATATTTTAAGAATAAACACATTAAAAATCACATTGAAATTTATATATAAATTGCGATTTAATCAACTAATCAGTTGAAATTGATACAGACAACAAGATTTATTTGTGCATTCATTTCCCAATATACCAAATTTTACAATGAGAAATTCCCAATTTCAAACCACGTACTTTTTTCCAAAAAGGTCAGAAAAAGGCCTGTGTATAATGACTCGCAGTCTGACATCAAAGACCAAAAAAAAACTGCAGTCTGACATTAAAGACTTATAGAATGTTGAAATATTGTTTTGTGTTTGATTTTGTTATTGATTTAGTAATTTTGTGTTGGAATATTATTAAGTGTACACAATTATCATTACAGCAAATGCGCTACCTGGAAAACAGCTATGACAAGACAAGATTGAAAATTGATGAAGCTACTCATCTCAGAAGAATTTATGAAGATATCAAGAAAAAGTTGGAAGTGGTATGTTGTTTGTTATCTGGGATTTTTGGCTCAGTAAAGTAATGAAAACATGAATTTCAGATGCTAGATAATATTTTTGTTATTGAATGATGTTGCAAACATCTTCTTTGTTATGTGCTCTAAAATTTCTTTGTGTGTATTCTAAATACTGTCTTCTTTGAAATTATATGTAGTGTGTACACTGTCTTTATTAGAACTAAATGTTTTCTAGATACTGTCTTTGAAACTAATTATGGATACAGTGAATCTAAAATGTATTCTGGAAACAGTCTTCTTTGGAACGAGATGTATTCTGGATAATGTCTATCTTTGAAACTAAATGTATTATGGATATGGTGAAACTAAGATGTATTCTGGATACAGTCTTCTTTGGAACTAGATGTATACTGGATAATGTCTATCTTTGAAATTAAATGTATTCTGGATATAGTGAAACTGAGATGTACTCATGATATAGCAGTTTTATTTGAAATAAGATCATTATGGATGCTGTCTTTGAATTTGATCATTCTATTCTGAGCCTAAGACTGGCTACTGTCTGTTTTGAAACATTTTTTAACTGAATATACTCAGCAAAAAAAGAAAGCTTGATCTTTTTTGTTTGTGGATTAAATTTCAACCACTATGTCAAACCACTTCACGAAATATTGATAAACTATACACTGTCATTTTTTTTTTTTTGGGCTGAGTATATATATATATATACATGGTAAACTATGCCATGTAGGAAGCGGAGAAGTTCCCCAGCATTCTGGACGCGATGGAGGCGGAGATCCAGGGCACACGGACGGAACTAAAGGAGCTGAAGGCCATGCATGACGACGCGCAGATCTCCAAGGAGGCCGCGCAGTCGGAGCTCGCAAAGCACGAGAAGGTCGTGTACTCGGAGAGGAAGCAGCGCGAGGTGGAGCTGGCTAAGATGAAGAAGGAGGCAGAGGAGAAAAAGATGCAGCACGAGAGAATCGAGCGCAGAATAGTGAGTAAAGATTGAGTTAAAAACTTATAGGATTCATTTGAAAACTTGGAGGATTCATTTGAAAACTTGGATTGAGTTGAAAACTTAGAGAATTGAGCTAAAACCTTAAGGGAGGCGATTGAGGTAAAAACTAACGAGACAGAATTGAGTGAAAAATTTAAGAGATAGGATAGAGTTAAAACCTTAAGAGGGGATTGAGTTAAAACTTTAGAGAGGAGATTGAGTTAAAAACTTACGAGAGGGGATTGAGTTAAAAGCTTGAACCATATTTCATATTACTCTCAAATTGCTACACAGACACTGGTTTCATTTCTTGGTTGCTTGAAGAAATGAGTAACATTGTTGCGCTAAATTCATTGTTGCAAGCACTAAATTTAAATCTTCCCCCATTTCTCTCCGCAGGCCCAGAGGAGCTCCATCCAGCAGGATGACCTGGCCCTCCAGGACAAGGGGGGACTGCAGGGGGAAGAGCAGCAGCAGAAGATCACAACGTACGAGGAGGCCTTCAAGGAGATCAAGGAGGCAACCGGCGTCTCCGATACCATGGTAACACTGCGCTTTTGGATTGGGACTTTTATTTTAGAATAATTATGCTTGGTCTATGTTCTACTCGCTATTTGATTGAGCCTTTCTTGAATAATAATATCCTTAGGTCACTGGTTCGAATCCGGTTCGTGGTACCACAATATGGGCGATCATATTGTATATGTACTTTGGTAATCAAACACTGCGTTTTTGGATTTAGACTTTTTTTATAATTATTATACTTGATCTATGTCTATGCTCTGCTCCCTATTTGATTAAGCATTATGGTACTTTTCTCTTCTTTAGCCACTTGTAAGTTATAAAACACTCATATTTTTATTTCAAATTAGAAAGTAGGTGTAGATGTTTTTGATTCACAATTTTGCTGATTTTACACATTGGCTTGATGGAAGATTTTATGGAAAGTCGATTTTATACACATTGTTTAGAGATTAGGAATACATACTGTACCCTTTTCTGGTTGTTTAGGCAAATGGTAAAGGACGCACATGGAAAATAAACACCAGGATAGTGATAAGGGTTAGCTAAACATTTATAATGGCAAATGTTGCAATGTTCACAGTTTGTATTGTGTTCAGATTTTTTATGGTCATTTTGACACATAATTCTTTACATTATATATGCAAATATAATATGTTTGGTTTGATTTTTAACCAAATTTTTTAAAGAGAAATTTCGGTTATTAGATGGGGTATGTCGTTTTGGGCGGGGTGGCAGCGTCAACTTTTTATTTCCGCTCTCTAACTTGAGAACGGATTGAGCTATTGTAATGAAACTTCATACATAGATACCTTAACTCGAGACCTGGCTTGGGATTGCGTATGGGGTGGGTTGGGTCAAGGTCACTGTTACTAAAAATAGAAAACGTTTCCACTCAATAACTTGAGAACGCATTGAGATATTTTAATGAAACTTCATACATAGATTCCTTATATCGAGACCTCGCTTGGAATTATATGGGGTGGATGGGGTCAAGGTCACCGTTACTAAAAATAGAAAAATGGTTTTCGTGCCATAACTTGAGAATGCATTGAGATATATTATTGAAACTTCATACATAGATAGCTTATATTGAGACCTCGCTTGGGATTGCATATGGGATGGGTGGGGTCATGGCCAAGTCACCGTTGCTAAAAATAGAAAAACGGTTTCTGCTCAATAACTTGAGAACGCATAGATATTTTAATGAAACTTCGTACATACATACCTTATATCAAGACCTCACTTGGAATTGCATATGGGATGGGTGGGGGTCAAGGTCACTGTTACTAAAAATAGTTAAAAATGGTTTCCGCTCAATAACTTGAGAATGCATGGAGATATTTAAATGAAACTTCATACATAGATACCTTATATGGAGACCTCGCTTGGGATGGGATATGGGGTGGGTGGGGTCAAGGTCACTGTTAGTAAAAATAGAAAAACAGTTTCCTCTCAATAACTTAAGAACGAATTTAGATATTTTGATGAAACTTCATACATAGATACCTTATATGGAGACCTTGCTTGGGATTGCATATGAGGTGGGTGGGGTCAAAGTCTAGGTCTCCGTTACTAAAAATAGATAAATGGTTTCTGCTATACATTGAGAACACATTGAGATATTCATATGTTGATACAGAATAGTGAGACCTTGCATGGGATTACATATGGGGTGGGTGGGGTCAAGGTCACCATTACTAAAAATAGACAAACAGTTTTCGTTCAATACCTAGAGAACTAATTGAGATATTTTAATGAAACTTTATATGTAGATACCTTATATATTGACTCCGCCTGCAATTGCATATGGGGTGGGTCAAGGTCACCATTACTAAAAAAAAACTTTCCACTAACTTGAGAACGAATTTAGATATTTTAACGAAACTTCATATGTAGATACCTTATATTGAGCCCTCGCTTTGGATTGCAATGTCAAGGTCACCATGTCCTAGCCATGGGTGTATGACCTTAACCTTGCACCCAGAACTTTCTTTCATTATTGTGCTGACTTTTATGCATTTCGTTCGAAAAATTTGGTTTTCGTGGAATTTCCATGTTTCTTGTGTTTTGTATATGTTGATGTTATTATTTGGGCGGATTTTAACATTCAAGTTTGTACATTTGTATCTCCTAGCTTATTTTTCTGCTAAAAATAAGGTATATTTTTTTATAAGAGTCAGGATTTCCTTTTGTAAAAAATAGCAGAACAACATGTGATTGTCAGCTAAGTATCCAATAGTTGCTTTTTTCTATTAAATACCACTTTAGCTTTAATGTACAAACAGTGACACTGTTTTCAAAATTCTGCCACTATTGTATGCAATATAATGTGTACATAAGATAACCCACTAATTATTGTTCAATAAATAATAATTTTACTAAATTAGGCAAATTATTATTTGCAGTTTTTTTCACTTTGCTTTTAACAGTCTTCATGCTAACCACTATCCCGACAGCCGGGGCTAGTGAAATGTAATTCGGGCTTGTAAACATTGAGAAATGTATGTAGTCGGGCTAGTGAAATGTTCTCCTGTTTACTATGATTGCATAATGATTCGGGCTAGGGTTAAAACAATTAATGTGAAGACAGTTTTAACTTGTCGATTTTAAGCACTTTAAACAGCAACACAATCAAATAAATATATACAAAATTAAATTAAAAAAATCAATTCTAAATCAGTCAGTTTCCTACTTCTGTAGGAGGTGGTACACAGGTTTGAGAACCAGAAGGAGACGACGCGGCACCTGGAGGACTTGAAGAAGGACAACGAGAAACACATCATACGCCTCAAGGATGAGAAGGAGAAACTGAACCTCGAGTTCGAGGAGATGAAGTACTCCGGAGACGCTAAACTCTCAGGGTAGGTAGCCGTTGAAGGCATCTGTCCTGGTATGAACTTGGTCACTAAGTTTCCTTTTCTAAAATTCCACAGGCCCAAGTCTCATTTTTTACTGATCATGGCTTATTCCAAATTCCAACTACTTATGTGTTAACTATCCATGGGTTGCAATGGTGTAGTGGATAGGTTCGATCCCCACTCAGGGAGTGTTCTCAAGATCTTTCTGAAGACACCAAGTACTGGTTCTCCCCAGGAAATGGACTCGCGAGTGTCTCTATAAGCCTAAGGGTTTCGATGCAGTCGAGCTTAAATAAATAACTTTAAACTAACAATCCTAACATTCCACAGGCCTGAGCCGCATTTTACTGGCCAGAGGCTAAATCCAAGACTGTTCCAAGTACCTCTATGTGTGTGTGTGTTGTTTTTTTCCCCAAAATTCCACAGACGCAAGCCATATTTAACTCACTATTGGCCATCAGACCATGGCTTATTACATAATTGTACTAAGTACCTGAAAATGTAAAAGCCCACAGGCTTGTGCCGCAATTTACTGTTCATGTCTGATACTATACAGAGTACATGTTAAAGTCCACAGGCCTGGGCTCATATTTATAAACATTTGTAAGGTATTCTTAACTTATACAGTAGATTCCACTTAATTGAATATCGGATAATTGAATATTTCGCTTAATTGAATAAAGATTGAAAACACCAAACCGTTTGCATTCATTCCCGTTATAAAAACACCGCCTAATCTGATAGAAAATATGGTGTCCTCCGGTTAATTGAATAGCCAATTTTCAGTTGTAGGCGTATAGTCCACTTGATAATCTCCGAGGATACGTATCATATCGCAAGTTTTGACAGTCACGCTTCTATGACCGCCTTTGTTATCATTTCACACCACGCATGAATGCAGCGTCTGTTGAATGTCACATGACTAATAGGTGTAATTTGCGGGTCAAGTACAGCGCATACACATCTAGAAAGCAATGTAGCCTGTTAGTGATTATTACAAGTGAATTATTTTTCAAATGCACCGTATAATGGATAACAAACATCTATGAATGCTTTTCTGCATATTTATTAGCATTCTAAGTATGAAACATTTTGTTACGTAACAGGTTTGACATTATATCATCAAAATGGATTAAATAAGATCATAACATATCTGATTAACATTGAAATAATTTAAATATGGCTGATTCCGCATATATGAATACTCCGGTTATTTGAATATTCGGACGTGACAAATGGGCTATTCAATTAAGCGGAATCTACTGTACATGAATAAATGTAATTACAGTCGAAACGCGAAACTGCGAATCGCGATCCTTCAAAATGACGGGATACTTTGAAATAGGCAGCCAGTCCCGTCCTTTTCCCATATATATTTAACTACAAAAAGATGTGATACTACCAGGGGTTTACTTAACGATTTGACTTTCACTTGCCCAGGGGTCAAGTTACTTGGAACATCTACTTGCCCCATCTTTAAGTCAATGTTTTTGATATTTAAAGCATACCAATGAATTATTAGATGTATTTCAGCAATCAATTATTAAACTTAATGACTTTTTTATGAAAATTTATCAACAGAAACAATTCTAAATTCACAACTATTTTATTTTATGATTAAAGGATCTCATCAGATAACTGTTAGATAACATGTTAAATCATGAACAAATTAGTCAGTTTAAAATAGTGAAAAAGTCTTCATAGGCCTGCTTTCCAATCTTCTAACGCTCTTCATATTCTATATGTCTTTCAAACTGTTTCTCACAAATTCATTAAGCCAAGAGGTCAGGAAAGTTCGACTACATGATTCTTTTTCATATTTTCTTTCTTTTTCTGATGTCTGTTTATTTGATCGATTTTGCTAATTGAAATTATGTACTGTCTAAAAAATTGGAAAAACTTTTGACGACTTTGGATCATTATCGTTCGCCATTTTGGAGAAACTGTCAAATAGAACCTGTTTTGAGCTGTTGGATTGGTTGATACCACGCAAATGCCCAATCAAAATCAGTTTTACGTTTAGCTGTTAGACAATGATGTTAACTGAAAAAAAAAAAATATCGGAAAGATGTCACTACGATAATTGACTTGCCCGGCGGACTATCTCCTTTGGAAAATCATTTGCCCATGGCAATTTTAACCCGGCACTGGCAAGCGGGCATCCGCTTAAGTAAACTACGGATACTATGAAAAACGTGATACTATGAACAAACTCCTGTCTCCTGTAGCTATTCGTAGTATCGCATTTGAACTGTATACAATTTCAGAATTTCAGGGTCTGTGTTTGAGACTGTACCAAGTACATGTTCAAGTCCACAGGCCTGAGCCATATTTTAATGGCCATTGACAATTTCCAGAGACTGTACTAAGTACCTGTATGTTCCTTTGGTAAACTTCCAAGACTGTACCAAGTACCTGTCTAGCTATGTCTTAGACTGTTCCATGTACCTGTGTATTTCCTTTTCTTATTTTCCAATACTACCAAGTACATGTGTGTGTAGCTATGTCTGAGACTGTCCCAATTACTTGTGTAGCTATGTCTGAGACTGTCCCAATTACCTGTGTAGCTATGTCTGAGACTGTCCCAAGTACCTGTGTGGCTATGTCTTAGACTGTCCCAAGTGCCTGTGTAGCTTTGCTCAGACTGTCCCAAGTACCTGTGTAGCTATGTCCAAGGCTGTACCTAGTACCTGGGTAGCTATGTTTGAGACTGTCCCAAGTACCTGTGCAGCTATGTCTGAGACTGTCCCAAGTACCTGTGTAGCTATGTCTGACACTGTCCCAATTACGTGTGTAGCTATGTCTGAGACTGTCCCAAGTACCTGTGTAGCTATGTCTGAGACTGTCCCAAGTACCTGTGTAGCTATGTCTGAGACTGTCCCAAGTACCTGTGTAGCTATGTCTGAGACTGTTCCAAGACCCTGTGTAGCTATGTTTGAGACTGTCCCAAGTACCTGTGTAGCTATGTCTGAGACTGTCCCAAGTACCTGTGTTGCTGTGTCTCAGACTGTCCCAAGTACCTGTGTAGCTATGTCTGAGACTGTCCCAAGTACCTGTGTTGCTGTGTCTCAGACTGTCCCAAGTACCTGTGTAGTTATGTCTGAGACTGTACGAAGTACCTGTGTAGCTATGTCTGACACTGTCCCAAGTACCCGAGTAGCTATGTTTGAGACTGTCCCAAGTACCTGTGTAGCTATGTCTGAGACTGTCCCAATTCCTGTGTAGCTATGTCCAAGACTGTACCAAATACCTGGGTAGCTATGTTGTTGACGGTCCCATGTACCTTTGTGCTTCCTTTTCTTATTTTTCAACATTGTCCCAAGTACCTGTGTAGCTATGTCTGAGACTGTCCCAAGTACCTGTGTAGCAATGTCTGAGACTGTCCCTATTACCTGTGTAGCTATGTTTATTTATAAAGCATGGGAAATAAGAAATACTTATAATACATATTACGATTAGGATAGGATTTTTGGTATATATTTATGCATATGTATGTATACAAATACATACCACCTCTCGCTGTATATTGTCTTATCTAAAATACCCAATATTTTAAAATGTACCGATTTAATTTTGATGTTTATCCTTTGAATGACCAGTGACTTTGTTTTATGTATATTGAATTGACATTTCATGTATACTCATGGGCTTATTGCCTACTGTATTATCTAATAAACTGTGTAGCTATGTCTCAGACTGTCCCATGTACCTGTGTAGCTATGTCTCAGACTGTCCCATGTACCTGTGTAGCTATGTCTCAGACTGTCCCATGTACCTGTGTAGCTATGTCTGAGACTGTCCCATGTACCTGTGTAGCTATGTCTGTGACTGTCGCAAGTACCTGTGTGTTTCCCATTGCAGTGGTCAGCGCATGCTGGAGGAGTTCCAGAACCATCTGCACCAGGAGGAAGACCGCAGGGACCGGGCCGAGGATAAACTTACCAAGGCCAGCAAGAACCTAGTGGCTGTAAAGGCGGGAGTGGAGCACCTCGCTGATAAACTGTACCACCTCAAAGCTGTAAGTGTCCATAGTTTAGAATATGCACCTTTGTATTTGAAGGTTATTTGTTTTCTTATATCATATATAAACAGATGTTATTGGTTGAAACTTTGTTGTACTAACCTTGTCATTAAACATGATATTTGTGGATTCTTTTGTGTTGGAACTCTAAATAATCAGCAGCTATATTTTGAGCATTTTTGGTGTTTTGGTTATGTACTGAAAGCAGTCTGTTTGCACACCTCTCACTAGTCAGGGTTATTGTTGTATTTTTTCTGATGTCCATCTATTTTTTTTATTCCATGTTTTGTTATTTATTATTGACATGAAGAACTAAAGACATAATATTGATATGTTTATTTATTTTATATTGATACACTTGCAGAAAAAGAGAGTAAGAGTTGATCTTAGTTGTTTCATTTGTTCTGAATTTTTTCTGAATCGTTATAAACACAGATGCATGGTTCATGCACGTAGCTTTAGACACTGATGTGTGTTATATTTCATTAAACTACTATAAGGAAGTTATTCCCTTTGTTGTTTTTCTGTTCTTGTTTCTGCATTCAGTTATGTTATTGATTTCGTTGTTTTAATGAATTAAAATATGTTTTGATTTCTGACAGACTTGATAGATTTAGATTTAGTACATGATGTAAACAGCTTGACAGGAAATTGTGAATGTGAATTCATTGTAGTTTAAGCTCGTATGAACATTTAGAATTTAAAATTCAAGATTTTAAAGGGAAAGAAATGCACATATTTTGAATTTAATTACGTTTAACCTACATGGAATGAAAGTCCTGGAGGGAAATTAAATATTTGCAAGTCTGCTTTAAAAAAAAAATCTGTTTTAGATTAGATCACAGTTTCAACTCTTAATCTGACCATCTGCTATCACTTTCATGAATGGTCCATACATATTATTTCAACAATGAACACTTTTTTCCTTTGTGTTGTTTTCTGCTGCAAACTGAACCCTCAATGCTAAAACAGTTTTGCTCTTATGTTTGTAAGAACAATTGAGGCGTGTCATGGGAAACTCGAGCTTAATGCATCTGCGTAAAGTGTCATCCTGGACAGTGGCGTAGCTGCTTGTAGGCCCGGGCCTACAACTTTTTCTCAAAAGTGAAACAAATAAATGGCCTAAAAATGCAATAAATATCGAATGCTACGGAGGGTTAAGGGTAGAACGATTTAATTCCTTATTAAGATATCAATTATAAGACGATCTAAATATAAAACATTTTCATTTACGAGACGTGCCTTTTGACACAAATAGAAATAAACTTAAGCGTATTATTAAAGTAAGTATCTGAATATTTTAGCTTTGTTGGGATCGCAAAACGGTAAAAACTGGATGAATATGCAATATTTTTTTCGCTCGCTTCGCTTGCTCATATTCCTACAATAAAAAAAAGTACTAAGTAAAACATACCCGTTCTAGCTCGCTACCAATTTAAGTAAATAAATCACACCGTAGTACCTGCGCCAAGGTTCAGTGAAAATGATAAAATATAGATGGTTGGTACTTATGCCTTTGTTCGGGGATGCTATATTATTGTTTTGTTTTCTAAATATTTCAGATTATATATATATATAAAGATGTCAACAGCAATAAAACTTTGGCACAGGAATACCACATTAAAGACATTTATACTAAATATATGTGATTTAAAGTTGAAATTAAAGTCAAATCAATGACTATTTTCGAGCTTAAACAGAATTGTTTGAATATATAGTTTAGTTTCCAAAGATCTAAATTGACAAACATTTCGTTCAATCTTACATTAGCGATCACACCAAATTTCATTTTGTTTTATACATTTATAAGAAAGATATTTAATACGTGATAAAGTAGAGGGGTGCCCCAAACGTTGGGACCATTTCCTAGCGATTTAATACTTTCCAGGCACCACATGTCAGTGAAACGTAAGTGACACAATGTCGGCATGACGTGCCTTATTGGTTCGCAACGCAATCATAACAGTATCTTTCACAATAGTTGGTGTAAAAGACATGTCCATCTGTTCGTCCGTTCGTTCGTATTAATGGAGAAATAAACAGTGCATAGTACATTTAAAAATACAACCGATAAGCATGTGTGAGTTATTTAATGACATTCACTTTGAAAGGAGACAATGACACTTCAGTAAATAACTAATATATATAATTCTTGATGTGAATGTGTGTGTGTGTGTTTGAATGTAGTCAGCTATGAATTTCACTCGTTTAAAGTTGTTTCTTAAATATATAACATTGAATAGTGGACAGGCACATCAAACAACGCCAACGTGCAACGTACGATCGGTCGTTCCGCTGCATGAAGAGGCTGAAAACCAACCTGCGATCAACCATCTACAAACAGGCTTTCCAGCCTTGCAATGATGCACATACATAGGAAGAAAGCTATTGACATTGAAAACGTCATTAATACATTTGCGGCCTTCAGCAGTTGTAAAATGGAGTTCTATTAAAAGTGATGACAGACATAATTGAAACTTAAACTATCTTGCAGTGAGCCACTTTAAGCCACGGACGTGAAGGCATATAGTTAAAGCCCATGTTATACGCACTACATGTATATTTAAGAAATAATTGACGGGTAACTGTTGGTTATTGCGGTAATAACCAACGGTTTGGAGTTCCGATGCGTAGGAATTAAACCACGAGGACGGTAGCCCAAGTGGTTTGATAACAAGTATCGGAACGAACTGTTACCCGTCAATTATTTCGATTCTAACACGATATAATACAAAATTTGTACTTGTACTTTGTAAAAGGTTATGAATGAGAACTATGTTTATCTATACTCCGCCCATTTTCTGAGAAGTGCATTCACACGTGCGTTAATCAGTGACGTCAATAAATCATAACAATTCAAAATGACGTCAGCTTTATTGATAAGCATTGAGCGAATGACGTCATACTTATCGATATAATAGAGTGAAAATACGAAGCTAAAAAGCGCAAATTAGATCTACAAGCATATTAACAAAACGTAAACGTTTTTGTTAACTATAGCATATGTAGTACAGGTGTGGTTTTATTGCACTACATAATGCTGAAATGATTTGTTTGTCACAATTGACTATCACGTGTTTTAAAAGCACGTGCATTTTACGGAACAATTTCTTAGAATTTCTGGAACTATTTTCAAAACATTAGGCTCCGCCCATAATTTGTTGCAGAATAACCCACAGTTATTTTCCTTCTTTATCTATGGACCACTAGCAGAGTGCCGTGGTAGAATTGTTTAACTATTAGTAAATGAATTCGTTGAAGGTTAGAGCAAGAACGTGTTGTTTTATATTTATCGGTTTATACTTTCACATATATCCGCATAATTCATATAGTCATATAAATTTATAAATGTTAAAGCATAAATGTCTTTGACAAATTTCTGACTTCGTATCTTGACCTTATGCCCGGGCCTACAACACGAAAATGGCCTAGCTACGCCACTGATCCTGGATGACACTTCCCGCTTTTATGGTATTTTCTGTTTCAAGGAAGTCTCTTCTAAACATAAATCAACTGTAGGCAGAAAGTGTCTCTACGCACTTTACGCACATGCATTCAGCCTGATTTCCCCACGACACACCTCAATTTATAGTGTACCAATTAAATAGAAATGTTGTGCAAACAAACAATAATGTGAATGTAATGTTAATTTTTGCCTGTCAACCATACAACGCTTATGGAATGCATGCAGAAGAATTTACAAACAAGATTATACTACTAATTGTATTGAATGTATTTGAAGCAGTGTTCGTTTGTCCGATCTTGAAATTGAAAGCTAGTTTTAGAGGTAGTTCACTTCTCCATGTGAGTGACGACTAGCGTAGAATCTAGAACTCTGTTTTATAAGGGATAGGGCTGATTTCTGATACAGACTAATAACAGAATTGCGGTATTCTGGTAATGGCACAGTCATAGTGTCACGTTATTACGCGCCGTTTAAGTATGTATTTTACACTCGCGTTTTGTAGTGTATTAATCGTGTACTTGTTCTTGACCCCATCTAGAATAAAGGTCACGTGCCCCAGGCTCAGATCGCGCCCTCGTCAGATGAGTACGTGCTGGACCAGCTGTCCACGTGCGAGGAGAAACTGCTGAAACTACTCGAGGAACTCGACGGACAAGATATCAACGCTGTCGTAAAGCAGATGGAGGAGGAGGAGGTATGGAATCAGGGCCCACAACTACAAAAGATCTTAATCTTAAACGTAGTCTTACCTTAAAATATTGACCAATCAAAATGACGGTTACATAACAGCCACACATTTCATAGGCTAGTGTTACAAGTTAAGACTAAGTTTGAGATTAAGATATTTTGTAGCAATGGGGCCAGGGCCCATATTTATAAAAATTCTTAAGCCATTCTTAACTTAAGTTGAACATAAGTCAAAATTAGAATTTGTGTTTAAAACACTATGCTTTGGAACATTTGCATGACTACTGCTAGATATTAATACACCTTGATTTATATTTGCAAATTATGTGTCAAAATCTTCCAGAAATGCATTATTTTGTCAGAAAATCAAATAATTAAATTTCGAATTTAAAGATTTTTCTTAATTTTCGACTGAGATTCTTTATAAAGACCAGCCCAGGGCCCATATTTATAAAGATTCTTAAGTTATTCTTAACCTAAGGTTGAAAATAATGATAAAATAAGTCCAAATTAGAATTTGTGTTTGAAACACTTTTATTTAAAACATGTGCATGACAAATAATAAATGTGTATTCACTGGAAATTATATTGCAACTTTTGTGTTAAAACTTGCATTTCTTGTTTTAAAAAAAATCCATTTATAAAATTGCTCAATTTTAAGATTTTGCTTTATTTTTAGCTAACATTCTTCATAAGAAACATAGATTATAGACATAGGGCTTATTGATAAAGCACTATTAAACATGTGTTGGAAATTGACGCAACAATTTTCAAAAGAGAGTAAAATGTAAAGATGTGAAGTAAAAATTTGGGGAGAATTAATGCATTGTTTTAAAGACATTTTGCTTGATGAAGACATCTTCATTGTAGTAGTAGTAGTCGTTGTCCGTATTACACATGTTTATTTTTTATTCTTGAATGATGTAGTACTTCTATATTCCAATATCTAGCAAGTGTATTATCTTGATGATTTTATACAACTTGTTTTCTAAAATAAAGCACTGAAAACAAGACATTTTGACTAAGAACAAGACATTTTGACTAAGAACAAGACATTTTGACTAAGTCATTTGCATTTTTAAAGAGGGTATGTACGATCTTTAAACGGACATAGTGACATAAATTAAAACAACCCGATACAGTTTATTACCATTTACTTTGATTTAAAGTGGAAGAAAAGTAAATAAGAGCCATTGTTTAAAACGCACAAGTGACTACTTTTTAATCACAAAATGTTTTTGACTGTACATACGGAAACACTTTTTAATCACAAACTGTTTTCGACTGTACATACGGAAACTCCGATACATGTATATACATTGACTTGACAGTTGTTTTAGGTTACACAACATTAATAAATGAGGCAAATATGGACACTCATATTTGTTGATTTATTCAAAAATTTTGTGTTTCCTTCGTCATGTTTATGTTTATTTGTTTGCTTTCAAGTTATATAGTAACTTTCGTCAGCTTATTTTAAAAATAATTGATATGAAAGATCTTACACACACACTTTAATACACTCATTTTAGTGCAGAATGCTTATTCATTCAACCGCTTCCTTTTACAGTTCCACGCCAGCCAGGAAGGAAAGTTGCCTCAGTACAATACAAGAGTGAAACTGCCTCAACCACAGCGGGACCTTGTCTATGACGGTATGTCTTCTTCATTATGTTATGAATTAGGCCAAAAAAAAAATAATTGTGTGTTTCTGGCAACGGTCTCAAACATTTAGGTAGGTTCGGGATTTTGTTTGTATTAAAAAAAATTTTTTTTTTTTAAAGACATGTTTCGGTAAAAAAACATTGAAAGTTATCTAAAATCTGACAAATACAGATTTCACGGAAAATAGTCATCGCTAAAAACTTCAGGGTCGGGGGGTTTTCGCTAGGTAGGGCCGGGTTGCCCGAAACACAGAAATTTCTTATTGGCCTTAGAAATCTTTTCCCTGTTTACATAACTCTGTTTTTTGTGTTCCCAAAGCTGTTGTCACAATGAATAATGTTGATATCTTTGGACATGGTTGGGTTTTTTTAAAATCAAAAATCAATTTCCCTTCACTACATAATGTGGTTTCACATGTAGTATAACTATCTTACGAAGAAAATTACATCAGTATGTTAACAACAAAAACATTAAAAATCACAATGACATTTTGATGTATATTGCATATTTTATCAAATAACGAATGGAAATTAATAGTGACAACATGATTTATCAGTACATTCTTTTCCCAATTGGCAAATCTTACATTGAGAAATTCCCAATTTATAACCGGGTACTTGTTCCCAAAAAAGTCAGAAAAAGGCCTGGATTGGTATTCGAAGAGCTCCTAAGGAAATATTAACTTCAGTTGTGCTTAAGCGAAAATTTAAGATAAATTTTTCTATGTGAAATCCAATGACTTCTGTTTACAAAAGGGTAAAAGATGAAACCTCTAAGCATGATCTACTAGTTAAAATCAAATTAATATAAAATGACCAATACATGCAACAACCACTGTCTTAAAGAGGTTTGTGAATATGGGCCCAGGCTTCTATACCAGAATTTGTTCACTACTTTGCCTTAATACAGTATTCGCTGCTTCTATACCAGAATTTGTTCGCTACTTTGCCTTAATACAGTATTCGCTGCTACAATACCAGAATTTGTTCACTGCTTTGCCTTAATACAGTATTCGCTGCTACTATACCAGAATTTGTTCACTACTTTGCCTTAATACAGTATTCGCTGCTACTATACAAGAATTTGTTCACTACATTGCCTTAATACAGTATTCGCTGCTTCTATACAGGAATTTGTTCACTACTTTGCCTTAATACAGTATTCGCTGCTACAATACCAGAATTTGTTCACTACTTTGCCTTAATACAGTATTCGCTGCTTCTATACCAGAATTTGTTCGCTACTTTGCCTTAATACAGTATTCGCTGCTACTATACAAGAATTTGTTCACTACATTGCCTTAATACAGTATTCGCTGCTTCTATACCAGAATTTGTTCACTACTTTGCCTTAATACAGTATTCGCTGCTACTATACAAGAATTTGTTCACTACATTGCCTTAATACAGTATTCGCTGCTTCTATACAGGAATTTTTTCACTACTTTGCCTTAATACAGTATTCGCTGCTACAATACCAGAATTTGTTCACTACTTTGCCTTAATACAGTATTCGCTGCTTCTATACCAGAATTTGTTCGCTACTTTGCCTTAATACAGTATTCGCTGCTACAATACCAGAATTTGTTCACTGCTTTGCCTTAATACAGTATTCGCTGCTTCTATACAAGAATTTGTTCACTACATTGCCTTAATAAAAGTATTCGCTGCTACTATACAAGAATTTGTTCACTACTTTGCCTTAATACAGTATTCGCTGCTACAATACCAGAATTTGTTCACTGCTTTGCCTTAATACAGTATTTTCGCTGCTACTATACAATAATTTGTTTACTACTTTGCCTTAATATAGTATTTGCTGCTACTATACAAGAATTTGTTTACTACTTTGCCTTAATATAGTATTTGCTGCTACTATACAACAATTTGTTCACTGCTTTGCCTTAATACAGTATTCGCTGCTTCTATACAAGAATTTGTTTACTACTTTGCCTTAATATAGTAGTTGCTGCTACTATACAAGAATTTGTTCACTGCTTTGCGTTAATACAGTATTCCCTGCTTCTATACAAGAATTTGTTTACTACTTTGCCTTAATAAAGTATTCGCTGCTACTATACAAGAATTTGTTCACTGCTTTACCTTAAGATAGTATTCGCTGCTACTATACAAGAATTTGTTCACTACTTTGCCGTAATATATTGATGTATTGGCTCCTACTATACAAGAATTTGTTCACTACTTTGCCTTAATATATTGATGTCGTGGCTGCTACTATACAAGAATTTGTTCACTGCTTTGTCTTGATATAGTATTCGCTACTACTATACAAGAATTTGTTCACTGCTTTGTCTTGATATAGTATTCGCTACTACTATACAAGATTTTGTTCACTAATTTGTCTTGATATAGTATTCGCTACTACTATACAAGAATTTGTTCACTACTTTCCCTTAATATAGTATTCGCTGCTACTATACAAGAATTTGTTCACTACTTTCCCTTAATATAGTATTCGCTGCTACTATACAAGAATTTGTTCACTACTTTCCCTTAATATAGTATTCGCTGCTACTATACAATAATTTGTTCACTACTTTCCCTTAATATAGTATTCGCTGCTACTATACAAGAATTTGTTCACTACTTTCCCTTAATATAGTATTCGCTGCTACAATACCAGAATTTGTTCACTACTTTCCCTTTGCAACTTTTCCAGACGAGGAAGACAGTGGGGATAACGATGCTGATGTACCAGACAGAGATAAGATCAAGAAACAGTCGCAGATGATCGTCGACTCCAAAACGAAGCGAAGAACCACCAAGAAGAAGAAGAAGGCTGCCAAATAAACGTGCATTTTAAAACAGTTGCGACACTTTGACATGACAATTCAAGGGTTGAGCATGAAACTGTCGTATGTGCTTAAAATTTCTATATCAGATACTGTAGTTACATGCTAAACCCTTGGAATATGTTTAGTGACATCGGAAGCGTGTGATGAACGAAATAAATGAAAGAGAAACATTGTCTCTTGGAAGCTTTCATGAGTTTACATTTATGACTTATGGGCTGGTATTCACAGTGCATCTTAACTCATTTCTTAAATATTTTCACTTAAGTGCAAAAGTTGAATGTATTATATTACTTTACTTAATAAACAGATTAATATGTTGTTGATATTCCTACAATAACATTTCATAATGATATTATTTTCAAGTATAACTTAGTGAAAAACTGTTTCTGTATGGAATTATACAGTTGAGAAAAATTCCACATTTAAGGATAAGGATAAAATTTAACTTAAGATGCTTTGTGAATACTGCCCCTGTGGTTGTCTTATTATCCAGACCGAGTTAAATAAGTGTTTTAAGGAAATGATTATGTAGGCATATTTCTATACAAAGAAGATTATTTGTCAGGTAATTGCAACTTATCGACGATTGGATCAGAGTTGCGATTGGATCAGAGTTTGCAGAAATTTATTTGATTTGATGTGCATGAAATGATTTTATCCGAGTTTGGATTCATTTATGCTTTAATGCAGTTGCTTTACTCTCGATATTTTCTTTTTAAAATGGTATGTTTTGAACTAGATGTTTTTACCAGGCATTAGTAAAGTGTCACCATTCTATATTCCTTATCCCGTTTCCCAATAGAAGATCATGAACAAAATGTTTGTTGATTGTTTTAATAAAACTGTCGCGTTATTTGTCAAAAATTTCGCTGTGTTTGATTTAAAGGTTTAAATGTCGACATCACATTGAGATTATCAGGATATCAAGTTTTAATGCCAAATAATTGGTTATTCATATACCTTTATCAATAAATCTTTGAAACATTGTTACGAAGGACTATGCACTTGCAGGTGCACTTTAATCGCATAGAACAGTACTGATACATTTTATACACGTCAAATCAGAGTCGGTCACAAGTAAGTGGTAGTTTTTTGTTTCAAATGTATTTTTTCGGAAGAATTTTGCATTTTGGTTTGTTTTGAATATTATTCAACAAATGCTTCACTCAGTTGCTTCAGGAGCTGGGGTGGGGTGGGGTGGGGGATAGGAGTTGGAATCACTATAAAATTGTTGTTGATTTCAGGTTAATCTCGAGGGCCTAAATGTGTATCATATCAGTTCATATGTTCAGAGAGCGAGTTTATGTTTAGTGTGTAAATTAAGAAGAAAACCACAGAAATATCGATATTCCTTATTCTAAGTTTGGGTTTTTCAGTTTTTCAAGATTTCTGTAACCCGTTGATTTTAAGTCCTGGAGTCATATTCCAGAAACATCTTAAGTATAATCTTATTCTTAGCCTTAAAATCGTTATTTTTCTGAAGTTTTTTATGCCAAATGTACATGAAAATCTGCGTATTGTTCACTGATTATCAAGTTTTAAGAATATTACCATACCAAATTTGGAACTTAAATGAAAATATTTTAAGGTAAACTTAAGATGTTTCTGGAATATGGTCCCTGTACTGTATGTGATCATGTCTGATAAGAAAAATTGTTGAGGAAACTTTTAGGTTTTGTAGAAAACAAATAAACTTCATGCTTTCACAATCTTTGCATAGGAGGAAACTTTGTGCATCACTTGAATATTAAATTCACATTTTTTTGCCTGTGCATATAGTAATGTCCATGATATGAGAAAGATTAAAAAGCTGATAGGGATTAAAAAACATCAATATTGTCTATAATGTTAGTGCATTGAATTGCTGCTGTGTTTTGTATGTTTTCTATGTGGTAAAGCCAATATACATGAACATAAATATAAGACTTACATGTTATTATGTTCATACTGGTAGATTATTTAGTCTTTATGCAACATTCTTCTTTCCATGTTTTACTGTTTGTTTTATTTATATTTACAATATACAGTATGTTTACAATGCTATGTGATAAAAAAAGTAAATTATTTAATAAAATAACTAAATAACCAATATGTTTCTTGTACCAACTTTTGTTCGTAATAGAGCATCATTGCATATCAAAGCATCTTGATTTGTATTAAAGGGACTAGGTCTTTGAACATGGTCTCAATACAGACGTCTACAAGTAGACTTGATTTAGAACTGATTACAATAGTCTGGGGTCGTATTCCAGAAACAACTTAAGTGTCAATTTTTGTTATATTTTAAAAACTACACATAAATTAATGAATTCCATTATATTTAGTACACAGTGGTGAATGATGAGTAGATAATTAATGAATTCCATTATATTTAGTACACAGTGGTGAATGATGAGTAGATAATTAATGAATTCCATTATATTTAGTACACAGTGGTGAATGACGAGTAGATAATTAATGAATTCCATTATATTTAGTACACAGTGGTGAATGATGAGTAGATAATTAATGAATTCCATTATATTTAGTACACAGTGGTGAATGACAAGTAGATAATTAATGAATTCCATTATATTTAGTACACAGTGGTGAATGATGAGTAGATAATTAATGAATTCCATTATATTTAGTACACAGTGGTGAATGACGAGTAGATAATTAATGAATTCCATTATATTTAGTACACAGTGGTGAATGACGAGTAGATAATTAATGAATTCCATTATATTTAGTACACAGTGGTGAATGATGAGTAGATAATTAATGAATTCCATTATATTTAGTACACAGTGGTGAATGACAAGTAGATAATTAATGAATTCCATTATATTTAGTACACAGTGGTGAATGATGAGTAGATAATTAATGAATTCCATTATATTTAGTACACAGTGGTGAATGACGAGTAGATAATTAATGAATTCCATTATATTTAGTACACAGTGGTGAATGATGAGTAGATAATTAATGAATTCCATTATATTTAGTACACAGTGGTGAATGACGAGTAGATAATTAATGAATTCCATTATATTTAGTACACAGTGGTGAATGACGAGTAGATAATTAATGAATTCCATTATATTTAGTACACAATGGTGAATGATGAGTAGATAATTAATGAATTCCATTATATTTAGTACACAGTGGTGAATGACGAGTAGATAATTAATGAATTCCATTATATTTAGTACACAGTGGTGAATGATGAGTAGATAATTAATGAATTCCATTATATTTAGTACACAGTGGTGAATGATGAGTAGATAATTAATCATTATCTCTAAGCACAATGTCTTCCACGTGGAATAAAACGTTTAAAAAAACACGACACTATATTTCCAATATACATGTATTTCTTTCTCAGTATTGTTATTTCGCCAGCTTAAATATAATGTCTTTTTTTTTGGAGATATGTGACAAAAAAAATGAAAACTGTCAATTTACCAATCTGTAAACAGGTCCCTTTCAACTCCTCCCCAGCTATTGTTAAGGATTAATTTCCTTTCATTGATAATCACAACACATCACATGCTTCGTGACATATCTGAGAGCAATTACTGGATAAAGTACTAGATTGATTTGCATATGATTGCCATTTGTGAAGATGTCTATTTTCCGGATCTGCTTAGAAACGTTGGCTTTTGGTGAACCTTTCAAGGGGGTATGGGAATTACCTTCTTGAAGAGGATTCTGACATCACATGCCTGAATAAAAGCACTGTAAGATCTACAACTGAAATTTTATTGCTACTTTGGAAATGCAAACAATATCATGACTTCTGCACATAATTAATAGCTTCTTTTACAAACAACATATACGTAATTGCTGCTTTTGTGTCACATATACGATATTTATTTATTTCACATCAATTTTTTTTTTCATATTAGTTTGTTGGTTTCGTACTTGACAATAGTATGACAATATCCAACAGAATTTACATAGCTAGGTTTTAATTTTGAATGTTGTTACTTTTATAAGGATACTTATCTAATTGCTTTTTCATCAATAACTACATTTCATATCCAATAGTTCATAGATAGCTTCTGTTTACAACGGTAGCAATGTTGTTCTCAAAATAGTTAATTGAACATGCTAGCTTTTCTATGTTAATGGTAGTATTATATATCCAACAAAGTCTTGACTGCTTCAATAAGCGTTACCATGGCGATATAGTGAGATGTTCCCTTCAAGCAGTCAGGGCACAAATTATCCACAAGATGAAGTTGGACGTACAGAGAGCACACAACGTTCGGTTCTAAATGCCGAATAAGATTTAACAAGCTGCCTAAAAAGTCACCTGGACATAACTCGGCGATTCTATTATTCCCATCTTTCATTTGTTCTTTAACCAGACTAACCGCTTTTCTGCACATGTTTAGCTTTTGTGCCAGAGAATTATTAGAATTGAGATCTAGCACAACCTTGGTTAATTGTTGTAACAGTCTAAGTATCGGTAATTGTTTGTTTTCCGGTTCCAATGGTGTTCTTCCACTTTCATCATCAGCCAATTTTATTTCTGTCTTTACCGATTGTCTACTGACTCCCGCCATTGGGAGGTACTTTTCATTGATTTTGTTTATGAGCTTCGTCCCTTGCTGGCAGTAAAAAAACCTGTGTAGGTGCGTCACATGGGGCATTGTCCTCACAAACACATGCTGTTCAACACACAGGTAAATGTTTTTCATAGTTTTAGATTCAGCGTCTTCCGACGGCTTAAGTATTTCCTCAGCTGTGGTCTTAACTAAATTATCTATGTGCTTCTTGAAATAAGCGCATGTTGATGTGCACATTTGCGGACAGACAACCGTACCCCTTTTGCTGGCCTCGAAGACAATCTCTTCACAGCTACGCGATAATTCCTCACAAAGACTGTTCACCTTTTGGTTCACCCTGCTCTCCTGATCACTGACTAGTTTACATACTTTCATACGAAGCGTGTCCCACTCCACCGGAGCACCTTCTATAGACTGGCCACCAAGACCTCCCTTTATGCTGGTATACCCGTAGGAATGGCCGATGGTTTGGATTTCTTGCATCGTAAGTTCTGCTGCCTCTCTCACGTTCATCACTTTCACCTTTGTTTTCATCAAGTCAATTATATCATTTTCAATTATTTGAAGATTGTGATTCGTTTTAACATAGTCATAATGATCTTTTCTATACCTTCTTGGGTGACTTTCGCAGTTACAAGACTCGTCTTTTTCCTTTGCAAGAACATCTAGTGCTAATTTGATTTCTTCCCTAACTTTTAGTAAGTGTCTATGAATTTCAATACAATTAGAATTGTCTCTTAGATTCCGTAACCTAGCAACCATAGCCAAGTCATGCGGTGCTTTGGACGGTCGTAACTGGGCTATCTGCTTTTCGAAATTGTCAATCTCTTTGGTGGTGGCATCTATGTCTGCGAGAACATGTTTATAAAGACATTGCAGAAATGTTTCATCCAAAGTCTTTAAATACCAGCCGTTTAAAAATCCGTCTGTGCCCAGAAATTTATACCTGTATTGTTTTAACGCAGCCCTCAGCTGCTCTTTTGTCTTTATCTGTGTGGTTATAAGACTAATTATATTCTTTTCCTCAACATTTATTGTCTGCAGAGTTTCACTTACATTTTTCTCGAATTCTTTATCAAGTTTAATCCTCGGAAGTATGTACACATGAAGTAATCGGATAACACGTTCCTGCACTTCTTGGCCCACTTTGTCTTCCCTTATCAATTCAAACAGCTCTGCTGCATGCTCGAATAGCTCGTCAACAGTTGGGTCCAAAAGATCATCAGAAAACTTCCCTGGAAGGAAATGAAAGGTTTCCAACTAGAATTGTCACATGAGTGACGGATATACCCCACAATATGGCCTTGTCACAAAACTATGGCATCCATTTGAAAGAAATAGACCCAGAGATAATGCTTTAATTTGTGAATGTTAAACGGTGTATTTGGAAAAATTTAATTTCAATAGGAGCCATAACTCTGTCAACATTTAGTAGTTTGTAACTGAAGTTGAACTTGATCTGTATTTTATGATGTTACACCTGTGTACCAAAATTTAACAAGAAATGTGGAAATTCCACGAAAACCAAATTTTTCTAACGAAATGCATAAGTCAGCACAATAATGAAAGAAAGTTATGGGTGCAAGGTGAAGGTCATACACCTATAACTAGGAAATGGTGACCTTGACCTTGCAATCCAAAGCGAGGTCTCATAAGGTATCTACATATGAAGTTTCATTAAAATATCTAAATAAGTTATTAAGTTATTGAGTGCAAACCGTTTTTTTATTTTTAGTAAAGGTGACCTTGACCCCACCCACTATATGCAATCTTAAGAGAGGTCTAGATATAAGGTATCTACATATGAAGTGTCATTTAAATATCTTAATTCGTTCTCTAGGTATTGAGTGGAAACTTTTTGTCTATTTTTAGTAATGGTGACCTTGACCCCATCCACCCCATATGCAATCCCAAGCAAGGTCCCAATATGAGGTATCTACATATGAAGTTTTATTAAAATATCGTTCTCAATTTATTGAGCAGAACCCGTTTTTCTATTTTTAGTAATGGTGATCTTTACCCTGACACCACCCACCCCATAAAGCAATGCCAAGCAATGTCTCAAAATAAGGTATCTATGTATGAAGTTTCATTAAAATATCTCAATGCGTTCTCAAGTCATTGAGTGGAAACTGTTTTCTATTTTTAGTAATGGTGACCCCACCGACCCCATATGCAATCCCAAGCGAGGTCTCGATATAAGGTATCTTTGTATGAAGTTTCTTTAAAATATCTCAATGCATTCTCAAGTTATTGAGCGGAAACCGTTTTTGTATTTTTAGTTAAGGTGACCTTGACCTTGACCCCATTTGCAATCCCACGCTATGTCTCGATATAAGGTATCTATGTATGAAGTTTTATTTCAATAGCTCAATTCGTTCTCGAGTTAGAGTGCGGAAACAAAACGTTGACGACGCCAGCCCTCTGTCAAAATTTAGTGGTTTGTAACCAAAGTCGAACTTAACCCGTATTCTATGATGCTTCACATGTATACCAATCATTATTTGAATATGTCAAGCCAGTTTTCGTCAGGAAACCATAATTTTAGGGAATTTAAGTCGAAAAGGGGCCATAACTCTGTCAAAATTTAGTGGTTTGTAACCAAAGTCGAACTTGACCCGTATTTTATAATGCTACACATGTATACCAAAAATTATTTGAAAAATTATTTGAATATGTCAAGCCCTTCTTGAGTTATCATCCGGAAACCAAAAAACCAACAGACCGACAGACCGACAGACCGACAAGCTCACTCCTATAACCCACCCCCACACACACACACACCTAAACTTCGTTCGTGGGGGTATATATATTTATAGTATAAATGACTATACGTAGATAAAAATACTCTGACAATATATCTAACAACAGCATTTATTTTCATGCTAAGCAACAACTTTTGTTAATAAAAAAAATGATGAAAACAGAAGTCGAACTTCAACTAGAAATTATATTTATATTTTAAACTGAAACAACGTTTCGGCCATGTTGGCCTTCATCAGGTTTATTATTATAAATCTAACAGTTTAAAATATACAAAATTACAAAGTCTCAGTGTGAATAATTACCATCAAAATGACAAACAACTTCACATTTTTATCACTTAAATGGCAAAACATATCTTACCGATAACAGGGACAAAAAGACAGGTGCATTAATTTCATTTTTAAAATGTGATCAAAGTTGTTGTTCTGACAAATATTGAAATGCATTTGTGTAATGTATGTAAAAAGCATTTTAAGATGCCTTCATGTTTTTTACAAATATATTTAAATGCACACATTCCTTAAACTGTATCAGCAATTAAATTAAATCATACTCTTAATGATATGCAAGAATTATTGTCTTTCAAAATCTGATATTTTCTGCTTCACCCATATAACACAATTGTATAATAGTGGATTCACAGAAAATAACTTCACTCTTTTTTATAAAAAATCTGTGTTTTAGGCAGCCCGATCCAACCTATAGAAACACCTCTGACCATAACGTTTTTAGAGACGATTGTTTTCCGTGAAATCAATAGTCATCAGATTTGAGATAATTATCAATGTTTTTTGACCGAATTGTTTATTTAAAAAAGTTTCAAACAAACGCGATCCCGACCCTAGCTAACTTTTTTAGACCGTTGCCTAAACACACAATTTGTTTGTTGTTTTTTATTTTGGCCTCAGCAAGTACAAAAGTAATTTGATGAAAGACCCACACTGCAAGTAAAATTACCTTTATTTCTGAAGACCTCTTGAACAGCATTCAATGTTTGGTCTGATATTCCGTCATGCAGTTTGTTAGCCTCACTGTCATCTTTAGAACTCCAGGACACCGATTTCTCAGTGCAGTCCACAAAGATAGAATCCAGCGTGAGTATCTTGAACCAGAGGCCGGGTTCCACCCTGTGCTCGAAGTAAGAGCCGACGTTTGGCAGGAAACATCTCTCAAGATAGATCTCGTCTGTCCTATGGAAGTCGGGCCCGCGTGCAATGTACAGTAGCATGTCACCTCATGGGGTCATTTCAGGCTGCATGCTGCGTGTTATCAAGCACCAATCTTTGAAACAACGGAGAAACCTGGCGAAAAGAAAAATGCTGTGTATCACAAAGCTCCATTCCTCGAAATGACAGAGTTGAGAACACTAGCTGAAGAGAGTGGCTTACACTCGAAATGACAGAGTTGAGAACACTAGCTGAAGAGAGTGGCTTACACTCGAAATGACAGAGTTGAGAACACTAGCTGAAGAGAGTGGCTTACACTCGAAATGACAGAGTTGAGAACACTAGCTGAAGAGAGTGGCTTACACTCGAAATGACAGAGCTGAGAACACTAGCTGAACAGAGTGGCTTACACTCGAAATGACAGAGTTGAGAACACTAGCTGAAGAGAGTGGCTTACACTCGAAATGACAGAGTTGACAACACTAGCTGAAGAGAGTGGCTTACAGTCATTAATTTTGGCAAAAGACACGCTACTCAGATAATCCTCATTTTATTTTAGATTGGAAAAGAACAACACATTCCTCTGATTATCCTCATGTAATTTTAGATTGGAAAAGAACAACACATTCCTCTAATTATCCTCCTGTAATTTTAGATTGGAAAAGAACAACACATTCCTCTGATTATCCTCATGTAATTTTAGATTGGAAAAGAACAACACATTCCTCTGATTATCCTCATGTAATTTTAGATTGGAAAAGAACAACACATTCCTCTGATTATCCTCATGTAATTTAAAATCCATTTATTTTAGTGTTTCAACTTTGCATACTTTCATATGAACTTTCATTAACTCTCAATTGCTTATAATTTTTGATTGTAAAAGTATTGTCTTAATGATTAAACTTGGTAAATTACACAATCATCCAATAATTCTCAGACAGTTTTAGATCTTACTCATTCAGTGTTTTTCCACTTTTCATACTACGTAGAAGATCTGTCGACTTTGACTGCTTGCAATTTTTTATTGTAAACTTATTGTCTGTAATGCTGAATGTTGATAAATTTCGCAGTCATCCATTAATCGCTTAAGCAATTTGATAACCCATACATTTAGTGTCTTTAACTTTGTATAGTATCTAAAATATCAGTCACCTTTAATGGGCTTGTCAACCAGGTATGCACAGTCCAGGTGCTCGACGTATATTGGCTTAAAATATAATAAAATGACATAGATATATACGATAACAACTATATGACCCCTAAATATAAGCATTTGTGTGTCAAGTTACCCATTCACGTTACGAATCTCATGCGTACAGTGGGCTTTTCCATTTTAAATATACCGCGGATTTCCCGTTATAACAATATAACAAGTCATGTTATATTTCCGCGCAAAATAAACACACCAAATGTTAAAGACATTTCGTGTCTTAGTTTCCCATAAAAGGAATTGTTTTCCTATGCATAATTTTTGCACGGAGAAAAGCTGTCATTGTGGTCAGTAATGTATTTTAATTTCATGGGTCCTCTAATAAACCTATGCTAGCTAGTGTGGTATGAAGATTGAATAAAGACATGGAGAAAACATAGGCAATTATAAACAAAGTAACATGGTTTTATTGTGCAAATTTACTTATTAGTGGTCAGAAACGAAACAAGTGATTTTTAGTTTCTATATTGTTGAGGGTATTATATATTTAAAACTTCAAATAATGTACAACATCTTTCATGGACGGCCCTCAAAATGACTTGTCCAGTTTATGACAATTGATATTACTGTTCGATGTACAGTTATTCATGAAAAGCATGGGGCTTGGGCAAATTACCACTGTGTTTTCATGAATAGACTGACATTTAATTATAATACTTACCATTTTGAATTCAACACTGAAACAACTGCGCATGCGCCAGTTGCGCGTAGGATAATCACGTGATGATAGTGATAAATATAAACACTTTATTCAGTATAGTTTTACCTGGTAGACATACCCAGGTAATTTTTTTAATGGAAAATATTGAAAATATGAAAATATGTCATCATTTTTCAAGTGATGTAATGTATCAGGAATATATTTTTAATCAATATAATGCACCAATGTCGAAATTTTACGATTTTTTGAAAGTTTTCTTTTTTTCGTAATAATTTGTTATCTGGTTGACAATCCCTTTAATTGGTTAATGTGTAAAATGTTTTATGCTCAAAGTTTGCAGATAACAGCAACTCAATAATCCACAGGCAATTTTAAAACGTACACATAGTGTTCAACTTTGTAAAGTATATGAAAAATCAGTCACCTTTAATTGCCACTAATTGTTAATTTGTAAAATTGTCGTAATGCTTCATTTTGGCAAATAACATTGTAATTCAATAATCCTCAAGCAATTTTAGAGCCCGTTCATTTAGTGTTTGATACTTTTGATACTTTCTGAAAAATCCTTCACTGATCCACATTGTTGACATATTAATTAGTGCTAAGCCATGTTTAATGTGTACAATTACTATATTTGTGTTTAGTTTTTGGCATTAATAACACAATAATTAAATAATCCTCAAGCAATTTTTAGAGTCCATACATAAAAGCGTTTCAACTGCCTATTAGTTAGAAAATGGTTAACCTTTTGCTCTGCTATAATTTAGGAATAAAACTAGAATACACAGACTTTAAGTGCATCACATGCAGATATTGTAGTGTGATTGTATTAACTTCCCCACCCTTTGCACTTAAGGAAATGCATCTTTTACCAGGTAATTTATGTTTTCAACTGATAATGGCACTCGTGCTTAAAGATTACTTGAACATTGTGTACGATACATGAGCTTGTTGGATATAAAGCATATACAAATGTTGTTGTTTTGTTTTTTTACATAATACGTAACACGTTTGTATGATCTAAATAGCATCACATGAAATGCATGCACATTAGAATTTTATATGATAGAAATTAGTTAATATTACATACTGGTAAACTCCTTACATACCTAGATACTAATGTAACATCATCAAACATAACCAGTTAGACATAAATACTTAAATGTTTACCTTGTTTTCAAATTGCTTTCAAATTAACTGAAGCACATCTTTTATTTCGCGTTACAAAAATGTACACAGAAATTTCATTGACAAATTAAGAACTTCTCATTTCAGACAGACGGTAGTTTTTAGAAGTTAACCCATATTTAATACGCAATCCAGTTACTTCCAGTATATCTTCGATTTCTATCTATATACATTCATTACAAGTATTTCATACATTTGCAGTTGTTTACACAATTATAGATGTATTCTCCATTTGCTAAATTATACCAGCTCTCTTTAAGCACATAATTACTTCGAAGTTAAATAGCAAATCCCAGTTTTAAATCCAATATCTTATTTACACCAAAATCAACTAAAATCATGACAAATACCCAACTTAAATTAAAAATATCCATACTGTTATCTACAACGCATCTGTTCATTTGTAACACTGCTTTAAACCACTTCAAATTTTAATTTCCCTTTAAACATGTTCAGTTTATCCTCACTGTTTATTAGGGGTGTAACCATATCACTGACCCATACCGCGATATATAGCAATATTTTGAAATATATCGTGATATATACCGTGATATATTGCACATATTAAAATGCACCGTTTCTTTTCCCTATCTCACTAAAAATTACCTACGTTTGTGACTTTCAATATGTCTTAGACAGAGTACGCTCTGTTCATAGTTAAACTTAAATTAATTCACAAAAACATCGTAATGTTCAATATCTAGCGAACAAGACCAGAAACACCGTAAATCTCACCCAAGCTTTTGCATGTCAAATATTAAAATTGAGGTTCACATGTATGCATTTTTGAAGACATTTATATCAATACAACTTTTAAACAAAATAATTTTGTTAAGATATTTGACATAAACCCATGTTCGCGTTTTTTATAATATTTTTCATGTGTGTATTAGAAAGACACATTATATCAACTATCCAAAATAGGTCTATAATTCAGTAAATAATGAACTGATAATTTGTCACAGTTTTAACAGTATTAACGTTTTAGTCTTCCATTGCATATGTTCACATATTACATTTTCAAAATCAATAATTAGGTTTCGATAGAAATTAATCTATTACGTCATTATCAACATTGTAATTTGGAGCAAAATCACCACAACCTTGACAACAACAAAATACCCATAAAATAACACTTATTTCATGAACAGACATTGTAAACGCACAAACAGTACATATCGTAAAATATCGGTATGTAATTTACATATCGCGATATATTACCGCGAGATCTGATGCCGCGATATATTACCGCGAGATCTGATGCCGCGATATATTACTGCGAGATCTGATGCCGCGATATATTACCGCGAGATCTGATGCCGCGATATATTACCGCGAGATCTGATGCCGCGATATACCGGTATACCGATATATCGTCACACCCCTACTGTTTACCATCACCGCATTACTTTGTTTTTATCATTTTACTGCCCTTTTTACGTGACCAGAGTTTAAATTTCAAAATTATGAAATGGATTGTGAACTTCTAAAAGCAGCCTTATTTTATTGACTTAAAGGGCTTATTTAAAGGGCGGTGTATTATGATTTTATCTTTTCTATGCAAATGAAACATCTTACATAAATGAAACATCTAACTACAATACAACTGATTGTCATTGACACAAATACTTTGAAGGGGACTTGTTCAAAGACGATCGCAAAGTTTAAACAATTTCAACAAGAAAAAGCATAAAAAGTGGCATAATCACATGGAATATAACCTTTAACCCTGGATTAAAAATCTGATGAGCTAACCTCTAGACCAGCCCGACTAATTTACTGTAAGGTGTATATTTAACACTGCGTACATAAAACATGTGTAATATTTACATTTCTTTTATTTTTTTAATGTGTGACAAAACAAAAAAATGTTGTGTTTTTTTCTTCTGTGGATACATCCCTTAAATGTAAAATGGAAAATGAAATGTTATTGTCACTGCTCATCTTAAATCGGTCAAGCTGTTATACTATTTGAATAATCTAAATGACTTGAACTGTGGATATGTATTTTGTGTGTAATTTGCTTCACAACTTCATCAGTTAAAGATGCATCACACTTTAAAATCATTAAAAAAAAAATAATCAAAGGTACAGTAATACACAAATATATTAAACTATTAAATTATAAAAACTATTATGAATGAGCATATAAAATTATACAAGGCTGTAACGTAGATATCGTTTAGTCAATGTGTACAATAGACCGATCCGGGTTTTGCCACGAATAGTTAAAACTCCTCCCCAGCTATTGTTAAAGGATTAATTTCCTTTCATCGAAAATCAGAAACATTACAACGTGCTCATTTGAATATCACAAACATTACGCACGTGCTCTTTTGTATGAAATAGTTTAACCGCTAAACACGTGATATTCAAGTGCGATGATTGGATAAAATTGCAGATTAATGTGAATATGATTGACATTTGTGGAAGCGTCAATTTATATGCATAATGTTTAAACATAGGCAAAAAGTATGGTCGCTTTAAAAACCTTTGTTTATATTTTGTATATATTCAATATGAGTTATTTTCACAATATATCAGTCCAATGCTCGCATTACGTTGACATATTATATACACTATTAATATTTTAATCTCTATTTGCTATGACTATCTTACATCTATTTTCTAATTGTATTATGATTGTGCAGGGTGATGCACAATTAATAGTTTTCGAAGATATTTTGATGAATGAGTTATTAAGGTCCATGGCGGACTTAAATTTGTACAGAGTATTTTAAAACTTTTCATGAATGCAATTATTTTTAATTTCAAAACAAAACTTTTAAACAAATACCTTTTACAAAACTACATAGTCACACAGTACATAGTTTTCATAATAGACAAGTAAAATAAACTGTTTTGAAATCTGTAGAGTGATGTTAGGTTTCATCCATCAAAATATAAGACTTATATATGAATCACATGGCGATAAGTTAATGATTCCCACTTTCCCAAATACCCATCCTACCCATTTTAACTTCCTGACGTAGCTAGTATGTTAAGTAGTTTAACCATCAAATATCAATGTACCCCGGAGCATAGCTATTTTATGAATACTGGTACAGTGTAATAGGGAAAAGCATGGAACTGATTGTTATGTCCGTCCGTTGTCCGTCCATACGAGGTTAACTAGATTTTACCGTTTCGTCTAGCACTTGGATACTTATACAGTTGTTGCTTATGACCATTCCTAATCCACCCATATCACCTAACCTCGCTTGACCTTGACCCTATTTGAGCTTATAATAATTCAAATGGGATATTTCTTGGTTATGACATTCTCTGGAAAGGCCAAATACAAACTCATGACAGACGATTGTGCAGCACGGTATGTTATCTCTTTTTGGAGATGCATTGAAAAAAGAGCCAATTATACTTCTGAGGTGGCGCTAATGACAGGAAGTAGTAGGAAAAAGTAAACAGTGATAGAAGGTGAGTTGGTTTTATATGTTTTATGACAATTTTAGTCACTGTTTTAAAAATTGGACAATATAGTGCGATTCGGAAATAATTTTATTACCTTCCAAAAATGTACAGAAGTATGAAGTCACAACGCATTTCAAAATGAGAGGACTTTTATAAGTCGAGACAATTTGGAAATCGAACCAGCTAATTTATTAGTTTGAACATATTAAGCCATAATTTACACACAATTAGAGCATTTATGGCATTACATAATTCATTTCGAACTGTATTATTTGCTGCGTTATCAAAAATGTTGGTTTCTGGTCGATTAAGCATATTATTTTGCAATTTCACGTACGAGGTGGAGCGAAAGAAATGGAGGTGGCGCTCAGAACAGGAGGTGAAGCCATTGCACGATACAAAATTGTTATTGATTTCAGCACGTATACCTTCTTTTTTTATCCATAAAATACTTTCTTTTTTAAAGAAGAAATGAATATGCCATACTGACAAAATATACAAGATAATCCACCGGGTTATTACCATTGACTTTCTACTAACAAGTTCTATACATGTAATATAATATATTCGGTATAGCGCAGCAAGCAGTTGTGACACCATTTCTTAATATGAGCTGCAAATGTCTCCATAGCAATATCGGGACGGGTGGAAGCTAATACACAGACAGGCGGATTGGTGGGTCGATTACTGTATACCACGATGTCAAGCAAATCGATATCAAACCAAATGAGAATATTATTAATTTGTTATTGTTTTTATTTGTCATTATATTTTTTGTAACACAGAAGATGTACATTATTAATCAGTTAAAAACACCTGTTTTTTAGATTAAGTATGCGCTATGGTACCCGTCGACGACGAGCCATGAAAATATACAGAAATTTAGTAGTGTCCTAGCTGTTACAGTGGAAACCGTTCTATAAATTGTCATATTAATTTATTCTTGCCACAAAATAATAAAAACAATACTTATATAACTATTAGATTTTGTATAAAATTCAACACGAAGTTTTGAAAATGTGACGAATCTTCGTAGGAATGATGTTTACAAGGTTCCAATGAGTTCGATTTCTATTCATTTACAAATCGTAAAAGACTCGTACACCTTACTTGAATTTGCAGACTCGTTAAGATAAACTGTATACATGTACTACAAAAGATACTGCTTAAGTGTGTTGTTTTTTTGTGACAAAATAAATGGTCAATATGATAATCCTGCTTATAGTCACGCAATCTCATTAAAATCAAATTCTAACGTTGTTAGGATCTGAAGACGTCGTATAACAGGTCACGTTCAAATGAGCTTCCGAACAATCAAATATTAGCTCTGCTGCGCCCAATAAAATTTGCTTTTTGCACAGCAAAGTTTTGCCACGGTTTTTGAAAAGGTGATGCATTTCCAGCTGATCCTCTGGAATAAATCATTAACAGTTAATGTTAACGTGGATAACAATGGATATAGTGGTACAATCGGCGAGTAAACATCCAAAGTTCACGTTAATTTCGTGCATAGTTTTTGTGGTTTATATATAAAGTTATACCTCAACCTTTTGAAGGCAACAATGTGATTGGCTCATGAAAAGGTCGTTTCAAAGTAACCCCTAATGAGAAGTCATCAGATCCAGTCAGCGGATAATATAGTAGCGTCAGACTGGATATGGTTTAAATGAGATTGATAGTCACGAAACGTAGAATGAAACGTTAATCAAAATATGTCAATTGTTCACACAGTATATCATGCATTGACTCCACCTCCTGTTCTGAGCGCCACCTCAATTGCTTTGGCTCCACTTCTTACGTGAAATTGCAAAATAATATGTTTAATCGACCTCAAACCAACATTTTTGATAACGCAGCAAATAATACATTTCGAAAGAAATTATTGTATGCCATAAATGCTTTAATTGTGTGTAAATTATGTCTTAATACGTTCAAAATCATCAATTCGCTGGTTCAAGTTCCACCATGTCACAACTTATAAGTCCTCACGTTTTGAAATGCGTTGTGACTTCATACTTATGTACATTTTTGGAAGGTATAATTGTTTCCGAATCGCACTACATTGTCCGATTTTGACAACAGTGTCTAAAGTTGTCATAAAACGTATAAAATCAACTAACCTTTTATCACTGTTTACTTTTTCCTACTACAACCTGTCAGAAGCGCCACCTCGGAAGTGTAATTGGCTCTTTTTCCAATGCATCTCCAAAAAGAGGCGGCGCCAGTGATTACAGACCGTGTGCAGGTTGATGCATCTTTTATAGTTTTGGATGATGTTCTGATGAAGGAGCGTGTCCATGATCGACTTCAATTTGTATAAAGGTGTTAATACCTTTTATCAATGCAATGATTTTTAATGTCAAAACAAAACTTTTAAACAAATACCTTTTTACAAAACTACCTTACATACATAGTTTAGTTAATATGGAAGTGAACTAAACCTGTTTTGAATTATATTGATTCACATTAGGTCTTCTGTACCAAAATATAAAGTTTTGATGGAGTAGAATGCAGGTCCATGATGGACTGAAATTGTAAAATGTTTTTTTTAACACTTTTCTTCAATGCAAATACTTTAAATTTCAATACAAAACTAACTTTTAAACAAATCTACCTCAGTCCTCACAACATAGTTTAGTTAATAGGCAAGTCAAATAAACTGTCTCAAGTCTATAGAGTCATGTTAGGTTTCATCTATCAAAATGTAAGACATATCTATGAATCACATGGCGATAAGTTAATGATTCCCCACTTTCCCACATACCCATGCTACCCATGTTAACTTCCTGACGTAGCTAGTATGATAAGTAGTTTAACCATCAAATATCATTGTGCCCTGGAGCATGGCTATGTTGTGAGTACTGGTACATTTTACATTGTAATAAGGAAAAGCGTAGAACTGATGTATATACTTTCCATTACTATATCAGACACAATACTGTCTTATGTTTGTATGTTTGACTGTCCTTAACAATGACATTACCGTTTTGTTATGCCCCCCCCCCCCCCCACCGGCGTCTATTGATGCGGGAGGCACATAGTGATTGATCTATTGTACGTTGTCCGTCCATATATGGTTAACTAGATTTTACCTTTTCGTCTAGCACCTGTATAGTTATTTAGTTGTTGCGTATGACCACCCCTAATCCACCCATATCACCCAACCTCACATGACCTTGACATTGACCTAATTTGGACTTAGAATAATTCAAATAGGCTTTTTATAGGTTAACGAGATTTTACGGTTTCTCTGGCACCAACACCGCTTACTACAACACTTGGATATTTACACAATTGTTACTTATCACCGTTCCCAATCCACTAATATCACCCAACCTCACTCTGACCTTGACCTTGACTTAATTTGGACTTAAAACTTTTAATGTTCACTATTTTTCCAGGATATACTCTCATATGACTAAAAACAAAACACTGTGTTGATAAACACACATGCCCCGGTTGGTGCTGGACAGCCCATTTAAATTATTTAATTTAAAAGCTCAATAATTTCCCCATGTTTCTGTATAATTCAAAAAAGACATGGTCATACAAAGTACAAGGTCTTTTTTTCTTGTGTGCGTGCTATAAAATCATAATATTACTTTACCACTTAGAAAACACTTAAATTATTATTGTTTTGTTACGGTCATGTATTTGTGGTGGAAAGGTTACCGGTACATTTAGCAGTTACATCTAAATTGTAAGGCATTATTTAAATAAACCATTGACTGTTGTATAATTATGTTATTTATTTAACGTATACTATATTTCTTCCATTTACTATTATCAATTTTGGCATACTAGGTAAAGGCCAAATACAAACTCATGACAGATTATTGTGCAGGCTGATGCACCTTTTAAAGTTTCGGATGATGTTTTATAGTTTCGGATGATGTTTTATAGTTTCGGATGATGTTTTATAGTTTCGTATGATGTTTTATAGTTTCGGATGATGTTTTATAGTTTCGGATGATGTTTTGATGAAGGAGCGTTTCCATGATTGACTTCAATTTGTACAAAGTTGTTAACACCTTATATCAATGCAATTATTTTTTATGTCAAAACAAAACTTTCAAACAAATACCTTTTACAAACACCCTTACATACATAGTTTAGTTAATATAGAAATAAAATAAACTGTTTTGAAGACTGTTGATTCACATTAGGTCTTCTCTACCAAAATATAAAGTTTTGATGGATTAGAATGCAGGTCCATAATGGATTTAAATTTTTACAAAGTGTTTAACACCTTTCATGAACGCAATTACTTTTAATTTCAAAACAAAACTTGTAAACAAATACCTTTTACAAAACTACATAGTCACATACATAGTTTTGGTAAGAGGCAAGTACATATACTGTGTTGAAGTCCGAGGCTGTAGATTTATGATAGGTCTACTAGGGCCCGTATTCACAAAGCTTCTTAGGGAAAACTTAAGTAAATTCCTGAAATTCATAAAATTCCTTAAGTCTCTGGCTGTTTCGTGTATCGGTCTTTTAACATCAAAATGTAGCAAACTTGTAAATATTGTTTATATGTTTAGTATTGCAGCCTTCTTTGTACAGAAATCATTGGATTTCACATAGAAAATTTGATCTGAAGTTTTCACTTAAGTACAACTTAAGTTAAGATTTCCCTTAGGAGCTTTGTGAATACCAGCCCCACTCTTATCAAAATATAGATACACATACGTTTTGGCGAATGAGAATGCGGATCAATGATGGACTCTTAAAATTTTACAAATGTTTTAAAGGGACCTGTTCACAAATTGGCAAATTGACAATTTTTAAAATTTTTGTTATAGATCCCAAAAATAGAATCACTCATTATATATAAACAAGCCCAATAATACTACTGACAAAGAAATATATTGAAAATATAGTGCCGTTTATGACAAACCCTCAATTGAAATGGATAAAATTATAAAGCGTTTGTAACGCAAATTCATCGGTATTATGGAAAACATGTGTATCACATGTGTTGAACTATACCGTTCAAATCACTACCAAGACTGTTAGTCAGAATTGCCGAGTGTTAAGCGCGACATATTTGTTTATCCATTCGCTCGTAGGTTCGAGTCCCGGCGAAGGCAACTCAATTTGTTTTCTTTATATTAGTTTTTGCAGTTAAGATATTAAATGGCATTTTTCAAAAATACAAAAATCTTTGAACAAGTCCCTTTAACACTTTCCACCAGTGCAGTGATTTTTGAATTGCAAAACAATACTTTTATCCATTGGGTAGTTCCGGGTCACTAGCGACAAAACCGCTCTCTTCATTTTAAATGTACTTTCAATCACGTAAACCTAAATATACTTTGGAAGACAGATATCTCCGCTTCATGATGCGTGTTTGAAATATTCGATAACATTAAGTAATGTTGTTAATATTTTGTTGAACAATATGCACTGATTGCGGGGGTTCCGAATCAATTACGTGTGTTCCGGGTCACTAGACACAACTGCTATTGTTTCCTTTAAGGTTTTTAAAAAAGCATTTTTAACTGTCAGTCTGACTTAGTAGTTGTCAAACAACATTACTACGAAGATATATTCATTTCAGGAAACCGGACAACAAATAATCACAAAATAATAATTATGGCATATTGACGATTTTCCCACGTTAGTCATATCTTATTTATATTTCATTTCATGTAGGATGTGTGTCAATATATGAACAGGTACAAAGCCATATAGCTTACATGGTCATGCACATGTTAGACTGCAACTATAAAATCATCTTACAATTTATCAACGTTTGTCAATGCTTTTGACTGGTAAAATTATACATGAAAATACCAGCTAAAAGAATTAAAATAATCTGCGAAATAAATGAAATCTGTACATTAACCGAAATGCGATAAACAATCCCAAATTCAGTCACGTACCCAATGTTTTAATTGTACATAGTTTCTGAACATACATGTATCACTAGTAACAGCCAGATCAACAATTTGATAACAATCATAAGCATATTGATACAATTAACAACCTAAGAATATATCAGTAACAAAACACATAATAATAGCATAAGATATACCGGTAACGTCATTCCAATGGTAACTTCAACACCCTAAAACACATACATACAACAGCAAAATGATAATGTGTCATCTGTAAATATAAAGCTGAATGGTACTCTAGACTATTACGTGAAGGACACTATAGATCGTTGAAAATAAAGGTATAGAAAAAAACACACATATATATGGAACTCATAGTCTCTGCTTCTATTAAAAAGACAGTATTTAACTATCTGTCAGCTTTTATATACATACAATAAATATAACATACACGTATACTATACGTGTTTACATCGATCAACTGTAATAATGATATTAAGATTAACTATCTGAATAAATTAAAACATAGAAGGGTCTTCTTTGTTCGCCCAACGGCTAGCACAAGTCTTCAGTTTGAAATACCACGAAAAGCTGTTATGTCATTTATTACTAATAGACGGGTAAATCAAACCTATGAGAAGCGTACCTATAATATACCCTCATGTGTGTAACAAATAATTCATATTGGTCAATAAATAATTGTCTTACATGGTGCATGAGTCAGCTGACCCAACCAACCACAAAAGATATTCCATAAAGCATATACGCAAGAAATTGCTCTTCAAATCCCCCTTAAACGATGATGTCCATTTACCGGACATTTTCGATGTTTTATCGCGATTAATAAAGCTTAGCCTAGTTTCTGCAACCTGCGTTCAGGTAGATTTTTAACCAAATTTTTCGAAGAAAAATTACGGTTATTAGATTGGGGTATGTCGTTTTGTGGCGGCGTCAACTTTTCGTTTCCGCTCTCTAACTAAAGAACGGATTGAGCTGTTGTAATGAAACTTCATACTTACATACCTTACATCGAGACCTCTCTTGGGAATGCATATGGGGTGGGTGGGGTCAAGGTCAAGGTCAATGTCACTGGTACTAAAAATAGAAAAATGGTTTCCGCTCAATAACTTGAGAACGCATTAAGATATGTTAATGAAACTTCATCAATAGATACCTTATATCGAGACCTCGCTTGGGATTGCATATGGGGTGGGTGGAGTCAATGTCGCCGTTACTAAAAATAAAAAAATAGTTTTTTCTCAATAACTTGAGAATGCATCGAGATATTTTAATGAAACTTCACACATGGATACCTGTTTTCGAGACCTCGCTTGGGATTGCATATGGGGTATGCGGGGTCAAGGTCAAGGTCACCGTTACTAAAACTAGAAAAACGGTTTCCGCTTAATAACTTAAGAATGCATCTAGATATTTTAATGAAACTTCATACATAGATATCTAATAATGAGACCTTGCTTGGGATTGCATATTGGGTGGGTGGGGTTAGGGTCAAGGTCACCGTTACAAAAAATAAAATAAAAAAGATTTGCTCAATAAATTGAGAACACATTGAGATATTTTAATGAAACTTTATATGTAGATACCTTATATCTAGACCTTGCTTGTGATTGCTTATGGGGTGGATGGGGTCAAGGTCAAGGTCATCATTACTAAAAATAAAAAAAAACGGTTTCCACTCAATACCTAGAGAACGAATTGAGATATTTTAATGAACATTTATATGTAGATACCTTATATCTTGACCTCGCTTGCAATTGCATATGGGGTGGGTGGGGTCAAGGTCAAGGTCATCATTACTAAAAATAAAAAAAAACGGTTTCCACTCAGTAACTTGAGAACGAATTTAGATTTTTAATTAAACTTCATATGTAGATATTGAGACCTCGCTTTGGATTGCAAGATTATAGTCACTATTTCCTAGACAAAGGTGTGTGACCTTCACCTTGCACCCAGAACTTTCTTTCATTATTGTGCTGACTTTTATGCATTTCGTTCGAAAAATTTGGTTTTCGTGGAATGTCCACGTTTCTTGTTCAACATATATTACTCATAAAACCCCGTTTCGGTTCATGGATCAGCATACAGATATGAAATTTTGGGGATTTACTGTGTCATAGTTTTGTTTATACGATAGTATAATAAACTGTTTTGATAGCTGTCGAGTAATGTTAGGTCTACTCGATCAAAATAAATATACTTATCTATGAGTAACATACCGGTGAGTAAATGATTCCCCACTTTCCCAAATACCATTGCTACCCGCGTTAACTTCCCGAAATAGCTCCTATGCTTAGTAGTTGAACTCTAATATCTCAAATATCATTGTGCCCCCAAAGCATGGCTATTTTATATGTATTGGTACATTGCAATATTTCTGTATCAGATATAATGCTTTAACGCTCAACCTACTGTCCAACTTTATAAAAATATCAGTCTCTTCCATTTGGAATGTTTGACTGGCCTGCCACAAAAGTCAATCATATTCAAGTTAATCTGCAATATTATCCACTCATCGCACTTGGATATCACGTGTTTAACGGTTAAACTATTTCATACAAAAGAGCACGTGTGTAATGTTTGTGATATTCGAAAGAGCACATGGTAATGTTTGTGATTTTCGATAAAAGGAAATTAATCCTTTAACAATAGCTGGGGAGGAGTTTAAACTATCCATAGCGAAACCCGGATCAATCTATACCACCTCTTGTGCGCGTGCGATAAAATCATAATACTTTACCGCTTAGAAAACACTTAAATTATAATTGTTTGAATCAGGGCATGCACTTGTGGTGAACATTTTAATCAGTACATTAAGCAGTAACATTTAAATTGTAATGCATTCTTTAAATAAACCATTAAATGTTGTATAATTATGTTATTTATTTAACTTATACTCTATTTCTAACCTTTGCAATCAATGATTACATACTTGGGACAGGTCAAATACAGATTCATGGCAGATAATTCTGCAATTGTCGAGTCGTTATTTTGCTAGAGTTGTCTCCCATGTGTATTTTAATTTGAAATTCAGGCTTGTAGTTTTTTTTAAGGTTTTCAGATTAAAAGAATATAAAAAAGTGTCCTTTGTTAACATATATTTTAATAATCCTTGGGAGTCATAAAAATGATCGCTGGTGATGTAAGTATGTTACATATTTCATGCTTGTATTAATGGGCTATCATATCATATTTTTAATGAAAACAAGAGTTTTATTATGAATATTTATGTGACTAAATATGAATATTATGAGACTTGTTCACAGATTGTTTGGTATAATTCATCAAACACCAAAACTGAAAAAGTAAATGTTGGCTAAATAAATAATTCAACAAAATAAGAAAAAAAGTGTTGTCACTATCGAAGAGAGACCCTATGACTTATAGACCAATGCAATGAGTATGTTTCATGGATGATTCAATTATACATGTCCAAAACTTTTCTGTATCGATAGCTTTATTTTGCTGCTTTATTTATACTCATCTTTTAAACAGTATAGCATGTATTGCCGTCACAATAAAAAAAGTGGAACTTTTCTGGTTTATTGCTTCCCAAATCCTTTAAGTTTCTCTCTATATATTTGTTAAAACACTGTCTGGTTTGTTTGTTTGTTTGTTTGCTGGCTTTTTGTTGTTGTGTTTTTGTGTGCTTGTGTTTGTTTTGTTGTTGTTGTTCATTTTAATTTGCTTTTGAGGAGGATTTTTTTGCATTCTTCAATTATTGGATTAAAACAAGATTAAAAGTACATGTATAATAAAACCACTAGTAGATTAAACTGTTTTATCCCATCAGTATGGAATATAATTTTCTAGTTAAATAAAAGGCTCCATAAAGTTTAAACATATTTGATGTATATATGCTCATGCATTTTATTATTTTCTTGCTTAAACTCGTTCCATTAATATACTGCATAAATGTCATTTGAAAGCAGTTCACACTTAGTGATATATTTTTCCAATATAGAATAGGTAAATATTTGAAAGTCTATGAACGATCTAAAACTTACTTTTATACAAGTATTGTATATTATCCAATAGAAATCAAAGCTAGCATGTAAACGACATTTTGATTGTATATATAATTGGTGAGTCGAAGTTTACGAACTGTGACCAAAGTTTTATTATTTTCTTGCTTAAACTGGTTCCATTAATATCACAAAATATTTCATATATATTAATTTGGAGAGTACACACTTAGTGCTATTTTTTTGACAATATAGAATTAAGAAAATTTATTTAAAAGTCTATGATCTAAAACTTAATCTTTAAGGGTTTTATTTAAATTAGCCAATGGAATTCAAAACTAACATGTAAACAACATTTTGATTTGCCAATATATATACTTTGTGAGTCGAAGTTTTAAATATGAACTGCGACCATAGTTTTATTATTTGCTTGCTTAAACTGGTTCCATTAATATCACAATATATTGCATATATATTATATTGGAGCAGTTCACACTAGTGCTATTTTTGCCAATATGCAATTAAGAAATTTTATTTCAAAGTATATGATTTGAAACTTAATCTTTAAGGTTTTTCTTTAAATTACCAGACGGAAATCAAAGCTAACGTGTTGTAGCGGATCCATGGTCAAGTGGTAACGCACTGGTTTCACAACCCAGGGGTCGCAGGTTCGATCCCCTGCTTCACCCTTACCTACTAACTCGTCTTTTGCATGAGACGTTAAACAGAGATGCAGTGTGCTAGGTGCTTCACACCGAGCACTAAAAGGGTCGCCTCTGGACTTGCACTAACCCCATAACCCAACTAACAAGTCTTCTGGGGGAGATGGCCATATGGGAGAGAATGCCGATGCACTCGATACAAAATGTACCACACACACACACACACACACACACACACGCACACACACACACACGCGCGCGCGCGCGCGCTAACATGTAAACGACATTTATATTGGTCATGACGACAGTAAAGCCCCCACGTGTTGTCACAGACTGTTAATCAACAAAACACATGTGAGTGACACCTTAGTGTAGCTTATACAAATGTCAGCCCCATGCAAATGAATCAAGTGTGTCATATCCAATCATTGCACACGGAAGTCACATGTTCTACTTTTAACCTAGTTCGCCCAAATGACCACGTGGTCAAGCTTGTGAAGGGTTTGTAAAGCTTGATGAATGGATAAGGCTGGAGAGGCGTTTAATATGTTAGAGGCAAACACTGGAAAAGTCTATGGACGGTTCCATACATGTGTCAATCACATGCAAATTAATCAATTTGTTATATCCAATCAGTGTACTCGGACCGATAACCTAGTTTTCACTAAATAGCACGTAGCTATAAGCTTGTGAAAAAAGCGTGCAACTAGATTAATAGAAATTAATTCTTTAACAAAAGGTGGAGAGGAATTTAAAATGTTATTTGCAACAAGAAATGTTTATTCTGATCGTACGTGGATAACATCCCAAAGTAGGAAGTTTAAACTAAACCCGAAATGTATTCTTAAACGTGAGTCAACAACAAAAGGAAAACCCCATTTAATACCTGTGCTAGATGACAATGTAAACACAGTGTGCAGTTTTGGTATTTGTTCTGAAGCTTTGATATTAAAGGAGCCATGTCTACGAAACGAGTGCCAACGAGACAAAATCAGTATAAACGAAACCTGAAATTTGGCTATTAATATTGGCACATAATAAAGTTTAAACCCATTTACAAATAATAAAAAAAGAGTTTACGCACTCTGATAAAAATTCAGTATATAATTTAGGTCGTATTTATTTGGCCATTTTCTTGTTGACATTTTGACGTCAGAATTGTGTCTGAGTATATATGTTTCTCAAAAGTCAGAATTGTGCCTGAGTATATATGTTTCTCACAAGTCAGAATTGTGTCTGAGTATATATGTTTCTCACAAGTCAGAATTGTGTCTGAGTATATTTGTTTCTCACAAGTCAGAATTGTGTTTGAGTATATATGTTTCTCACAAGTCAGGATAGTGCAGATGGTTAGAGCGCTGGCTATGGTCATTTGTTCTACCGATTCCGACTTTGCGCGTTCCGACTTTGCGCTTGGTTTCCAGTTTTCCAAGTTCATTTTTTTTATTGATTTGTTTTTATCAAAAATTTATCAAAATGTAGTGAATTATTCATACGTTGTCTAATGTTTACGCCTTTGTATTGCACATTTCCATAACATAGTAAAATTTGCATTGCTGCACATGTATGAGTTGTTCGTAGATAAAGGGATTTTAACAAGATAGTATTATATGCCTTGCTGTATGATTGTAGATGTTCGTAGATATAGTCCCTTTAACAACATAGCAACATTTGAATTGCTGTATGATAGAAGTTGTTCGTAGATATAGTCCCTTTAGCAACATAGCAACATTTGAATTGCTGTATGATAGAAGTTGTTCGTAGATATAGTCCTTTTAACAACATAGCAACATTTGAATTGCTGTATGATAGTAGTTGTTCGTAGATATAGTCCCTTTAACAACATAGCAACATTTGAATTGCGTTATGATAGTAGTTGTTCGTAGATATAGTCCCTTTAACAACATAGCAACATTTGGATTGCTGTATGATAGTTTGATGTCCGTAGACATGGTTCCTTTAACAAGATAGTATTATTTGCATTGCTGTATGATAGAAGTTGTTCGTAGCTATGGTCCCTTTAACAACATAGAAACATTTGCATTGCTGTATGATAGTGGTTGTTCGTAAATATAGTCCCTTTAAGGTAATGACTGCTAGCACGATACAAAAAACGTGTCCGTCTGTATACATTGTGGCAAATACATGTATAGTGTAAACACGGGCAAATGAAATGACAAATATAAAACGAAACACGAATAACTTAGGCTTAAACAAAATATGTTTGTTTCAGGTAACCCGACCTACCCTAAAAAAATGCCCCGACCCTAGAACATTTTATTGGGTTTGTCAGAATGATTTTTGGTTTATTTACCTTTTTCAATAATTAAATGTATTTTTGGATAATACGTGTTTTGTTTTGATAGTATCCACTTATAAACAATGTTTAAGGATATTACTGATATGTTTGAATATTTATTCAGTTTTAGAATTGACCATTTACCCCAAAAAACAACAACAACAAAAACAAATCCCGACCTATCTACCCTTATTTTTGTGGGCATGTTACCTGAAACAAACATATTTTTTACGGGTTTCCAGGGTTGAAAACCAGACGGTACCAACTGCTTTCAATTTCAAAAGCAATTGCTACCTTCTGGTTGTCAACCCTCGATTTATAAATAGTTGAATGGTGGAGGAGACAATACGAGTTATCTAGAACAAGTGTTGTAAAGGCCTCAGTTAACAAAGGTAATGCAATCATCAGATGTAATGTATGATGTAAGCAGTAGCGTATGGGGTGAAGATAAAAAGTTATAGACTTCCTCTTCGGTGAATGATTTAAACATTGAAATTTGATCACGTTTTATATTTATTTATAAACGTTTCGCATGTTAACCCTGATGTTTGATGCGCTGCTATAAAAACAAGTTATTGTATTCCGAGCTAGACAGATTTTGTATAAGGTTTTGATTGCACTATATATAGGACAGTACATGAGAAGTGAAAACGATCTCTGGGCGGGTATTCAAAAACCTTCGTTAAGTTAAATTTTATGAAATTCAGATCAAATTGTCTATGTGACTTGCACTTATTTGAGTTAATACGAGTGTAAATTAAGAAACATGTTTTAACCAGACTCAAACAATATACTGTTAAAAGACCTGTAAATGAAAAAGCCCCAGCCATAATGATGTTTGGTAAACGGACATTAGCCCCTCGGACATTTGCCCCTAGGATATTAGCCCCTTCCTCCAAAAATGCAAAGGCGGACATTAGCCGCTTCTTGAATTTTCCATGGCGAACAATAGCCCCTTCGCTAATTTTCAAACCCGGACATTAGCCCCTTTCATCTATAACAGCAGCTCCTTTTCAAGCAGCTAATAGGGCCCTTTTATGTTTAATAGGTGCAATATACATGTGTTTTGTTTGCATGTGTTAATATGCTTTTAGGTTAAAGCCAATGTGAAAATCATCCATCAGCCAAAGATGTTTTTGGTTTTTAGACTGTTGGCGCAAGCCAACAGGATTTAGTAGTTGTATTCAGAAATCGGTCTTGAGGGAACTATTTTTTTACTTTGCAGGCTACGAGTCAGTAAATCGATAAATTACTGCGCTTCGCTTGCTGAGCAGTGAGTCTTCCAGTTATCGATGCCACTTTCTATGAATAGATGACAAGAAATAGATCCGACTTAAAACACTAAAAACAATAATAATAATAATCCAGATAGTCCACATTTACAAGTGAATTCACGTTTTGTCTATTCACATAGGTATGTTAGCGTATCTGTTTGTCCTGTTTACTCGTTAACTGCGTACGTATTACATCATATTGCGTAAGTTTAACTACAGTGTATTGACTCAGTGCATATAGCCGAACAATCGTAACCACTCGATTGACGATTGCTCTTGTTTTTGACGTATGAATAAGAATTGAGGAAAAGCATTGTACATGTACTTCTTAACAGAGTTTTGAATTTATTTCTCTAATTTAACTTATTTTTAATAAAATTGGTATTTACTGAGCAAAGCGCTTGTGAAAAAAAGCACTGAACAATGATTTGAACTTATACGGTTAATCGACTATTGTTACCTGTTGTAGATTGACTTGTATGCATATAACTCTGTTTGCTTTTTAAATAAGTAGTTTGCACAAAATTATTTGCCTCCCACGAATTACAAAAACATAATGATGAGAATGTCGTAGATAAAAAGCATTGAATTAGACGCGCGCGCTATAAGTTTTAATTTGCAAAAGACTGGCCTGAATCTCCATCTTCAATTAGGTCAAATTTGAACTTATACCAATTGATTTAATGTTTCCTCCTTAAACTTGGCCTTTAAGACGCATTGTTGTGGGGCTTATTCTCCCACATTCTTGTTGATGCTAATTCCGGCCAATCTTTAAAGGGACATGTTCACAGATTATTGTATTTTTCAAATATGCCAATAAATGTCTAAACTGGAAAAACTAAAGCATCGGAACTCAGGTATTATAACAAGAAAAGCATCGAAGTGAAAAAGTGCCGCCACCGTGATCGAGCCCTCGACCTCGCCCGCGCCTCCAAATCACAAATTAGACGCGCAAACCGCTCAGCAAATCTGATTATGTACAATATATAATCTGATCTATACACGTTCGTGTAATTTTTATTTTATGTAAGTGATTCACGTGTTTTCAACAATTCCAACGAAACGACAGAACTGCAAAATATTCTATCATTTCGAGTTACAAACGCTTTATAATTTCATCCATTTCAACTGATGATTACTCGTCAACGAACCGTTATTTCCGATATATTTCCGTAGTGCTATTTAGCATTTACTCCTTTCTATACAGTCTATTATTTTGGGAATCTAGTTGTGAAAAAAAAAATTGAAATTGTCAATTCGTCAATTCGTGAACAGGCCCCTTTAAATAATGAACCATACTTTATGATAATCATGATAATCATAATTACAGAATTCGCCCGAGATTAAAAAGTGTCGTATTTATTAACAGCCAACATTCCAGTCCGCCTGTTGTCTCAAAGATAAATCCGCTGCTGCTGCTCTGCATTGGATCACTTTTACATATACATTCGAAAACAATGGGACACACACTGAAGAGGTTTCAGCATCATCGTTCACCACTGTCTGGGTCAACGAAAGAACAAACCACTTCACGCACAAGATATGTGCTTTCAAAACAAACGGAAAATAATGTAATTGTTCACATAAAACGAGTCAACCACCTCTCGCCCTTGTTTGGTACTGGTGGATTGGCGCCATTAATTGGCGGAAGAGCCCGTTATTCACGCGAAAGATTCTCAAGTTTTTGTTTCGTAACCAAGTGATTCAGTATGCATGTCCACAAGATAGATTTTAACTTTTAACGTACTGTTAGACAGTTAAATTTCTTCTTCGATCATTTCTTCATGTATGTACTCAACAAAAGTTATAACGCAGCAAATAGAAATTGTATTTTCTTTATTCATAATAATTTCAGTTGCGCCACGGTAAACACGAAAATCTTATATTCCAATATTTTGGTATGAACACATGCATGTATAACTCAAATAAAATCATAGCTGACATTTCAAGGTGAAATTCTTATAAATACAGAAAATACAACAATTCCATTTATTTCTATTTAGTGTGTTATAACTTTTGTTGGGTATATGTGTATATACAAGTATTTCAAAAGTGAAGAAAAAATATATAAGTAATTAATGTTCATTTTGTGCGAAGCAGGCATATTCTGTGCAAGTTTGGTAAACATATACTAGTATTATACCTAATACATGTAAGTGGCATTAGTAGACAATGTATTTCAGTTTTATACTGGTAGAAAGAATGACTGTCTCAAATAAATTGAGTAACCATATTCTTATTCATTTCCATGCAATTACGTGCGCACAAGCCTACACAAGAATTACGGAAACTGAAATAAAAGGAAATTCATAATTATGAATTAAATTTGCTTTCATTGAAGAACAATTAAAAGAATGCCAGACAACTTGCTCTATTGACCAATAAAAGCATACGTAAATGTAAGCGTCGTCTTGTAGATTATTTACAATTCAAGCCGATGGCTCACTCTAGCTGTTCTACATTAAATAAATCTATTCAAAGACTGGAAAATTCACAATTACCAACATGTTTGTCTCATGTTCCAAAAAGAAAAGTACGTCATATAGAAAGAAGCAAAAGCTGGTCAGTGGTCTGATGGTAACGCACTTGCTTTACAACCCGCGGGTCGCAGGTTCGAGCCCCCGCTTCACCCTAACCTACTGACTCGTCTTTCGCATGAGACGTTAAATCGAGGTGCAGTGTAATAGGTGCCTTGCTAGACCGTATACAGCTCACGCCGTATACAGCTTACGTGTGAGCTGTATGCGTTGGTTGACAACGTATACAACTTACGGTGGGCCATATTCGTTGGTTGAAAACGTATACAGCGTACGGTAGCTGTATACGTTGGATATATACATATACTTTTGAAATAGGTCTTTCGTCTTAACGTATATAGCTCACATTGTGATTGACTAGTATACAACATACATTATTGTGATTACTAGTATACTTGATCGTCATCACCATCTTCGTCGTAGTAGTAGAAGAAGTAGTTCTAGTAGCGGTAAAAGTAGAGCATCAGTGGTAGTAATAGCAGTAGCAGAAGCAATTGTGATTGTAGACGGACGGACGAAAGACGGACGCCGGACAAATAGGAAACTAACAGCTCACCCTCATCCACGGTAGAATAATGACACTTGTATTTTTTCTAATAAAAGTTACTGCGATTGAAGGACGAATGAACCGACGAACGGGCGGAATGGCGGACGGAAGGACGGACAGGAAGACAGACAGACTGCAGCAGCAGCAGCAACAACAACAGCAACTACATCATGCATTCGCAACAATGTGTTCATGACTACTTCTGCTGCTGCTGATGATGATGACGCTGTTGCTGACGACGACGACGACAATGATGATAATGATCATCGTCATCTTTTAGACATGATCTATATACGGCGATATGCATCATCTCGACGTATACAGCTTACGGTGAGCTGTATTCGGTGTAAGCTGTATACGGTTTTAAAGTCAACGTATACAGCTCACAAGTAAGCTGTATACGGCGTGAGCTGTATACGGTCTAACAGTGCCTCAGCCCGGGCACTAAAAGACCCAGGGTCGCCTCTGGCACGGGACGTCTCCTGTTTCTTGCCCTATCCCCCATTAACATGGTGTTTATGAAGAAACATCAATTGAAATTGTTAAAATTATAAAGTGGTTGTAATGCTTTTGGTACATTTATAAAACACGTGTATAACTAACACTGTGTCAATATACACTTTTATATACACAAGTTCAGTATGCCTAGAGTATAATGCTTCTTATGCTTTTGATCCGGTGATCGTAGGTTTGAGTCCCGGCGAAGGCATAGACCTACTTGGTTTTCTTCATTAGGCTTTCCAGAAAAATAATTGTGTTGGTTAGTGCTAATTCATTAGGTTTTGCAGAAACTATATTATTGGACACATTTAATACGAATATCTGTGAATAAATCCCTTTAAGGCCTTAAAAAAGTATGCTTGTTGCAGGTTACTTGCCCAAAATAATTAGGGTAGGTAGGTAGGGACTTTTTTTATTTTTTGTTTTACTTTGGTAAATGGTCAACTTGAAGATTCTAAAACTGAATGCATATTCAAAACGTGTCTCTAATATCATATAACATTGTTTTGAAGTTGATGCTATCAAAACAAAATACTTATCCAAAAAAAAATTATTGGACAAAAGTAAAATAAACAAAAAAATATCTGACCCACTCAATAAAATGTTTTAGGGTAGGTTGGATAACCTGAAACGAACATAATTTTTTTACGCCTAAATCAAGATTGGCATCTTCAGTCAATGGTTTTAGTACGAGCTGGACGTTAGTACCATGTTCAAAATACGGCATGTGACAGCTCACTCAAAATACAGACAACACTTAAAGCTAAAAGCACGACACATAACATGTATACAGAGTTTCACACACATTGCTAGAGTTAATAAAGATTGTGTTTATAAAACCGAGAATACAACTGAACTGATTTGAGGTGTCGTTGACTTAAGAATGCATACCGGTAATTTTAACACCCCACGGTTGACTTTGAATTTGTTGGAAAACAAGAGCTGACAGAGGACAGCGCGCTCGACTATACGAAGTATTTCAGTTGGTACATATTTTGGAAGGTGAAAGGGGCATACATTTGTTGAAATACAAAACTGAGTTAAGGCAATTATTTCATCAAAAAGATTCAAAGCTTCAAGTACAAACCTTATGTAGTTTATAAATTTAAAGACTTCGAAACAAAAACTATAACCCCAAAATCTATGTGAAAAGTGGGCATACCTCTGTCAAACTATAAAACAGAGTTATAGGGAATACTGGAGTTGAAGATATATTCCAAGTTTCAAGTGAATAACTTATATACTTCTGCAGTTACAAATCTTTTGAATACAAATTTTAACCAGTAAATCTATGTGAAAAAGGGGCATAACTCTGTCAAAAGACAAAACAGAGTTATGGGGAATGTTGCCCCTGATACTGGAGTTGATGACAGAGGTATATTCCAAGCTTTAAGTGAATTACTTATGTTGTTTTGAAGTTACAAAACTTTTGAATAAATACTGTAACCAAACTCAGACGCGGACGCCGACGCCGGGGATAGTAGGAAAACTCACCTATTCTTCAAATAGTCGATCTAAAAAAGGTCAACACGGGATTCAACTACAGCTAAACAATTATTTAATATGTCTGTTTAATTTTAAATAGTAGAATCAATACCTTAAAGGGGTACAATGAAATAACATTTGTTTCATCCTTAAAAGCCATACAACTTCGACCGCTCCTTAGACATCTCCTGGGAACAGTACACCATTTAAGCATACATTTAAGGTTCAGTAAAATTCAAATACCGAGGTGAAATATTGTTTATTAAAACACATAACATATTTATCGTCATATGATACATTTAATGGATTAGATAGATTATATAATACTGACAACTAGTGTATAATCTAGAACACGTCTTTCTGTATAAGAATTTAGACAATTTACTATATGCGCTTTCAAAAATACACTATATAATTACTACTACTGGTTCAACATACAAGATATGTTCTATCTGTTATTGCTTCGATAAAAATACAACGTTCAAACAGTATTTTCGTGCCCAATATTACAAAAAGCTCATGGCTATTAAAGGTTCAAGTGTTTAAAGGTTGTGAAATCAGTTTTTTTCTTTTTACATGTAATTTACAATCCATATTTACAAGCAACGCACTGCTGCTTAGATCTTCTCTGCTTGACATGATTTTTTTTCTCTGGCATTCACTTGAAGGATTTAAATATGATTAAAAAGTAATTTAAATGTATACGATCGCATATATGAACAACAAATAGAAATACATGTAGTGCAAATCGAAAGTTAAATAATCCTTTTTGATTATATAAACTACATAAATAATAAAGAACATCATTTTAACAATGTGGATCAAACCAACAACTCGATTTATTATCTTAACTAAGCCTTCAGGTAACAAAAGAAAACCTTGTTTAACACTGAGAGATAATTAGCAAACTCGTACAGCGATTAAACGTTTACAAAGTCCCCAAATGCGCAATACCAAAAACAATTGCTCGACCACTTTCACATCATGAGTAATATTATTAAAATTGAGTATCATATTATTTCCTGTATAAAACTATCAACAGACACTTAACCGCTAATAGGCACTTACATCACATGCCTTTCCATCATATATTGCTTTTTAAAGAGCTATGCTGTGGAATTCTTACTCAAAAGCTGTTGTTCAAAGAGGAACTGATAAGCCACACTGATGGTCACAAGGGAATAGTCATGGGCGTTTCCCTGCATGAACTGTGGACTGAGGTGTATCAGAAGATTAAGATGTGCGTACAGCTGCAGAAACTTCTGTGGTTCGAGTTTACGCAACAACAGAAGCAAAACGTCAAGAAAATCATCGGCACATAGGTCTGTCCTTGTAGTCTGATGCTTGGAAATCTGCTCCTCAATGAATTTCACTGCTCTGGTAAAGATTCGCAACTTGCTGAAAAATGAAACTGCCACATTTTCTTCATCAATTATCTTGTAAAAATGTTTGAACATCTTGTAAAATTGACTCCTTAGTAAATCCAGTTCACTAACATATGGCGCAAAGGACAAACATGTTCGCGTTTCAACAACATATTTTTCCGATAACGGCACATAAACTCCCTCTCTAGCACAATCGTGATTCGACACGTCTTTTGAACGTTCAAGCGACGGCTCCAACGTTTGTGACTGAACCTTGTCAGTTTGAAGCTCGCAAACGAAAGCATCTTGTTCCGTATCCTTCGAATCAACGTCAAGAATTCTGATCAATGACTGCGCTAGGTCGTCGTGTTGCGCACTATGTAATTCTTCGTCAGGCATATCTGCCGAAGACCTTTCCAAGTGATTTGTATGATGAATCTGCTCAGCTACCGTAGCATCATGTACGTCCATTGTATTAGGTCCATGCAGACTGTTTCCTGAAGAAAAAATAAATTTTCGTAAAGTGTCTTCCTCGAAATGGCCAACAGGTACTGAGTTTCTTTTCAGCCATTCGGCCAGACTAAAACATTGAGCTCTGTAGCTTTGTTCGTACACGTCACACATTTCTCGCATTAATTCATCTGCAACGTGTTGCTCGTAGCAAACGTACACCTTATTCACGAAATTGTTTTGCTGGTTATGAGAAATTTCCTTGGAGATCTCATCAGCCATCTCCATAATGTGATTGCTGATATCTTTACAAATGCGTTGACAGTCAGTTTTGGAAATGCTTCCCATCGACCATACTGATGAGAAACTTCGTTCTCTCTTCTCCACACCGCTGGTCTCAACTGATGGAATGTAAGATTTGGCCCTTGTTTGACAAGATCGCCGCCTTACGCTTGCGATACCAACTGTATTAATAAACTCTTCAGTCGACGGGGATAACGGTTCAAGAAATGACGGTCGCCCTGCAAATAATTCTTTGTCCCTTACCAACCGCCGGCATTGAGCTTTAATTCTCTGACAAAACGTGGTATACTTGCTTTTCAAACAATCGTTGTTCAAAACCGCTTTCACTTGCTCGTCTAGCGTCATCCAATCTTTTGGTAATTTACTGGCCCGGGAGTCAAAGAAATCAGTTTCATTTTCAAAAGCACTTTTCTTAATATTAAAACCATACGACTGACCGTCCGAATCAATTTCTTGAATGGTCAACAACACTGCTTCCCTTACACTTGAGATCTTTATTTTCGAATAAATCAAGTCTCTTATATCTCCACTCAACTGATCTATCTTTTCAGTTTCTCTAATATATACACTATGTGCGTCAGATTGTTTGCTGGACTGACGACGAAACTTTCTCTTCACGTGACTTCTACAGAGGACATTCTTTATTCCTTCTCGTGCTATCGTGGAAATATTTACGGCTTGCATAACAATGTCTCGTTCTGATCTTGCTTTGCTCAACCTTTGAATATCACTTTCGTTAGCTGAATCTCTTAATGGCTGTATTTCCTTTTCTTTTACTTCTAAATACTCATTCCATAACTTTATGTCTTTGCATATGTGCTTCAAAAGTATTTGCAGAAAGTCATCGTGTAGAGTCGAAACATACTTTTGACTATCAAAATTTTCATTTGTAAGAATGTGTTCTCTTCTTCTTGATAAATTCTTTTCTGCTGTCCTTTTCTTACCATCTGTCTCCTCAATTGTTTTCTCAACAAGTTCGTGCTGTTTTTCAATCTCATACTTTGCTTTCAAGACCACGTGACGGTGTTTTGGAAGGAATCGTACGTCAGGTAAAACAAAGACGTGAAGCAACTTCAAGATTTCTTCATAGCATATCGTACCGTCTTTATTAGGACAACGCAAATGAACAGTAATATTTCGGCTTGTTTCAAACAGGTCGTCTATGTTTGGATCAAAGTCATACAGATGTCCATCTCCAAACGTTTTATCTGAAAAATATATATAAATGGGTTTCAGTTTATGGAAATATATGGTCAGTTACTACAGTAAGTCATGGCATAACCGTAACAATAATAACATATCTGGGGCCATATTCCTAAAACATCTTAAGTTTGTTTTTAAATATTTTTACTTAAGTTCTAATTTTTGTTAAGTTATATTTTTTAAACTACATATAGATTAATGATTCCAATTAGAGTTAAGTAAATAGTAGTTAATAATAAGTTGATCATAAGTGAACACTAAGCAGAATTTTACGTGCACATGGAATAAAATGCTTAAGAAAAATGAAGATTTTTAGGCTAAGGATACGATTTTATTTAAGATGTTTCTGGAATATGGCCCCATATCGAATTTGCTGCAATGCAATGCAGTGACTAGATAATCACTGATAAATGTAGTATACGTAATGAATCAACCCTGGGTTACCGAGGGTTATCAATATCATACCCCATAAAAAAAAAAAAAAAAGTTCACACCTTTATCTCGAAAGAATTCCGACACTATGTCAGGTTTCAGTCCAGCTGGTTCCAGAGTATGAAGTCTGCGTGCCTGTTCATCAGTGTCACTGTTCCAGTATATGGCCCTGTTATCACAGTCTATGAAGATCGAGTCCAGAATCAGCACCTTGTACCAGAGGGCGGGTTCGATCCTCTCCTCGACATACGTGCCGACGCTTGGCCGATGACACTCCTTCAAGGTTACATTTGGGAGCCGGAAGATACGTCCCTCGCTCCTCAAGTAGACATACATGTCTACTGGATATATGTCCCCATTACAAAGAAAACATTATTGATGTCATCAAAATATCTGAGTGTGTACCTTTCGACGTTTTGTTCTATTGTCGTATAATTTATGTAATCAAAATGTCGATAGATGTAATCCTCATTGCTTTATACCATTGTCATGATAAAATAAATACGAGTTTATACATAACTATATTTCAAACCAGTAAAATCCCGAACTTACACTTTTAAATGATGTTGATCACACACTCAGTAACACAGCAAAATTATCCATTGTAATTTAGCATTAATTAAGCGTACACAATTGCTCTTCTATCTCGGGTTTCAGTCCGTCGTTATCCGAACAGTGAGTGAAAATAAACTATTATAATTCACGACACGGAAGTTTTTTGGCATGAGTGTACTTTGATGCATGTAAAGTTTCTCTTTATCTAAGGGTGATAACAACTTAAACAACGAATGCAAGTTTAATTTATTTAATACGCAAGCATTAACATGATTAAACTTTCATTAAACTAAATGAAGATGTAAAGCGTCATCCTTCGGTTCCGAAATAACGATACTTTCTTGTGCAAAATATGCAGATTTTATTTAAAATATATATATATATTGCATGCATCTTAAAATGTGTATGGAACGTATACTTACCATAAATCGACATTTTATCATTGATTTTCCCATTTGATAGGTGATCGGCCTCATTGCAATCGATTAGGCCGCTTTTCCATATGTCCGTATCCGCATCCGTATCCGCATCCATGTCCGCATAAATATTATACGGACGCGCTTTTCCATGAAGTCGAATATTTTAGTGTTCTTATTTGCAAATAGATACAAACTCTTCGTAAGAAGTTTTTAAACCGTTTAAATGAAGTCGCCTGCAAATATATGCCAGTATGCGAAAACATTCACATATGGTGTATTTTAAACAATGTAAAACTTCCAACAATACATACATTGTAAGTCATGACTCATTTAGAGGTTACTCGTTATTACCGAGTTATTGTACTCGGTGAGTCTTAGGTTAAGTTATCTCGGTGTATCTAGGCTTTTTTCCCATAGTTTTAAGTATAAACAATCTGTGTTGATCATGCTTAGTTACATACCATGTCGTCCGCATCCGCATATAATCGCTTACCGAGCGATTTCTTGCGGACGGCTTTTGCGGATGCGCTTTGCGGATACGGACTGCGGACACATGGAAACGGTCCAACTGATTTCAAGTTGTTCCATTTTTTGTGGATGCGGATTTGCGCATTGCGGATACGGACTATGGAAAAGCGCCATTACTCAATACATGTACATTCTGTATACGGGACCACAATATACAAATCACAAATCCGACTAAACGTAGTGTATATTCATAACTATAATCGATACAGTATGTATTCAACAAAGCATTAAACGGAAAACCGATTGATATATCGATTATTCTATTTTTTTTCATTAAACTTTAAATAACGCATTTGCATATACTGACTCGATGATCTACTTCAATAATACCACCACATCGCCAGTTAGACCACTTTTACACACGAAAAAAAAACGAAATTATCCGATGAGCTGGGGTTTACTGTATATAATCAGCGGTGGCGTAGTGGATATGGTGTCCGCCTAGCGATCGGGAGGTCCCGGATTCGATCTCCACTCTAGGAGCGTTCTCAAGATCCCCCCCCCGCGCCAAAAACCCCCACCAAGTACTGGTTCTACCCAGGAAACGGACTCGCGAGTGTCTCTGTAAGCCTTAGGCTTTCGATGCAATCGAGCTAAAATAAATGCTAGTAAGTTTAAACTAAACATTAATTTCGCGGAATGGGTGTTATCTTTCTCCGTTATGCATTATTAAATATGTGTTATGGCAGTTGTAATATCTTAATTTCAAATGTGTGTATGATAGTGCCTTTCCGTAGCTACGTGTAGTTCCTCAGTATGCTCTGTAACCCAACGGTTTGATTCATTGTATATGCACGGTTAGGCGACTCACCGGACCACCTCATTTCGATGTGATAAGAAACTGTCCGGTGGTGAATTCCACGGTGGTCCAGTGGAGTAAAAATATTGTAAACAATAAGTATGACTTTCCAATTTTGGAGTATTTTCTTATGATAAAGGTGCTTTTCAACAAGTCGGCCAACGTCATAGCCAGTAGGAATTATTAAAGAACACTCGTTCGTAGTTTCGTTAATTAATGTACAAAAATAAAGGCTGTGAAAGGATATGTCTATAATACTTTATGTACTGACATGTTTACCCGTCTGATCTCTTACTAAAACCCATTATACAGTATGAGACGACTGACGATGATCTTAAATACTAAAGTCTTCACATACGTATTACATATTATGCAATAATTTGTAATTTTGGTTAGTTTCCGGGGATTTCTTGAAATGAGGTTGTCCGGTGGTGCTGAGTTGGCCGATGTTCATGAAACCGAAAGTAGAATTGGTACACACAGTCTATAGCTTACAAAGCACCGGTGATTCTGTGCGATGCCAAACGATTCTGATGCATTCTTCACGAGGTCACGAAACAGTATGACAGACGAGCACACGGCGCAGTTTTAAAATTCTATTATTTTGGATCTGACTGGCGAGTGGCGACTGTGCTACACCAGCGTAAAACATTAACTGGGACTATCATCCAACTCTAGCTGGCTGCCGCCCGACTAGTTATCTATAAAGTTCGGTCGATCGTATACGTGAAGTTGGACTCCAAACGCACGTATACAATCACGACCGAACTTTATGGTGCAAGATACGGGTTATCAGTGACTTAGCTTCTATAAGGCAGAGTAGGTCCATATTAATAATTCATGTATAATTGATTTTCACATGATTGGAGTCATGAACTTTATTAGACACAGTAAGTACCTGCATATAATAAGTGTACATACATAATATCGCTAACAAAAGGGGCAACATACCGTATTTCGGGAACAGAAGTGTCACAGTCACAGTTTCACTTAAGTATTTCAAATGCACACGTGCTCTGTTAGGTTGAAGAGCATAGAATTGAAACACCATTGCCAGTAAATTATACCAGCGACGCACTGTCGTACTAAGAGCAGTTTTCAATGATGTCCGCACATCAATTTAGCTCAAGCCAAATCACTGAAAATCAGCCTCTATACTACACGGAGCTTGCGTAGAAAGGAGCGAAATACAAGAGTTTCATTGTTAACGAATGTCTGAAACATGGGGGTTTAAACAAATGTAAATTTAACGTATTTAAGTGACACATTAACTGCAAATAACAATGTTTTTTTTTATCAGTGTCTCAACAGATCAGTGGCAGAAGCTTTTTACCAGCGCAATTTAAAGTTAGCTTTCAGCACGTGCAGCTAGCATTCCCATAAATTTTCTTGTTATTTTGACAGTTGTATTGCACGTTTCTTCAAAATATCCCTTCCTCCTTAGTGCAAGTGCCTATACATTCTAGATACACGTAAATGTATGAATAAAGCAAAATCAAATCTACGGGGAAGTATTGATGTTTACCAAGCAAATACAGAGATCTAGATCTTTGGCAAATACAGTACGTGTGCACAAGGTTTTGCATTTTTCATTGAAAACATTGGTAAACAGTTTGTTATCAATTTTAGTTAGATGATCTAGCAATAAAGAGATAAAACGCACAATTTATTATTGTTTGTTTTGAAACGCGTGATAATGATGACCCTTAGGATTATGCCCGCGTTGGTTTGTCTGTTAGGGAAGAGCTTTGGTTTGTTTGTCTGTTAGGGAAGAGCTTTGGTTTGTCTGTCTGTTAGGGAAGAGCTTTGGTTTGTCTGTCTGTTAGGGAAGAGCTTTGGTTTGTCTGTCTGTTAGGGAAGAGCTTTGGTTTGTCTGTCTGTTAGGGACGAGCTTTGGTTTGTCTGTCTGTTAGGGAAGAGCTTTGGTTTGTCTGTCTGTTAGGGAAGAGCTTTGGTTTGTCTGTCTGTTAGGGAAGAGCTTTGGTTTGTCTGTCTGTTAGGGAAGAGCTTTGGTTTGTCTCTTTGTTAGGGAAGAGCTTTGGTTTGTCTGTCTGTTAGGGAAGAGCTTTGGTTTGTCTGTCTGTTAGGGAAGAGCTTTACGCCAACAAGTAATGAATGGATTTGCATACATTTTCTGAAAAGGTTGGAAATGGGCAAATGAAAAACATATCAGATATTGGCGGTGATCCGCGTCTGGATCCATTTTTTTTAACGATTCATCATCCTAAAATGGCCACCTTAAATCTTTAGTTGCACCACACTTGGGGGAAATTAGGCTAGCTGCCATGTCGGTGGTCCGAATTTTCGAGTGTTTTCCAGTTTTAAAATAAGCTGGTCGCAAATAAAACACGGTACACAATGATTTACAATGTATATACTGGTTTACTTCCCTGTAGATAAACTATTATCATTTAAGTAAATTTTAATCAGCTTACTCAAACTCGACGGGTAAATCAGTATATGTCAATTCTCAAGGAGAACCGTAACCTCTGAAACTCTTAAGGGGAGAAAACCCTCTTTTTTAAGTTATTATCATTTGATGGCATTTGTTATTTCACTACATTGCAGTTTATCTAAATGTAATAGATATGAAATAATAAATACGTCAAGGTTTTGTATCATAGTTTATTTGTGAACAAAATATATATTCCATAAATCACATATTTTTATAAACAAATAACTAACCATACAAAATAAAACAAGGCTTGTCATAGGATGTGACATATGCCCCCGAAGTATATGCTTTTCAGAGGAAGGCAACACAATGTCAGTAACATGTTGGCAAAAATGACCCTACAAAAAGAGTTATGGTTCTTGTACTCTGCACTACCCCTCAACATCCTCTATCAATATATGTGGCTTTATTTTAAATCTCTTCAATCCTAATGGAGTTATGCACTACACTAGAAAATTACCTGAAGTGCAAAAACTCCATAAATATTGAAGAAAGAGTTATGGTCCTTGTACTCTGCACTTCCCTTCAACGTCCTCTATCAATATATGTGGTTTTATTTCAAATCCCTTCAATACTAATGGAGTTATGCTCGGCACAAAACAAATTAACAACGGGTAATAACTCCATTAATATTGAAGAATGATTTATGGTCCTTGCACTCGGCACTTCCTCTCATTGTCCTCTTTCATTATATGAAGTTTCATTTGAATCCCTTCAATACTTATGGAGTTATGCTCGGCACAAGAATATTTAACAAAGGGCAATAACTCCGTAGTATTGAAGCACTAGTTATGGTCCTTGTAATTTGCAGTTTCTCTCATTGTCCACTACCATTCTATGGAGTTTCATTTGAATCCCTTCAATACTAACGGTAGAACGCTACACACAAGAAAATTAATTCTTTGCACATAAAAATAAAACAAAGGGCAATAACTCCACAAATATTGTAGAAAGAGTTGTGGTCCTTGCGCTCTGCACTTCCTCTAATTGTCCTCTATCATTATATTAAGTTTCATTTGAATCCCTTCAATTCTAATGGAGATGTGCTTCGCACAAGAAAATAAAACAAAGGGCAATAACTCCGTAAATATTAAAGAAAGAGTTATGGTCCTTGTGCTCTGCACTTCCTCTCATTGCCCTCTATCATTATATGAGGTTTTATTTGATCCCTTCAATACAAATGAAGTTATGCTCCGCACAAGAAAATTAAACAAAAGGGCAATAACTCCGTAAATATTGAAGAAAGAGTTGTGGTCCTTGTGCTCTGCACTTTCTCTCATTGTCCTCTATCAGTATACGAAGTTTCATTTGAATCCCTTCAATACTAATGGAGATATGCTCCGCAAAAAAAAATTAAACAAGAGGGCCATCATGGCCCTAGGTCGCTCTCCTGAGTTTAAGGCATCACAATGGCTAATAACAAGAGGGCAAAATGGCACTAAACCCCTTACCTGAGTAAAAAAATCTGGGCCTTGCAGGTTCAGAAGTTTTTTTAGTCTATATAAACCATGTGACCCACAGGGCGTGGCCACTTTCTACCCCAGCAGCATACTTTGCAAAATATTTGTAGTGGACCACTATTCAATGTTACATACCAAACATGAAACCACTGGGCCTTGCGGTTTCAGAGGAGAATATTTTAAAGTCATTTTGCTATTTAAATGTATATAAACCATGTGACCCCCAGGGGCATCATTGGAACAATCTGTGTAGAAGACCACACCACAATGTTTCACGCAAAATATAAAACCTCTGATCCTTACAGTTTCAACAAGGAAGATTTTTAAGGCCCACTATGTATATGCTTTTCAGAGGAAGTCTATATAAACCATGTGACCCCCGCGTCATGGCCACTTTTTACCCCAGGGGCATACTTTGAACAATCGTTGTAGAGGACTACTATACAATGTTACGTATCAAATACGAAAACACTCCGGTTTCAGAGGAGAGTTTATAGCATTTTACTATTTAAGTCTATATAAACAATGTGACCCCCAGGGCATGGCCAGTTTTGACCCCTGGGACATCATTTGAACAATCTTTGTAGGGGACAACTAAACAATGTTACATACCATATAGAAAACCTCTGGGCATAGCAGTTGCAGAGGAGATTTTTAAAGTCATTTTGCTATTTAACGTTTAAGTCTAAATAAACCATGTGACCCCCGGGGTGTGCCCAGTTTTGACCCCAGTGGCATCATTTGAACAATCTTAATCTTTGTAGAGGACCACCATACAATGTTACATACCAAATATGAAACCTCTGGGCCTTACGGTTTCAGAGGAGAAGATTTTTAAAGTCATTTTGCTAATTAAGTCTATATAAACCATGTGACCTCCGGGGTAGCCCAGTTTGACCCCAGTGGCATCATTTGAACAATCTTTGTAGAGGACCACTAAACAACGTTACATAACAAATATGAAACCTCTGGGCCTTGCAGTTTCAGAGGAGATTTTTGAAGTAATTTTGCTATTTGAGTCTATATAAACCATGTGACCCCCGGGTGTGCACAGTTTTGACCCCAAGGGCATCATTTAAACAATCTTTGTAGAGGACCACTACCGTAATTACTGAGTCATAAGTTGAGATTTTAAGCCTCTTAAATCGTGGTTATGAAGTACATTCGACTCATGAGTTCACAAACAATCGTAGCATATTATCTTGAAATATTTGTCAAATGCATTTTATTTCTTACCTGCATATTTGCTAATCCACACACTATAATCCATTCATAATTATCACAGTTTGCCCTTTCTATTAATTACCGACAATTAAGACAAAATGCATAACTGTTTCATTTTTAAATAAGATGCAAACTGTGAATGAAACTATCTACTCTATTTTAATTGAATTAATTTCCCTACTTTAGGCCCCAGCTAGACCATCAGCCACCAATAAAAAAATAAATAAACCTGCAGGCGAAACCAATGATTTTTGTGCATAGCATATTGCTAATTAAACTGTCTGGAACCGGTTTTTGTGTACATCAAGATCTGTTAAAAAGGATTTGGCAGTGATTTCAGCTTCAAGGCATTTACTGCAGACTGTACCATATACCTACTTATTAGGGCATACTCTGGCCAATTTCCAGATGGTGTTTTATGATCATTCTAACTCGACTTATGGACTGGTTATTATTAGAAATACGTTTCTGTAATCCATTTTAACTTCTTGCCTTATGAGACGGTTACACGTATTACTGGGTATTTACGGTATACAATGTTACATACCAAATATAAAACCTCTAGGCCTTGAGATTTCATAGATTTTTAAAGTCATTTTGCTATTGAAGTCAATATAAACCATGTGACACCCGGGGTGTGGCCAGTTTTTACCCCAGGGGCATTATTTGAACAAAGTTTGTAGAGGAGCACTATACAATGTTACATACCAAATATAAAACCTCTGCCAAGCGGTTTTAGAGAAGATTTTAAAAGTTTGTTTGCTATTTTAAGTCTATATTAACCATGTGACCCCTGGGGTGTGGCCAGTTTTGTACTAGGGGCATGATTTGAACAATCCTTGTAGATGACTACTATACAATGTTTCATACCAAATATAAAACCGCTGGGCCTTGCAATTTCAAAGGAGAAGATTTTTAAAGTCATTTTGCTATTTAAGTCTGAATAAACCATGTGACCCATAGGGTGTGGCCAATTTTGAACCCAGGGGCATCATTTTAACAATCTTTGTAAAGGACCACTATACAATGTTACCAACCAAATATGAAACCTCTAGGCCTTCAAGTTTCAGAGGAGAAGATTTGTGAAGTCATTTTGATATATAAGTCTATATAAACAATGTGACCCCCCGGGCGTGGCCAGTTTTGACCCCAGGGGCATTATTTGAACAATCTTTGTAGAGGACCACTAAACAATGTTATATATCAAATACGAAACCTCTGGGCCTTGCTGTTTCAGAGGAGAAGATTTTTAAAGTTATTTTTCTATACAAGTCTATATAAACCATGTAACCCCTGGGGCGTGGCCAGTTTTGACCCCAGGGGCATTATTTGAATAATCTTTGTAGAGGACCACTAGAGGATGTCACATATCAAATATGAAAGCTCTGAGCCTTGCGGTTTCATAGGAGAAGATTTTTAAAGTTTTTACTTTTTAAATCTATTTTTTTAGCTCTAGTGACGTCACCTACATATGCAGTGGACCGGAAAGATTTGAACAACTTTGAAAGAGGTCCACGCAAAGATCATTCCTGTGAAGTTTGGTGAAAATCTGCCAAGAGGTTTAGGAGATGTTGTTTAAATGAAAAGTTGACATTTACACACCCACGCACGCACGCACACAAGCACGACGGAAAACGGGCGATCACAAAAGCTCATCATGAGCACTTTGTGCTCAGGTGAGCTAAAAACGGGCAATTACTCTGTAAATATTGAAGAAAGAGTTGTGGTCCTTGTACTCTGTACTTCCTCTCATTGTCCTCTATCATTATATGAAGTTTCATTTGAATACCTTCAATACTAATGGAGTTATGCTCCGCACAAGAAGCGCGAGGGACAGACAGACGGACGGACGATGTGATTACTATATGCCCCCGGAGTTCCCTTCAGGGGCATAAAAATCCAAATCTTGAAAATAACGTAAATTATAGCCTTGTCTATAAATCCGTTAATAGTTTACTTTTCACAAAAGCAATATTCTGTTTACATTGTCACACAAGATCAATGCTATAAACACTAATTCAAACAGACCTTGTGTGTAACAGTATTGTGTTTGCTTGACATTTAAATGCTGTTCTATAAATATCATGTAGCCATGCATGCTCTGGGAATGTGAGTCAGTTGTGTCTAGGACGCTGTCCATTAAAGATTCTTATAAAACTGTAGTTAATATTCTCTATTCCTAAGGTGTACTTAAATGCACATTCGTAGCCACCTTTTAAACATTGTGTTAACAAAGCATTTATTATTATTATTTATTTATTTATTTTGAAGAACGCTTTTTATCATGAACAGATTTCAATTGGAAACACAATTATTTTTTTCCCTCTAACTCAGACTGATTAATTTTTATATGTTATGAATAAACAGAATTATAATAAACATAATGCAGTTAACAAAAGATCTTAAGAGTGTTATTTTTATTTCCCATTATTGAATATCAAAAAGAGCAAAACTATCTTCTTTAGAGAAAGATGCATAGCAAAATTGACAATAGCAGAATCTTTTATGGTTCCCTCTTTCTGCCCATCTGGGTTGGCCAAAAGATGAATATTGAATATTTTTTGCAATTATATATGAGGCGTTTCATGGAAAACCCGGGCTTAATGCATGCAAGTCAAGTGTCGTCCTGGATAAGCCTGTGCAGTCCGCACAGGCTAATCTAGGACGATACTTTCTGCTTTTATGGCCTTTTCTGTTTAAAGGAAGTCTCTTCTAAACATAAATGTACTGTAAGCGGAAACTACGCACATACATGTACATTTAGCCCGGGTTTCCCACGACACGCCTCATATATGTTTGCACATGTTCCATTACAAAAGAAATTACTATGATAAACATTCTAAGCCTGAAACACGAAATAACAAAAGGGCCATGATGGCCCAAAGCGCTCACCTGAGAACCGGTACAGATGAAGGCCATATTGTTGTGACAGGTTTGAAAATCAAGGTATCTGAACAATACGCAAAGGGGGATAGAATCAATTTGATTTAAAACATCGGTTAGTGCAATGGGCTACCTAAAGTATGATTTGGGTAGTGGATGTGTGGTGTTTTTGCTAATGGTTCTCAAATCATTTTTCTCGATATTCTTACTTGACCCTTTTTTCATTAAGTCAGTGACAATTCTGGAAAATGCAGAAACAGTAGATTTTGATGTCTTTTTCGCAGACAGTTTAAGAGCTCAGTTGGTAGAGCGCTGGATTGTCAATCCGGGAATGGTGAGTTCCAACCCCAGCCTGGCCACATAACTTGTGTGGGGATTGGTCATGAACTTATTTCTGCGGCCATTCTCCCCCTACCTCTGATTCAAGTAGGGCAGTTGTCTGTTACTGGCATAAGTATGTGCACGTAGTACTGGTAAACCGCTTAGATCGGCTAAGCTTGCCCAGGAAAAATGTGAGTAGATTAACTGACCGCCTTGATATAACTGTAATACTGTTAAAAATGGCGAAACATTCAAACAAACAAACAAACAGTTTTGGAGAACTAGTTGCAAAGCGATAATTGCGATGGCTGTGCTATAAGGTCAAGTTTTGCTTTTTCTTTGATAATTTTCTGTCCAATGATGATAAATGATGTTAATGCAGGCTCTGAAGCCATCATTGTTGCATGTACAAATAACTTCATGTAAGGTTTGCAATTGTTGGAAATCAAATTAAATCAATCAATTTTTAAGATCATATGCAACCTGTGTAAGTTTGGTCAACACTGAATAAAACAATTGTGTGTGCAAGCCAATCATTGATAACTTGTTGATTTTTTTTCCACACACAAAGGGCAATAACTCTGGTGTTAGATTGCTGAAGATTGGATGAAATATGAAGTCTCTATCCTGAATAATGTCCATTTTTGTATATTCTTTTTCACAAACAAATGGCAATAACTGCGGTGTTTCTGGTCTGATTTTGTTTATATTCAACTTGACCTGTAATCTTATGGTCATAGACAAACTGTGCAAGACTGATGAAGATTGGATGAAAAATGAAGTCGCTATCCTAAATAATTTCCATTTTTGCATACTTTTTTTTCACAAAGGGCAATAATTCCGGTGTTTCTGGTTCGATCTTGCTTATATTCTACTTCAACTTTAATCTCATGGTCATAGACAAACTGTGCAAGATTGGTGAAGATGGGATGAACAAGAGCTGTCAGAGGACAGCGCGCTCGACTATTCTCAGTTTTTCAGTTGGTACATATTTTAGAAAGTGGAAGGGGCATACATTTGTTGAAATGCAAAACTGAGTAACGGCAATAATTTTATCAAATTATTCCAAGTTTTAGGTGAAAACCTTATGTAGTTAATAACTTGTGTAGTTTGAAAGTTATAAGAGTTTTGAATATAAACTTTTTTTGACCAGAAAATCTATTTGAAAAGGGGGCATAACTCCGACAAATGCCAAACAGAGTTATATATTGCCCTTGATACTAAGGTTGATGACATTGAAAGGTATGTTCCTATTTTCAAGTGACTAACTTCTGTAGTTCTGAAGTTACAAAAGTTTTGAATATAAATTTAACCAGAAAATGTATATGAAACTGGGGCATAACTCTCTAAAAATACTCTCTCAAAATACAAAACAGAGTTTCAGGCCCCTGCAATGGAGTTGATGACAAAGGTTTATTCAAGTTTCAAGTGAATACCCTATGTAGTTCTGAAGTTACAAAACTTCTAAATATAAATTTAACCAGAAAATCCACGTGAACAAGAGGGCCACGATGGCCCTAGGTCGCTCACCTGAGTTTAAGGCACCATAATGGCTTATAACAATAGGTCAATTGGCACTAAACCACTTACCTGAGTATAAAGATCTGGACCTTGCTGTTTCAGAAGAATTTTATAGTATACAATTATAAACCATGTGACCAACAGGGCGTGGCCACTTTCTACTCCAGGGGAATAATTTGAACAATATTTGTAGTAAACAATGTTTCATACCAAATATGAAACTCTGGGTCTTGTGGTTTCAGAGGAAAAGATTTTTAAAGTCAACTTCCTGTATAAGTCTAAAGAAACCATGTTACACCCACGGCGTGGCCACTTTTTACCCCAAGGGCATCATTTGAACAATCTTTGTAGAGGATCACTATACAATGTTACATACCAAATACTTAATCACTGGGCCTTGCGGATTCAGAGGAGAAGATTTTTGAAGTCATTTTGCTATTTAAGTCTATATAAACCATGTGACCCCCAGGGCGTGGTCAGTTTTGACCCCAGGGGTATCATTTGAACAATCTTTGTAGAGGACCACTACACAATGATTCATACAAAATATTAAACCTCAGGACCTTACGGTTTCAAAGGAGATTTTTAAGGCCGACTTGCTATTTAAGTCTATATAAACCATGTGACTCCTGGGGCCTGGCCAGTTTTGACCCCAGGGGAATCATTTAAAGGATCTTTGTATAGGACCACTATACAATGTTACCAACCAAATATGAAACCTATGGGCCTTACGGTTTCAGAAGAGACGATTTTTAAAGTCACTTTGCTATTTGTGAATATATAAACCATGTGACCCCCGGGGTGTGGATACTTTTGACCCCAGGGGCATCATCTGAATAATCTTTGTAGAGCTGACCACCATACAATGTAATATACCAAATATGAAACCTCTGGCCCTTGCAGTTTCAGAGGAGAAAACTTTTAAAGTCAATTTGTTATTTAAGTCTATACCAACCATGTGACCCCTGGGGCGTGGCCAGTTTTGACCCTTGGGGCATCGTTTGAACAATCTTTGCAGAGGACCACTACACAATTTTTCATGCAAAATATTAAACCTCTGAGCCGTACGATTTCAAAGGAGATTTTTAAGGCCAACTTGCTATTTCAGTCTATATAAACCATGTGACCCCCGGGTCATGGCCATTTTTTACCCCAGGGGCATAATTTGAACAGTCTTTGTAGAGGACCACTATACCTTGTTAAATACCAAATGTGAAACCGTTGGGCCTAGCAGTTTCAGAGGAGAAGATTTTTAAAGTCATTTTGCTATTTAAGTCTATATAAACCATGTGACCCCTGGGGCTTGACCAGTTTTGACCCCAGGGGAATCAGTTGAACAATCTTTGTAGAGGACAACTAGACAATGTTACCAACCAAATACAAAACCTCTGGGCCTTGGGGTTTTAGAGGAGAATATTTTTTTTAAAGCCATTTTGCTATTTTAGTCTATATAAACCATGTGACCCACGGAGGGTGGCCCGTTTTGACCCCAGATGCATCATTTGAACAATCTTTGCAGAGGACCAATATACAATGTTATCTACCAAATATGAAACCTCTGGCCCTTGCGGTTTCAGAGGAGAAGATTTTTAAAGTCATTTTGCTATTTAAGTCTATATAAACCATATGAACCCTGGGGCGTGGCCAGTTTTGAAACCTGGGGCATCATTTGAGCAATCTTTGTAGAGGACCACTATACAATGTTACATACCAACTATGAAACCTCTGGGTGTTGCGGTTTCAGGACAAGATTTTAAAACTTATTTCGCTGTTTAAGTCTATATAAACCATGTGAACCCTCGGGCGTTGCCAGTTTTGATCCGATGGCCCTCATTTGAACAATCTTTGTAGAGGATCACTATACAATGTTAGATACCAAATATGAAACCTCTGGGCCTTGCAGTTTCAGAGAAGATTTTTAATGTCATTTTTCTATTTTAGTCTATATATACCATGTGACCTTGGGGAGTGGCCAATTTTGACCCCAGGGGCATAATTTTAACAATCTTCGTAGAGGACCACTATACAATGTTACATCTCAAATATGAAACCTCTGGTCTTTGAGGTTTCAGAGGAGAAGATTTTTAAAGTCATATTGCAATTTAAGTCTATATAAACCATGTGACCCCTGGGGCGTGGCCAGTTTTGATCCCATAGGCATGATTTGAACAAACTTTGTAGAGAACCACTGTAGGATGTTACATACCACATAGGAAACCTCTGGGCCATGCGGTTTTAGAGGAGATTTTAAAACTCATTTTGGTATTTAGGTCTATATAAATCATGTGACCCCCGGAGCGTGGCCAATTTTGACCCCAGGGGAAATAATTTGAAAATCTTTGTAGAGGACCACTAGACGATGTCACATATCAAATATGAAAGCGCTAAGCCATGCGGTTTTAGAGGAGAATATTTTTAAAGTTTTCACTTTTTAAATCTATTTTTAGCTCAGGTGACCTACATATGCAGCGGACTGAAACGATTTGAGCAACTTTGAAAGAGGGTCACCCAAGGATCATTCCTGTGAAGTTTCGTGAAAATCTGCCAAGCAGTTTAGGAGGAAATGTCGAATGAATGAAAATGTTGATGCACGACGGACGACGCAAGACCAACAAAAGGCGATCACAAAAGCTAACCATGAGCACGTTGTGCTCAAGTGAGCTAAAAAGGGGCATAACTCTGTCAAAATACAAAACAGAGTTATAGGGATCATTGCCCCTAACACTGGAGTTGGTGACAAAGGTATAGTTTTGAAGTTACACAACTTTTGGATATAAACTTTAACCAGAAAATCAATGTGAAAAAGGGGCATAGCTCTGTTAAATTACAAAACAGAGTTAGCGGGAATGTTGCACCTGATGCTGGTGTTGATGACAAAGGTACATTCCAAGTTTCAATTGAATAACTTATGTAGTTTTGAATTATAAGACGTTTGAATATAAACTTTGACAAAAAATTAGACGTGGACACCGACGCCGGTGGTAGTAGGAAAGCTCACCTATTCTTCATATAGTCGAGCTAAAAATGAAGTCTCTATCCTGAATAATGTCCATTTTTGTATATTTTTTCATAAAGAAAGGGCAAAACAGGATGTGGCCCATTTTTGGCGTCTGCTGAGATCTGGTGGGTCATACACAAACTTCGTGCTCAGGTGACCTAAACATATCAAAGTTTACTTAATTTTTATAATTTTTGTAACCAAACAAACATTATCATATACACGCACAATTGTATCATCATATCACACAAATTGATTGGCAACATTATTAAATATATCTGCATGAATAAGACTATGTCATGTATTAGATTGTCTTCCATCAACATGGTATCCATTGGGTACCTATAGAAATTTAATGTAACACAGTGTCTGTCAAGCTTTTAATAAAAAAATTTATGATTTTGTTTTACATGTAACTTGAAAATCGTACAATATGTTTTGGGGAATTTTGAAAATAATTGGAAAATCATTTTATATGTTTAAATTAGAAAGGACATCTTGAAGAGATGATGCAAACTTTTGTTGTTGTCTGCAATTAACACATACATATTTTGAATATAAGAACATGCTATATTAAATGGATCTGAGTATGTTCACAAACTAAAACGAAACAATGAATAAATAAATGCATAAATATAATATTAGGAACACATGTAGAATATATAAAATAGCATTATGAAACTAAACAACAGTCAGCAGTTTATTTGTATGTTTAAAAAATGCAATATGCTACAAAGCCAATTACACCTAGAATGCATTTGTAAAAGTGAAGACAATTTACATTATTATTTACTCCTAAAATATGTTTTAAATGCTCATCTCTTAAGCAGTAGGCAACAAAATTGTGCTGAATTCATTGGCACCTTTGAAGTTTAAAAAAAAAAATGTTCATATGTACATATAGCACTAGTTTACTACAATCAGTAAGTGTGTAACTTGTGTTTTTATTTTCATGGTAAATTGTAAATTTTTGAAAGTTGAATGGTAGCAAAAGCACCCATTATTTTAGATGTAAAAATGATAAACACAACACAAATTATAAACCCATTTCATTTATAAAATATATATGTACAGTACATTTATAAGTCAACATCTTGTTCAAATAGTATGGCAAGTGTATACCACAGTAAATTAAAGATAAAACATAAAATACTGTGCTAAATAGGGTACTGTAAAGAAAAGTAGAAAACAAAAACATTCTTTAAAGGGACTATGTCATCGAAAAGGGCCTCAAGGGGCAATTTCTTAAAAAATTCTGAAATTCAGATATTAATACTGACATATAATAATGATTAAAACAGGGTATTTATAACGAAAAAAGGGTGCACACATTCTGAGATAAAACTAAATTTAAAATATGAGTCTTGTTTGTTTGACTCTTTCCATGTTTACATTTTGATGTCATAATTGTATTTTCTTTAAAACCATAGTTTACACTCTACTTCTTACCAAGAATGATAGCGCAGTTGGTTAATGGGCTGCCTACTGTCATTTCTTCATATGACTTCTAAGTCGTGAGTTTGATCCCTACTTGGGGTTTTATTTTTCCAGACATTTTTGCTTATTTGTTTTTATCAAATATCTTATTGTGTATTACATTATGTTTTATTTATTTAATGCACATGTCTTTATAAAGGGCACTTCTATCATACAATAACATATAAAATGTAATAAGAATGCAATTTTTCGAAGACATAGTCCCTTTAAAGTTAAATGTCGCATATTTGAAATCAGGACAATAGTCATATATAGGAATACACAATGCTGTTTCTGAGGCTGTAAAATTATCTCTGTTAGTCATTATAAAATGACTGACATCATTTTAATTACTGTATTGACCAAACTATTTTTCGTAAAAAAATACCCGGTATTTAAAGAAAATGTTTAAGGCAGTAGACAATGAAATGTACAATTTGATCACAAAAGTAACATGCTAAAAATAAACATCTTTTTAAACATTTTAATCATTACCAGCTCCTTTAGGCTCTGTGCTATAAAAATGAGGCGTGTCGTTGGGAAAACCGGTCTTCATGCATGTGCGTAAAGTGTCGTCCCGGATTAGCCTGTGCAGTCCGCACAGGCTAATCCAGGACGGTATTTTCCGCCTACAGTGGATTTATGTTTAAGATACTTCCTTGAAACAGAAAATACCATAGAAGCGAAAAGTGCCGTCCTGGATTAGCGGACTGCACAGGCTAATCCGGGACGACACTTTAGGCACATGCATTAAGACCGGTTTTCCCACGACGCGCCTCAAATGTATTTATAATAGATCAAAATACTCGAATTGTTCATTGTGTGCTGAAAAATATTGGTGTTACATTGTGAAATCACCAAACACAGCATGGAATGTGGATAAAGAAAACTGATTAATTAACGGGTAATTATCTTGACCTGCAGACAGACTTCAATATCGGAATACAACACACAAAACATTGAACGAAAACATAACCAGTAAATGAGCCAAACAAACGATCCAGCATAGCGATAATAAGAATCTTAAGAGTAGAGTATAAGTGTACAAGAAAATATTAATTTTTGTAATTGTAAATGAGACAACATATTGCACCAATTAATGTTTCATTGCATTAATGACTGAATTGATCAATTTCAAGTGTGAATACACAGCTCTTAGATAAAATTTAGCTAAATGGTACTAGTATTCCATAAATTTACATGTGAAGGTTATTTACTCATTTATAATGCGAAAGTTCAAATATTAAGGTTGGATTTAAACATTTGAAGGTGTTTATATATTTAATAAAAGCTTTCATTTATTTTACACCAAGATATCTATGCTGAACACTTTTTTTACATCATTCACTTCAATAAAGCTACCAGTATGTTTAGCAATATTTTAATAAATAGTTTAGGCAATACAATCTGAATATTAGTTAACAACAATGTATGGTAACAATAACAAATACAATGTATACACATATTACCATACCTACTGAAGTTAACATACTGAAGTCTAATAAAGTAGCTGCAGCTGATTGTCACGGGAAAATAGTCATGGGCACTGAAAGTAATCACCGTGGCCAATTCACCAAATGATTAGATCTAAAAGTGTAACACAAATTAAAATTCATACAAAGAATAACTACATACATGTAGCATCACTATTTTAAAAACAAATTAACCTTCTGAACACTAAAAAATAAAGTTTTAGGGGAAAAATAGTGCTTATAAATTGGGAAAAACATTATTATTTTGGGGGAAAATGGTAGATTTTTTGTCTCGTTTACATAGCCCATATACTGCACACACAAACAAAAACTCAGTACATAGTATATCCAAGCCTACAGGAGCTAACCTACTGAATTTTTATGCAGCAGCTGCTGTTCAAACAGGTGCTGATAAGCCACACTAATCGTCACAAGGGAATAGTCATGGGCGTTTCCCTGCATGAACTGTGGACTTAGGTGTATCAGAAGATTTAGGTGGGCGTACAGCTGCAGAAACTTCTTTGCGTCCAGTTTACGCAACAACAGAAGCAGAACGTCAAGAAAATCATCAGCACAAAGGTCTGTCCTTGTAGTCTGATGACTGGTAATCTGCACCTCAATGAATTTGATTGCTCTTGTGATGTTCCGTAATTTGCTAAAAAGCGTATTGGCAGCAATTTCATCATCAATTATCGTATAAAACTTTTCAAACAGTTTGTAAAACCTGCAGCGTAATGTTTGAAGCGTACTGACCTCTGGAACAACTGTATCACGTTTCCTCATTTCCACAGCAATTTCTTCCTCCTGTGAGTCACCTGGCCTCTTGTATACGATTTCTTCTACAAGCACTATGTCAGGGTCATCTGCACTATTTGTGCTCAGTGCCACAGGTTGTTCATCAACAGCTGTTGACTGTGGAACAATGAGATTATATTCACCCATTTCTGTTAGCGAATCTTCTGTGTTTGAATCTTCTTCTGTCTGGCTAACAGTTTCATCTTCAAACACACTATCATGTTGATGCTGCTGACTGAAAGCCGGTGACTGAGCGCTTTCAGCAAGATTGGGCGTATGAACTGTACCATCAGACTCAATTTCGAGATATTCCTCCAAACCCATGCCTAATGCTCCGATGAAAGACTGAGGCATAGACTCGCACTGCTGATCAAACTGGCTATATAGCTGATCAATAGGCAGTCCAGTCATGCTGACATAGCCTGTGGTAGCCCTCGCTCCTGCCCTGCCATTTTTGTCCTCCTCTACAGGGTTGTCCACACCAAAGTACATACTTATTGGTCGTGTTGCACTGTTATCAGATGGCTTATCAACCAATTTTCTAAATGTCTCTTCCCCATAGCCAATATCAGAAGCTGAATATCTTTTCAGCCATTCTGAAAGACTATAACATTGAGCTCTGTAACTCCGTTCATACAAACCACACAAAATTGGCATCAGTTCTTCTGACACATGTTGTTCATAGCAAATGTACACTTTGTTCACAAAATTTTGTTGCAGTTGTTGCCACTGGCTACCTTGAATTTCGCAAGCTAGTTCATACGCCATTTCCCCAATGTGCTTAGTTACATCTTTACAAATTCTTTCACAGTCAGCCCTTGATATGCTTCCCATTGACCACCTAGTTGAAAAACTGCGTTTCCTTGTCTGCACGCCATTAGGTGTAACAGGTGGGAAGTTTGAACACATTCTGGATCGTCCTCTTACGCTTTCCTCTCCAATAATATTGATGAACTCTTCCGTTTGAGGGGATAAAAGTTCCGCCATAGAGGGTATTCCGGTAAATAATTTAGTTTCCTCGACCAAACGCTGACACTGGTTTTTAATACGTTCGCAAAACTTTTCGTACTTGGTTCGGTAACCGACTTGCTTAACAATAAGGTAAGTCTTGACTTTGTCATTGAGTGTGGCCCAATCTTCCGGCAGTTTGTTCGGATCAAAGAGGTCAGTTTCATTTTCAAACGTACCTTTCTTTCTGTTAAAACCAAAGGACCGGCCATCAGTGTCTATTTCTTTGATTGTCAACAAAACTGCTTCTCTAACACTAGAAATTTTGATTTTAGAATAAATTATGTCTTTAATCTCCCCACTCAAAACATCAACCCTTTTACTCACTTCAATGTACAAGTCGTGAAATTCAGACTGTTTTGTTATCGTACGAGAAAATTTCTTTTTCACATGATTTCTGTAGATGACATTCCTGATTTCTTCCCTTGCTGTTGTGGCCTTCGTGATTGATTCCAGAATCTGGTCACGCTCTGTCCTTGCCTTTTCTAATTTTGATGAATCTTTCTTGATTTCCGAATCTCTATAGAGTTTAATTTCATGCTCATTCTGAAGTAAAGACTCATTTAGTTTCTTCAACTCTTTGTCTAAATGTTGAATAAAGACTTTCAAAAAACCATCGTGAAGTGATGCAACATATCTTTGACTAGAAAAGTTTTCAGTCTGTAGAATTTTATTCCTTAAATTCCTTAAAGAATTTTCTGTGTTCTTTTTCACTCGGTCTTTGTACTCAATGGCGTCCTCGATTTCACCATGTTGTTTTTCAATCTCAGATAGAACACTTTCAACGACAGGTTTATCCTTTGGATAAAAACAAACTTCTGGTAAAATAAACACATGTAGTAATTTTAACAACTCTACGTAGCACTTTCTGTTTCCTTCTTTGTCTATCAGGTCTGGATTTAAGTCTCTGCCTATGTTTCTGCTCGTTTCAAACAACTCATCAACATCTGGATCAAAGTCATAGAGCTGTCCATCTCGGGATATTTTTTCTGAATGAAAAGGAAATAATGTCAACACATTTATTAACACCTTTTTACTTCTGGTATGTTGATGTGAATTAAACATATTAGTACACATGTAGTGATGTAGTGATAAATCACTAATTTTTACATTTAAACAATTGAAACTTAAGATAGTTGTGAAGTTTCTACCATAAATCATGTTACTAATAAATACACATTCCTATGAGAAAGGTGTGTGTATTGTTCACTTAAACAAACTACTAAAGTCATTTGGGGTATAAAGGAGTTTAGGGTATACAGGATAACAATATAATAAAATGGTATATTTTACCATAAAGCACAATAATGGCACTAATGTCAATGATCTTAAACAGTTTAAATTACCTAGAAGAAAATCTGCAAGATATTGATAGATGATTAGATCAATCATTTTGAATTATGTTGATCAGTGCTCCAGATAGTCTGCCTATCCACATAAATTAGTGTACAAAATCTGGATTCAAATCCACTAGCCCGTTCAGGCTACCAGATTGGACATTTCACTTAAGCTCAAAACAAATAATATTTGGTGGAAATTTAAAAACTCTGGTATGTCTCCATTGGCAAGATATTTGTCCTTCCATGTATAAAGTTTCATTTAGTAAATTAATTTTTGAAACATTAAAATGAGACGCCAAGTCCTTAGCTATCTGTTAAACACCAAACAACTGTATAAAGATTAACAATGCTGATTAGAAACTTATTAAAACATAATGTTTGTTTGTTTTGTTCGGGTTTTTCGCCATTTTTAACAGTATTTCTGTCATATCACGACGGTCAGTTAACCTACTCACACTTTTCCTGGGCAAGCTTACCCGATCTAAGCGGTTTACCAGTACTAAGTTCACATACCTATGCCAGTAACTGACAACTGCCCTACTTGAATCAGAGGTAGGGGGAGAATGGCCGTAGAAATAATTTCATGACCAATCCCCACACAAGTTATGTGGCCGGGCTGGGGTTCGAACTCACGATCCCCGGATTTACAGTCTAGCGCTCTACCAACTGAGCTAGCCGGACCCGGCTTAAAACATAATACTCTATGGCATTATTGATATATAATGTTACATAAAAGAGTGTTATGTTAAGAAATAAACGTTGTAAATTTATACTTATTTCTGTCATACAAACCTTTATCGTGATAGTACTTTGACAAAAATCCTGGATTTAGCTCAAATGATGGCATAGCATGTATTTTACAGGATTCATCATCTTTATGACAGTTCCAGTATATGGCCCTGTTATCACAGTCTATGAAGATCGAGTCGAGAATCAGCACCTTGTACCAGAGGGCGGGTTCAATCCTCTCCTCAACGTATGTCCCAATACTTGGATGATGGCATTCCTTTAAAGTTACACTTGGAACTCGGATAACTTGTTCTTCACTCCTTAAGTACACATACATTGTCCGTGGTTCATTCTCATCCAACCAAATAAGAAAGATTACTCATCTGACGACTACATGTTGTACTGTCTTTGCTATCATCCATGATGACCTTAAAAATGTCAATAGTTCTTCCTGGTGTACATTGTAGGTCACATAAACTTATCTTTTGATCAATTCAAACTAAATAAAATCTTATCCATTAAACTTCATAATTTGATAGTTAGTTCTGTAACTGTCAGGTAACATTAAAATTTTTAATTTATTCTATTGTATTCATCAAAGAAGTTCTGTATGTTTCATAAACTCTATATTGAGTATTGTAAACACAAATTGTCTAAAACAGGAAGTGATTTCACGCCAGCTTTCAGTTCTCGACACAGGAAACCGCGGGTTTATTAACAATGTCAATGTGTCATTCAGCATTGTACTAACGGAAGTACAGTATCTTGATATTGTGTTTTACTGAAGTCATCTTGTTTGTGTTATACAATTATTTGTATTTGCATTTTACTTTCATACTGAAACAAACGAAACAACTATAACATTTGCAAATATTATGTCTAATTTACTTTTTGGGTGCCAACCGAGGTTACATACAACTTTTTTGATAGACGCCGATCACGTAAATCGGTCCAAGGTTAAACCGGTCACAATGTTGGCACACGGATTTAGTTAATTTTAATTTATAGTTATCTCAAAGATTTAATGATTTCTCTCGAATTAAGTGATTTGTTTATCTTTTTTGGTCCTAGATACAAGTCTTCAGACAACGAAGAGAATGTAAGATAAAACAGATTAATGGTAGATCATAGACTGGAAAATCGACATCAGACTCACTGTCCCATGTTAAAATAGTAAGCATGAATTAAAAATTGTTAAAACTTGAATGGTCCACAATTTATTCTCGTTGCAAAAATGATATAACAAATCATATAGCGTAAATTAAATATGTTAATATGTGACATTACCTTTAATATTTCAAATCAATAAATGCCAATTTTTGAACACAAATGGTTTCTTTGAAATTTATGCTCTTAATACACATTCAAATATTTGCTTCCTATTTTTATATTGTTAATTTAAAACCTGTGAGTGCCTGTGAACGTTTTTTTTTAAATCTTTCAAATTGTGAATATAAGTTGACACATTTCCATGTCATGTCAGTCGGAAAAGGTAGGGTACGAAATGACGTAAATGGGTACGAGTAGACCAAAAAGGGTACGGATTGACTCTGGTCTCTGGAAACCAGAAATGACGGTGCGAGTTAACCAATATGGATACGGGTTGACTAGTGTACGAGTTGACTAGGGTACGAGTTGAGCAGTAACCGTTTATGTTTCTAAATGCATTTGTGTTTGATCTCGTAGGTTAAGGTACGATGGCTGTAGGTTCGATCCCCAGTGGCGGCACATTGTTTTAAATTTTTGGTGCTTTTCTCGTTTAAATAGTTGAGTTCTTTAGTCACCTTAAGTTTTGCTAGTTTATACATTTAGTGGCATTTTAAAAAACAACAACAACTGTTAACACGTCCATTTTGTCAACAATTTTTTTAACACTGGCATTTATATTTCTTAGTTAATTATAACATTCGTAAACAACAACTCTTTTAAATCTATAAATTTGCATTTTGGGCCGTCATGACGTGGGCCGTCAAAGACTGCCCCATCATGGACTTGGACCGTCCCCGAAACCCTCTTTTGAAGACAACTTCTTTTTTAATCAGTAACCACCCATCACGGTATAGTCAAATGTGACTGCGCTGATGTATGCTGTAGATGTATATGTAGATATAGAACACCGAACAGTGTCTGTTTTATGTGACTGTAATGCACCTATCAATGTTTTCCATAGGGGGAGCGGCGGGCATTTACCGTACTTTAGACTGAAAGCGATTCCAGACAGGCAGGAATTTTACATTCCGAATGATTCCGGGTCCCGGGTATTATATTGTGTCTGTGATTTGTACAAATGTACTATATTCTAGATTGAAGACAATCAAGTCAACATAACACGAGCGTGTTCTTTCTACGAAGTTTATTCTAAGACTGCTGATAAGACCTGTGGCTAGCGCCGGGTAGTGTTCACGCATGCGCATAGAGATAAACATGCACGTGGTCCATATATTACATGCTCCTCTCTTTCAGAAGAAAAGATACTACATTGTAAAATTAACAATCAATATAATGTGTTTCATACATTTCCAATACCACAATGAAGTTATTTAAAATAATATTAATATTGATAAAATGTTCAAAATGTTGCTCGTGTCCGTTATCAGCCTATCACTAACTTTAGTGTTTATTTACAGTTATTTACATATCCACTGATCACCACTGTATAGTTTGCTTGGCTTCACAACTCTACCTGATCGTGTCTGATAAGGGCTATTTACAGGTGATGCTGAACTGTTAACTTGACCTTGGTCATTGCTGGGTTGAGTGGTACAGGGGGCTACAAATGGGGAATTCTGTGCCAAGATGTTCGGCTCGAAATCAGTGATTTCAGGAAAGCTCTCATTGGTTTTGCGTAACAGCCTACGATTACGACGATAAATTCCGCCGCTCCTAGTTTGCACTTCATAGGATCTTTCATTGTGAACCTTAGTGACTTTAGCTGGTAACCAAATTTTATCATGTTGCATTCGAACATATTCATTGACTTTCAGTTTTGGCAATGGTTTTGTAGACCTATCGAAATATTGCTTTTGTTTCTCTTTTTCTCCATGTTTGTAAGTTTGAACTTGTTTTGTGTTAACCGTCTTAGGAGTCAGATATTTGTGAGTGACAGGTAGTACAGATCTAGTGCGTCTGCCCATAAGCAGTTGTGCAGGGGTGTATCCAGATTTTAGAGGGGTGTTCCTGTACTCAAGAATGCATAGGTATGGTTCTTGTCCGCTTTCGCGCGCTTTTTGCAGTAAGCGCTTTGCTGTTTTCACCGCGTTTTCTGCTAGGCCATTCGATTGTGGGTGGAGTGGACTGGAAAATATTTGTGTAAAATTCCATTCCCTTGCAAAGTTTTTCATTTGTTCTGATGTGTATTGACCTGCATTGTCGGACATCAGTCTGTCTGGAATGCCATGTCTAGCAAATTGACATTGGAGTTTTCTAACAACTGTCGAGCTTTTCATGTCAGGTAGATAGTCAATTTCAACATAATTACTGTATGAGTCGACCGTGATCAGGTAGTCTTTATTGTCAAGTGTGAATATGTCAGTCGAGACATATTGCCATGGTCGCTGTGGTACATCATGTGAGATCAATGGTTCTTTTTGATTGGACTCTCTGTACTTCTGACAAGTACTACATTTCTGTACGAAGTCCGTAATTTGTTTTGACATACCTGGCCAAAACAATGCCTGTTTCGCCCTGAGTATTGTTTTCTCAATACCCATGTGGCTGCTGTGAACCGATTGCACCATTTCCTGTCGGACCGGTTCGGGGATGATTATGGTTTGACCTCTCAAGATTAGATCATCAGCACAGGATAGTTCATCCCTGTGGTTCCAGAATTCTAGGATTGACCTGTTACATTGTGACCTGGTTTCTGGCCATCCGTCCAAGATTGTGTTCTTTAACGTTTGCATCTGAGGGTCATTCTTTGTTGCTTCGCGAAGCAACTGAATTCGTCGGTCAGTTACGTTTAATGATTGCATAACAGTGTGTACGTGTAGGTCAAGGCCCTCTAGGTTGAATGTACCTGTGATTGGCTGTCTGGAAAGTAAGTCACTGATGGGAACTTGTTTCCCGCTCACGTGCTGTACGTCAAGGTCATATGCCTGCAACTGTAACATCATCCTTTGCAAACGGGGTGGGGCAATTGAAAGAGGCTTTTTCATGATTGCCGATAGAGGCTTATGATCAGAGTGTACGGTTACCTGTCTGCCATAAATGTACTGATGGAAACGTTTGCATCCGAACAGTATAGCTAACATCTCGCGCTCTATGTTCGCATAACCAGATTCTGTCTGGGTCAGTGTCTTTGACGCATAAGCGACTGGGCGGCCATCTTGAAATAAGGCTGCGCCGACACCATGTTTTGATGCATCGCATTCAAGTAAAACCTGTTTTTTAGGGTCAAAGAATGTCAATACGGGACTCTGGGTAATAACCTGCTTCATTTTGTTGAGTGCGTCCGTCTGTGCGTGGTCCCACATAAATTCAACATCTTTCTTAAGTAACGATCGCATGGGACTCGTTACTTCAGCGAGGTTTGGGGCAAATGTCTGCAAGTAGTTTACCATGCCTAGTATGGTTTCCAGTTCCGTTCTGTTCTGGGGAATACCTAGCTTTGTGATCGCTTCGATTTTAGAAGGATCAGGCTTAATTCCATCTGAGGTTATTACATGACCAAAGAATGTGACTACTTGTGCAGCAATTGTACATTTGTCCGGATTAAACCGTATGCCATTTGCACGTGCTCTCTCGAGGCAACGTAACAAATTAATGTCATGTTCCTTTCTGGTCGTTCCTGTGATCAAGAGGTCGTCAACAAGCGTTGTCAAACCAGTCAATCCGGTAAACACTTGATCCATTTTGTTTTGAAATATGTCTGACGACGCTGAAATTCCAAACGGAAGTCTTAGCCATTTGTATCGTCCGAAAACTGTACTGAATGTCGTCAATAATGATGACTCGTCGTCCAACTTAATACTCCAGTATGCATGTGTAATGTCTAGAGTACTGAAGTACTTAGCACCAGTCAGTTTCGACGTTATGTCGTCTAAGGTCGGCATTGCATAGTGTGGTCGTCGGATAGCATCGTTTAATGCTTTGGGATCTAGGCAAATTCTCAAATTGCCTGTTTTGGGTTTCTCTACAATCACAATTGAGTTTACCCAGTCCGTAGGTTCGGTGACCTTCGCAATAATGCCGTCACGCTCTAAGCGCTGTAGTTCGCATTGTAACGTATCTTTAAGTGCTTCCGGTACTCGTCTAGGCGGGTTAATTACAGGTACTGCATTGGGCTTAACGTGCAATTTGCAAACACCTGGAATAGTTCCGACGCCTTGAAATAGGTCACTGTAGTCACTCAAGACTGACTCCTTATCTAATGGGGTATTCCTGGTATTTTCCAAAGAATAGGTCAGTGTGATAAGACCTAAATCGACAGATGCTTGTAGGCTCAACAGAGGGGAAGCGTTACCGTCCACTATGTAGCACAGTGATTCGGTAATCTTATCTTTATATCTCAATGTCAGTTTGACCATCCCTTTCACCGGGAGTGTGTTGCCAGTATATGAGGTTAATCGGCTATCGGGAGGTTCCAACGGGGTTTTGAGGTGTAACGTGCGAAAGTGTTTCAAGGGTAGTACTACGACAGCACTGCCTGTGTCTAATTTAAATTGGATTGGGGTGCGGGAAGGACCAACGTTGACTTGAACAAATGCACGATCAGCATGAGAAGAAAGCTTTCTTACCGTATCAATGTTACATTTTCCGTCATAGCATTCATTTGAACTAATTGAATCATAATTTTCCCGACAATTGTCTCTGTCTGCTGTCAGTTCGTGCACTTTTTTGGAACGGCACACTTTTGCAAAATGGTTCATTTTGCCACAAATGTGACATGTCATTCCCCTTGCAGGGCACTTTGCAGTCTTGTCATGCATTCTTCCACAATAGTCACACGAATGTTTGTTCTGTTTCGTCCGTGCGTCTCTGGGTCGTGGTCGACTGTCTGCTGGAGGTCGCCGCGCATCGCTCCTGGGTCTCTGTGGTTTGATTTGATGAACATCTTGCTCTGTCATCGTCTTTAGCTGCTGCTGGGAGTACTCGAATGATTGCGCAATTTGTATTGCTTTGTCAACTGTCAGTTCCGCGCCGACATTGATGAGCTTCTCTCGAATTCTGGCAGAATTCGTACCAAATACGATTCGGTCGCGTATCATGTCGTCCATGTCATTAAAGTTGCAGTCTCTTGCTGTCAACCGCAGTCTGGTGACAAACGTGTCAATTGAGTCTTGGTTCTGAACTTCATTGTAGAATTTATACCGCGCGAATATCGGGTTCAGCTTCGGTTGTACATAATTTTGAAATCTTGTGTAATAGGTGTCCAGTTTCTTCGATTGTTCCTCGGTTATACCATTCCATGTTGCGTGAATGTCTCTTCCTTTTTCGCCCGTCCATAACAACAAATATGACACTTTTTCTTCTTCACTTTTTCCTTTTAGTGGACCAGAAAACATTAAGTTTACATGGCGCCTGAATCTGATCCACTGTTCAGGTAGATTTGAGTCTGACCAGTTCATACATGGCGGTGTTATTCCACTTAGTTCCATTTTGTAGATTAATGTTCACAAAATTAATAATCCAATCCCTTTTCTGACATCATGTTATATTGTGTCTGTGATTTGTACAAATGTACTATATTCTAGATTGAAGACAATCAAGTCAACATAACACGAGCGTGTTCTTTCTACGAAGTTTATTCTAAGACTGCTGATAAGACCTGTGGCTAGCGCCGGGTAGTGTTCACGCATGCGCATAGAGATAAACATGCACGTGGTCCATATATTACACCGGGGTAATAGACTTTGGTCGGATTTTAGATCCCGGTAATACAGGCCACCGGGCCATTTGATAGGCGTACATCATCTTCCACTGATGGGATATAGACAAATATGCTTGACTCTAGGGTGAAGAATTCGACCCCAAAAAAATAAAATTTGTCAAATTCCCCAGGGTCAGTCCTGGTGGGAAATATTGATAGGTGCATAACGGCTGGTTTATGGTGCCCGCTTTAACGAATATGTAACGATTCGCCCCATATGAATAACGATTCGCCCATCATAATATATTTGTTGTACAGTTAATGTTTATTTGGTTTTAGTGTGTAGAAAATTACAAACTATAGTTCTTAATCCACCAATCAATCGGTAAAGCAAATAATCTAAAAAAATTAGCATTATTATTCAAGCATTTCTTAGCTTATTAATGCATAGAGAAAATGTGTCATTTTAAATAAGAAAAAATTTCGTTTTTGTGTTTTTGTATTTATTTATTTAATGTGTAATAAATACGTTTTAAGGGGAAATTCAAGTCAACATTTATTTAAAGGCTTCGCAAAAGCAGAATTGTTTTGAATGTTGTTTTTTTTTGCATTTGAACTTTACAAAACATCGATTGTCATGGTGTATACTTAAACTAAACAGTAACAGTGTTTTTCCCCCCACATTTTTCTACATATAAACATTGCATACAAAAGTTCAAATACCTTTTGAAATTAAATTTAAAGAATGCAAAAACACACAAGTACAAATTGCTGTGGGGACAAGATAAGATAAGATGTGATTTATTTAAAGTCTGCAAGACAAATAACAAAACAACATAAGCTCGCAAACGCTTTTAATCCGACTACAATTGAAACAAAAATATAAATATTAACAATGTGTATAAATATAACTGTAAACATGTAATATGTATGCAAATACAATTTCAGAAACAATTTTAGAAATATATCGTAAATATTAACTTATGCAAAATGACTTCGTAAATGAACTGAAAGGCATTTCAAGTTTAATATTTCCACTTTTCAACATTTTTTATTTAAATAAACTTGCTATTAAAAATAATCCAATTTCAAATAGACTATGTCAAAGTAAAAGAAAAAATAGTATTTCTGATTACTCAAATCTCCAAAGTTTGTTAACTTCACTGTTTTGTGAACATCACAAAATGAAGATCGTGAGAATACAAAATAAAACACAACTACAAAGTTCAAGCACTATATGTAGTTAAGTAGGTGAAATACCTAAATTACAGTAACAGAGCATAACGACATAACACATTATAATACACTGGATCTAATATCACCCGGTCACATAATGAAGTACATAAAATGAAGCCTCAAAAACAGCACACTTATTTGGCATTAACAAATTTCAAATATAAATTAGTTAAAACTAAATAGGAACACACACGCAAACTCTCAGATACAGATTTAATTATTTAGAATACTTTACAGATTTATATGGGATGAAAACAGCTTTAAAAACAGTTTTTGAATTAAGGGAGATATTCAAATGAAAAATCATTAATTTACTATGAGGAATAATTTTCTACTGCGTACTGCAAAACATATGCATGGCAATGAATAATAGCATGACTATCAATATAACTAATAATCAGCTACAACAAAATACATGTAGTAAACATGTTAAATAAATAAAAAATAGTGACCTACTAATATTTAAAATTTGTTGCCAAGACAAAATTTGAAGCACATAAATAACATAAAAGCTACTCGTACCAAAATTTGTAGGAGTTCTAGTTATTTAAAGAAGAGACTAGAAAAAAGGATAGTTTTTTGGTAAAAATATTGTTTAATGCCTTATTATTATTATTACGAAGGTAAAGAACTTAGAACTTAGATAACAAGTTCGGGTTTTTTACAGCTAATGTCGACAGGCTAAACACAGTCTCTGCCACTCCAATTTGAAAAAAGTGACCTAAATTGTCCAAAGTTGGAGTAGGATCTAAAATTATCTGGTAATGAGTTCCATAACACAGGAGCTATGCATATCGAATGGAGTTTTTACCAAATGTTGAAGACTTGACACGTGGAATCTGCAAGATGTAAACGTATCAGGTTGTTTCGCTCCCGAGAAGTTTCCTCCCCCTAGTTATTTCGCCCCAAAGTAGTTTCGACCTTGGTCGTTTCGCTCCCAATTATGCATATTAACAAAAAAATGTTGGGTTTTTCATTTATTTATTTTATTAAATAATGTAACAGTACATATTTTATATAGTCGATGACTTATTTATTGGTAAGTAAATTTAATATCTCGAGCGGAACATATGGAAAGACACATTCTGGTACATTATACAACAACTACAATCACATTCAGAACACTTTTGTCGGCAACAACATCTCAAAAAGGAGACAAAATGCAAGAACATATAAGAAGGAGACATACCCTGAAAGAAGAGCCAACATATAATAATTAAAAGCAAATGCTGAAACTTTTTACGTCAGAATCACCTGGAATAAAATACAAATACAACAAGACACAACAAATACATAACAGCACAATCACACAATCGACCCAACTGTCTCTTTTTTGCTACATAACGGGATGTTATGACTAGAACTCTGCATCGGGTGGACCGTAGATCTTTGCACATCCTCGAAGAAGATGGCGGGTCTTGATTTCTCCAAAGGAGTACCTTTCCCACAATCCGATTGGTCTTATGGCCGTTCCATCTGTGGAAAAACAACAACAACTACAACAAAAATGAAGTAGACAATTTTCAACAACGAACTATTCGATCGCTTTTTACTAGTTTTCGTATAAGAGAGAATTCCACATGAAAAAGCATCTAAAATGGGAAACTATAAATCAAGGCCAAATATTTCTTGTGCTGGTAAACTTGCAGTTTACTTGCATTTTGTATTTGTTTGTATGGGTAATATTCCGGATTATTTCATAATTCGGACACACTGAATGGTATACGAACACGTTTTACAGACAATTATAATGACGTGAGTCTTAATTAAACAATAATTTGAACTTTATATATATATGTGCATGAAGAGCAGAACTTACTTTCAATATATTTACAATGACAACAACTTGAACAAGATGCATATTGGAATAAAATTAGTGACTAGTGTTTATGCAATGTATCTGGAGTAACTTTACACAATATATTATCAAGATAATAACAAACTCTGATATCTGAGACTAAAACTAAAATAAAAAGAATGTCAATAATTTATTGCAAATGTGCAGAAAGGGGTATTCACACTTGTGCTAAAAATAGTAACATAATATGTTTGTCCAAAAGATAGTCCATAACAAGAAGAATTTATTTGTTTGTAAAACATGGTTTTGTAATATTATATAATGATAGATGTTGTGTGCATAAAAAGCCATTATATTTCTGGACAGTCAGGTTTTCGCACACGCTATGATTCCAATGTATCTTGTGAAGAAGGTAAGGACATCAGTAACTCAAGAATAAGTGTAACAGATTTTTAATTAAGCAGTGCTATTAAACCAGAAAACCATGATGCATCTGCTTGTTGTTCAGGTGATAAAGCGCATAATAGTGTTTAATCTAGAAGGGCAGAGGGGCATGGCGTTTGATTTGGAAAAGGGGCATTTTGTGAGCGGTGACACTGTTAAAAAGGGCACATTAGATTTCAATAGCTTTTTTCTTGAAGTATTACTTACTGATTCCTTTTATATATTTGATGATTATTAAGTCAATTTATTAACACATTAAATTTTCCAATATTATAAGTTCTTCTTATTATTAAGTTATATTATTCGCAAAGATCAGAAAAAATATGTATTTATTATTCATTGCAGGTATTTCCAATAAGCAATCAAACAATACAATTTTTAACTAAAGCAGTTTATCTGCAAGTTAAAATCATGTTTATAAATGGTAAAATCCTATTACTCTAGTATAATTTTTATTTTTCATCTCTTTTTTGTTGTAGGAAATTTTTTTTTTTTCATCATAATAGTTTATATGCATTATGCTGTTGATGATGACCTTGCTACTACTATTTTGATTAATGATGAAAAGCAAAAGTCAAGACTGAACATAAGGAAAACAAACTTTGAAATTCATATAAACCATAATGATGAAAATACAAATATTTCATACAATAAAAAAGATGAAAAAAATTAATATTCCAGAGTAATAGGATTTTACCATTAATAAGCATGATTTTAACTTGCCCGTTAACAGTTTTAGTTAAAAAGTTGTCTTGTTTGATTGCCAATTGGAAATACTTATGAATAATAAATAAATACTTTTTCTGATCTTTGCAAATAATGTAACTTAATTATAATAGGAACTTATAATATTGGAAAATAAAAATGTGTTAATAAATTGATTTAATAATCATCAAATATATAAAAGGAATCAGTCAGTAATACTTCAAGAATTTTTTTTAAAATCTAATAATGCCCTTTTTAACAGTGTCTCCGCCCACAAAATGCCCCTATTCCAAATAAAGCGCCATGCTCCTCTGCCCTTCTGGATTAAACACTATGACTGCCCCTACTGCTGATCTTAGCAGTTGGTCACAGATTTGTTTATAATAACATGCCATCACAAAGGTCCCTCGTTAACAATCAATACAGTCAATAGATAAGAGGGCACGAGGCGCTAATTGCCTTTGAAAAGGGCAGGGTGGTGGATCAATAAAGGGGCGTGGCATGGCGCCGCGCTGATTAGGTCTGGAAAATACTAGCATTAGTTTAAAAAGTAGTCAATTCCACAGGATTACACTTAACACACACAGCACTCACACCATGGTAATACTAGAAGTTACCAGTAGGTTTGATAAACAACAACAAATACTAATCAATATTTATTGTGTATGTACACGGAGTAGGTTAAATTACATAAGCAAAACTACACTGTAGCCTATCCACAAAAAACTGTGATCAGGTATTAAAGACAGAGCAGATATAAATCTGACAAAATCACACACATTGACCTGACACTCATGAACTCTATTAACACAATTTCAGGCTTTTAATTATTTCCTATATTTATACTCGGTTGTGGTCTGTATGTGTTTGACATGTTGTTAGAATCTTTTAGTAATTGTTCATTCATAAAGCTCAGTAAAACTTGTTTCTAGCAATAAACAATAAAACATGACATTGTAAAACATTCTGTGACTTGTTCAATGATGATTTTTGGAAAACTACAATTGGTGAGAAAAACTGAGAAATGTTCATAACCAGTTCTGTAGACCTTTTCATGCATTTAATGGATTGTTCATAATTTAATTTAAGTTATAATTTTTTGGAATATTTTCATGTGTTTTATTTTTCCATTAGATGAATTGAAGAAAAAAATCAGTGAGAGCTACTCGCTTTTTCGGTCACATATTAGTGAAGATCTCAGACCAGTCCTGCAGACAGAATGGTCAGAACTTCAGCTAGCTTGCAGGTACTTTATTATGGAACTGTTATGTCATGTGGCTCCTCTAGAACATCTTATGTCTGTGAAACCTTTAAGTTTAATGATATCAAGAAAAGATCATGGCATTATGTCCCTGGTGGATTTCACATTAACCCTGTGAAAATAATTTAAAACCTATGTTGGTGCTGCGGCTAAGAAATAAAAACTTAGTAACAAAAGAATGTCATTTTGAAATATTTTCCTCAGAAAATGTGAACAGTTTCCTTATTAGCTCGACTATTCGAAGAATAGGTCAGCTATTCTACTACCCCCAACGTCGGCGTCTGCGTCTGAATTGGTTAAAGTTTTTATTCAAAAGTCTTGTAACTTCCAAACTACATAAGTTATTCACTTGAAACGTGGAATATACCTTTGTCATCAACTTCATTATCAGGGGCAACATTCCAAATAACTCTGTTTTGTATTTTGACAGAGTTTTGCCCCTTTTTCACTTATATTTTCTGGTTAAAGTTTATATTCAAAAGTTTTGTAACTTCAAAACTACATAAGTTATTCACTTGAAACCTGGAACTTACCTATGTCATCAACTCCAGTATCAGGGGCAACATTCCCCATAACTATTTTTGTATTTCTACAGAGTTATGCCCCTTTTTTACATAGATTTTCTGGTTAAAGTTTATATTCATAAGTTTTATAACCTTAATACTACATCAGCTTTTCACTTGAAACTTGGAACTAACCTTTGTCGTCAACTCTAGTATCAGGAGCAACATTACCCACAACTCTGTTTTGTATTTTGACAGAGGTATGCCCCTTTTTCACATAGATTTTCTTGTTAAAGTTTATATTCAAAAGTTTTGTAACTTCAAAACTACATAAGTTATTCACTTGAAACTTGGAACTAACCTTTGTCATCAACTCTAGTATCAGGGTCAACATAACCCATAACTCTGTTTCGTATTTTGACAGAGTTATGCACACTTTTTACATAGATTTTGTGGTTAAAGTTTTTGTTCCAAAAATGTATAAACTGAACAAGGCTTCACTTGAAAGATTTGTATTTTAACAAATTTATGCCCCTTCCACTATCCAAAATATGTACCAACTGAAATACTTTGAATAGTCGAGCGCGCTGTCCTCTGACAGCTCTTGTTTTCAAATAATTTCAGACCTTTCAGTAGCCATTGACTATTTTGGCATCTGGTAATGCTAACATTGAAAACTTGAATTTTGTAGTTAAGATATATTCATATTTGTGTAGTAAGTTGAGTTGTATTACAACTCGTAATCCCTGAGTGACTACGGGTATCTTTCAGTGGTTGTGATACGGGCCATGTAACGTCGTTACTGACAGAAGACAACATTCACGAGGTCACGGACACTGGCCTTACACTGCTACATGTGGCATGCATCTCTGGAGGTGAACATTTTTTTATGTTATTCTTAAAAACCTTGTACATCAGACTTATATAAAGATAACATGATGCAAGGTGATAGATGCATTAATATTAGGGATGGGAACGAATACTGAAATCAATATTTGAATATTCGTTTTAGGTATTCAAATATATTTGAATATTCGTTATGTAAATACTACTATATACGGCACATTGTCCGAATATTTACCTATCCGAAATATGTGTACTACATGTACATAGTTGTTTAACCTTGTTTCAGTGGTAAAAGAGCGATATAACTTAGTGAGTGTTCGGCAAATATAAAGAAATGTAAGATATTGTTCATTGTATTGTTAGTTAATTTGTTAATCGTTCATTTTTTTTTTCAGAACCATGAAGCTTGTATCTGCTGTGCAGCGATTCGTGATTTAATATTAAATATGTTTGAAGAAATAGTTGTAAAAATCACAGTATGATATGATATTGGCATATTGTGGTAATTAGCAAATGTGGATGTACATGTATAATTAATCTTTTTAACCCTACACTAGTTGCAATCTATATGGAATGTATAGGGAACCAGATTTATTGTTACTTTTAGTAATTAATTTACAGATTTAGGTCAACTGATTTTGTTTTTTGTTTAAATCTTGTTATTGTTTTTGGCAATGTGTTTAATAAGAATGTATAACCACATTAAAAAATAATTGAGAAAACTGCACATTAATCAAGATAGTATTTTAGCATTTTCATCATGACTGATCTCAATTCAGGTAGCAAACATCTAGTAGAGGTGCTGTTACAAAAAGGCATCAAACCAGGCATTCTGTCCAAAAACCAGCTCTCTGCCTTGCATTTGGCAACATACAAGGTAAGAATGCCTTGCTTTCACTATTCTTTGAGGGACATGCATAGCATAGCCCATTGACACCAGTGTGTCAGAGTTTGGGGAAGTATGGTATGAGTGAGAATATGTGAGAATGTAAGATTTGGGGAAAATAATGCAAAACTAATTTTGTGAAAACTTCAAAATGTCAGTTAAAGTGTATGAATGCACGAATTTACGTTCTTAAAATTCTATGGTACGTTGTCCACTCCGTGACTGAGACTTTGATCCCAACGGTGGGATTTTCTGGTGATACTAATTGTCCTAAACATTCCCAAGCTTTCAGCAAAATCAAGGCTGAAATGAGTAGTTTTGAACTTGGCCTTTAACTTTTGATACTGGTATATATTTTCAAACTTACAACTTACAGACCCTAAGTAGTATTTCGAGGGTTGTGCATAAAACTGTTGTATCTGTTTAATCTTTCATTAGTTTCAGGCACAAACCTCGATTTGTTCTTTCATACAATAAGGGGCAGGAAAAACGAAACAAAATTCAAAAGGGGATCAGCTGGATATACACTGTACTTTTTCTCTGGAACTAATTGGGTGCCTTCAAAATCCTCCCTGTATTTCTACTGGCTTTTTTGTAACATATTTTTGGGGCTCATGGAATTTCCAAATTACAGAATTGTACAGTTACCTTTAATTTTGGGGAACATGCAGTAATTTTTGCGACATCTTTCAACTTTAATAGGGAAAGATCTAGGATCAAAAAAGGTACAGGGTGCTGCTAAAAAGGAGCAAAGTGGAAAACCAGACCAGTTTGTTGACATTTTCTAATATTTTGCTCAACCCAGGGTTTCCAATAGTTTAATGCTTTTGATAAGAGTCTTCAAGCATGGCCTATTCACTTGACATTGAATATTTGCAAAAATATATTTAATTTCAAAAGATATTCAACATTTCTGTGTTGACTAGACCAGAGGGGCACCAGGGCGGAACCAAAAAGGAGCAGGGTGCTGCTCCCTGCTACTTTGCTCTAGATCTTTCACTATTTAATTATGTGCACAAACATGTTGATATAGTATCCATGTACAATAAAATATTGGTAAATTTATGTCACACTAACTTGTGTTGATAGAAACCTGTACTATAATCTTAAACAAATATGTTGTGTTTACTTTCCAATAATAAATGTCAGTCCATGTATTTTTTTGAAAATTGTGATTTTCAGTGGTCTTTTTTCCACCAAAAATCAGCTCTTCAAATGTCAGGGAAATTTTATTGAAACTGCGCGTAGTTTCACCACTGGCCTTGCTGTACGAGATTACAAATTTGTTTCATTTTTTCTGCCCCTTACTGTAATTACAGTATGTTTGTGTTCTTTTAGATAGTTTCTAGCAAATGTTGTGTATGTAGATAGGCCATGGGTGTGGAAATCCTATGCCCGACATATCCGACGCGGGTAATTTTAATGTTGGACAAGTAAATTTTTCCTGTCTACTTGTCCACTGACAAGTACAAATTTAGGGTGTGAAAATGGTGTAAGAGTTGGAAGTTAATTATTATATTATTATATTCTTATGCATTTGAATAACAACTTGTGTTTTATTTATCATTTAATAAAAACACATGTCAGGAAAGCCTGGGATGAAAAACAATTTTTTATTTGGACAAGTGACTGTTGCATGCGGACAAGTAGATTTTTTTAAATAAACTTGCCCATGGACAAGTAAACAATTTTGGTATTTCCTCACCCTTGAGATAAGTAATACTTTTGTTTCCAGGGAGACATAGACTGTGTTCAGGCCCTTCTGGAAGGCAGCGTGGACGTGAACCAGTCTGGTAACAGTGGCCTGACTAGTTTACACATTGCAGCCATGTGCGGCCATCATGAGGTAGTGGGTCTTTACATGCAATGCACATAATATCCTTGTTTTAAAGACCACAGCCAGGCCTTTTTCTATAAGCCTCATGGGTCAGAATATCTGACCCATTCCCAATGCAAAATATGGCTGTTTTTTCCCCAATTCAAACAATAAACGCCCCTCCGCTACAAAATTTTGTATGGTATTTATAACAACCATGAAGAAAAGTACATCAAGAAATGTTAGAAAAAAACACTTATAAAAATTCTCATTGCCCTTTGGACATATACTGCAATGTTATCAATTAATCAATGATAATTGATGCTGACAACAAAATTTATCTGAACATTCTTATCCCACTTTGGCAAATTTTACGTTGGGAAATTCCCAATTTCAAACCAGGTACTTTTCCCCAAAAATGTCAGAAAAAGGCCTGTCAGCATAGTGGTTTGTTGAAAGACCAACATAATGCATTTTAATATTTTCAGTAAAAACATGTACATTTTCTTGTTATTAATGTTATTTAGTTTTATTAATGCTATTTGATAAATACATTAAATAATGAAAGATACATTTAGAAAGTTTCTCCGAAGAAAACATTAAAAATTGTGGATTGGTATGGAACTGGTGTAAATTTTGTGTCTAATCCTGGAATGTCAGTGCTGCCATCATATGATTAAAAAAAAAAAACACAGTATGTGTCTACTGGGTATCTTTAACATACTTTGCAAATTCACAACTAACGTCTTATGAGTAGTCATTATAATCTGTTACCCACTACATGTGTATCCCACTCATGACATCTTTCAAGTACCTATTATTTTCTCCAGATTGCCAGCTGCCTGCTGCAGAATGGAGCCAACGTCAACATTGGAGATGCCGTGAGGTTCACACCCATGCACATTGCCTGCAACTTTGGTCATGACAAGGTATGAACCATAATTCCGTACCAGTGTCATTTGCTTCTGATGATATTCTTGTTATTGGGCCAAAAATATGACTTCCAGATTGTTCAGAAGCTTTTTCTACTATTTGACCTAGTTTTTGAACCTATTTGACCCAGTTTCGAACTCTTACAAGATATCATTGGAACATCATTTCTGAGCAAGTTTCATGAAGATTGGGCAATAAATGTGTCCTTGAGAGTGTTAATAAGATGAATGTTGACGTCGAATGACGCACTACGGACGACGGACAAAATAAGATCACAAAAACTCGTCATGAGCAAGTTGTGCTCCAGTGAGCTAAAAAGTATAATTTTGATATTTTTTGAAACACATACAAACACATAATTTTTTATTGTAAATGGTATCTTTGTAAGTAAAATCCGGAATCAGAGGTTCATAGGAAACATGTATTTTACACAGTTATAAATTCATTTTAAAACAGTTGGCATGGACAACTACGAAGCAGATTAGAAGTCTGTGTTTTCATACTGCCTGCTTGCAGATAACTTTTCAATTGATCGCAGAATGGATTGATACGTGTTTTTTTCTGAAGAGTATTATCACTATTTTGAAAACAAAATAGTTTCAAATTAGGGCTCTTCCAGGAAAAAAGGTGATAAGGGGGCGGAACGCCATTCCAAAAATAGGGTACCTCCAACACAACTTTATTTTTTTTCAAGTCATTGATAGTCGATTTTATCCCCTCTATCACCCCCACCCACCGAATTTTAATACATCGGCGTGCCACCTCCTCGTCACTTTTTTTGCTGGAAGAGCCCTTATTGAAAAAAAAGTGCATGTAACTTAAACTCAGGTTTTTGTGTTTCGTTGGCTTTACTAATAACGTTGCATTATGTTTTCCATTTGCACAATACAATGGATTGTAAAAGAATAAATAAAGTAAGAAAACTAAATGGTTTCATTAAATTTCAATAGTAGGTTGGGACATTGATAATTGACTTTAATTGGCATTGCAAATTGGTAGAGACTAGAGAACCATCTCAGATCAAGAGGGACGTACTTAATTGGTATAATAGACTGTGACATATTTTTTGACAGTCCTGTCAACATTACTTTGTATACCAACCAAGCGGTTTGCCTATGAATGTACAAGGTGGAGACCTCATGTAGAGTCTAAAGTGGTCTTTAGCTGTGTTGGGTTAAACAATATACATAAACAGTGTTTGTATGCCTAATAGAAAATCGAGGAAAAAACTATTTTTCAAAATTGTATACGAATATTCTAATACTAATTTTGTATCTGGATATTTGGATATCCGGATATCTGTTGACATCCCTAGTAAGATTGCTGAACTAAGCTCAAACATCTGTTTGTAGGTTGCAGGAGTCCTGTTACATAGCATCTGAATTATGTTCGTAGGCTGCAAAAGCTCTTTTACATCATGGAGTTGATGTGAACATAGCGGGAAGCATGGGTGCCTTATTTTGCTGTAACTATAAACATACTCAACCATCTGTTCGTAGGCTGCAGAAGTTCTGTTACATCATGGAGTTGATGTGAACATAGCGGGAAACATGGGTGCCTTATTTTGCTATAAATATATTCAACCATCTGTTTGTAGGTTGCAGAAGTTCTGTTACATCATGGGGCCGATGTGAACATAGTGGGAAGCATGGGTGCCTTATTTTGCCGTAGTATTAACTTATTCAACCGTCTGTTTGTAGGTTGCAGAAGTTCTGTTACATCATAGGGCCGATGTGAACATAGCGGGAAGCATGGGTGCCTTATTTTGCAGTTAATATAAACTTATTAAACCATCTCTTTGTAGGTTGCAGAGCTTCTGATGAATCATGGGGCCGATGTGAACATAGCGGGAAGTGTAGGGGACAGACCCCTCCACCTGGCCTGTGGCAAGGGTTATGTACGCGTCACACAGCTCCTAGTGGAGGGTGGCGGGAAATCTAAGGCCAATGGTGAGGAGATTTGCATCTTTCACAGAGCTCACTCCACCAATCAACAAATTAGCCCATGGCTACAAATGTGATTGTGTGGCTGAAGAAAGTTCTGAATGGCTAAAACGTTTTCTTCATGAAGCCTATAAAAAATGATTATACAAAAAAAAGATTTCATTACAAGTAAATTTTTGAATGTTTTTGTCCAAAATGTTTTGGCAAAATCAATGTTATAAATATTAAGTTTTTTTAGCATTTTCTATACACATGATTTTGTTTTAAATTCGTTGCCTTAGTGAAAACGTGACATATTTACCTGAATCTGAATGGTTCCCTTCCAGTAAATGTAAAGGACAATGAGGAACACACCCCTATCCACTTCTGCTGTAAATCAGGACACCTCGTTGTCCTTCACTACCTTCTAGAGCAAAAGGCTGATCCGCATTGCGTCAACATCTACGGCGACACTCCATTGCATTTGTAAGCATTATATTATAGTAGAGACTGGTGATTTAGTAATTATTGACAAAAAATGGGCCTGTAGTGAGATGTGAAATTTGGTGACACTCCATTGCATGTGTAAGCATGCCATTATAGTTAAGCATTTCATTGTAAACATTCCATAATAGTAGACACCTTCAGTCCCAAAACGCCATATACATGTAGTATCTTAATAAACAGGCTTTGTCCTTGTTTTGTTTTAGATTTTGCATCTACAGTCCCTTTGTTTAATTAAGAATCCTTTTTGCAACAATTTCTAAAACAAAAATAGATTTTTAGCTCACATGAGCACTACGTGCTCATGGTGAGCTTTTGTGATCACCTTTTGTCCGTCGTCTGTCGTGCGTCGTGCGTCAACATTTTTATTCAAACAACATCTCCTCCTAAACCGCTGGGAAGATTTTCACCACAGGAATGATCCTTGGGTGACCCTCTTTCAAAATTGTTCAAATCGTTTCGGTCCGCTGAATATGAAGGTCACCAGAGCTAAAAATAGATTTAAAAAGTGAAAACTTTAAAAATCTTGTGTGAAACTGCATGGCTGAGAGCTGTCATATTTGGTATGTGGCATCCTCTAGTGGTCCTCTACAAAGATTGTTCAAATGAGGCCCCTGGGGTCAAATTGGCCACACCCCGGGGGTCACATGGTTTATATAGACTTAAATAGCTAAGTGACTTTGAAAATCTTCTGTGAAACCGCAAGGCCCAGTGGTTTGGTAACATTGTATAGGGGTCCTCTACAAAGATTGTTCAAATTTTTCCCCTGGGGTCAAAACTGGCCACGCCCCAGGGGTCACGTTTATATAGACTTAAATAGCAAAATGACTTTAAAAATCTTTTTCTCTGAAACCGCAAGGCCCAGAGGTTTCATATTTGGTATGTAACATTGCATAGTGGTCCTCTACAAAGATCATTCAAATGATGCCCCTGGGGTCAAAACTGGCCACGATCCAGGGTCACATGGTTTCTATAGACTTAAATTGCAAAATGACTTTTAAAATCTTCTCCTCTGAAACCGCAAGGCACAGAGGTTTCATATTTGGTATGTAACATTGTATAGGGGTCCTTTACAAAGATTGTTCAAATGATGCCCCTGGGGTCAAAACTGGGCCCGCCCCGGGGGTCGCATTTATATAGACTTAAATAGCAAAATTACTGCAAAAATATTCTCCTCTGAAACCGCAAGGCCTAGTGATTTCATATTTGATATGTGGCATCCTCTAGTGGTCCTCTACAAAGGTTGTTCAAATGATGCCCCTGGGGTCAGAACTGGCTACGCCATGGGGGACAGATGGATTATATAGACTTAAATAGCAAAATCATCTCTGAAACCGCAAGGCCCAGAGGTTTCATATTTGTTATGTAACATTGCATAGTGGTCCTCTACAACGATTGTTCAAATGATGCCCCCTGGGGTAAAAACTGGCCACGCCCCGGGGGTCACATTGTTTATATAGACTTAAATAGCAAAATTACTGCAAAAATCTCCTCTGAAACCACAAAGCCCAGTGGTTTCATATTTGGTATGTGGCATTCTCTAGTGGTCCTCTACAAAGATTGTTCAAATGACACCCCTGGCATCAAAACTGGCCACGCCCCAGGGGTCACATTGTTTATATAGACTTAAAAAAACAAAATGACTTTAAAAATCTTCTCCTCTGAAACTGCAACACCCAGTGGTTTAGTATTTGGTATGTAACATTGTGTTGTGTTTCTCTACAAAGATTGTTCAAACTGTGTCCCTGGGGTCAAAACTGGCCAAGCCCCGGTGGTCACATGGTTTATATAGACTTAAATAGCAAAATGACTTCAAAAATCTCCTCTGAAACAGCAGGCCCCAAGGTTTCATATTTGGTATGTAACATTGTAAAGTGATCCTCTATAAAGATTATTTAAATTATTCCTCTGGGATCAAATCTGGTCACGCCCTGGGGGTCACATGGTTTCTTTAGACTTATATGGCAAGTGGACTTTTAAAATCTTCTCCTTTGAAACTGCAAGGCCCAGAGGTTTCATATTTTGTATGTGACATTGTATAGTGGTCCTGTACAAAGATAGTTTAAATAATGCCCCTGGGGTAAAAAGTGGCCAAGCCCCAGGGGTCACATGGTTAATAAAGACTTAAATAGCAAAATAACTAAAAATCTTCTCTGAAACTGCAAGGCCCAGAGGTTTTGTATTTGGTATGTATCATTGTATAGTGGTCCTCTACAAGGATTGTTCAAATTATGCCCCTGGGGTCAAACCTGGCCATGCCCTGGGGGGTCACATGGTTTCTATAGACTAATATATGGCAAGTAGACTTTAAAAAGTTTCTCCTCAGAAACCGCAAGGCCCAAAGGTTTTGTATTCGGTATGTAACATTGTATAGTGGTCCTCTACAAAGAATGTTCAAATTATGTCCCTGGGGTATATGAGGCCACAACCCGGGGGTCACATGGTTTATATAGACTTAAATGACAAAATGACTTAAAAAAGGTTCTTCTCTGAAATCTTAAGGCCCAGAGGTTTTGTAATTGGTTTGTAACATTGTATAGTGGTCCTCTACAAAGATTGTTGAAGTTATGCCACTGGGGTCAAACCTAGCCACGCCCCGGGGGTCACATGGTTTGTATAGACTTATATGGAAAGTGGACTTTACAAATCTTCTCTGAAACTGCAAGGCCCAGAGGTTTCATATTTTGTATGTAACATTGTATAGTGGTCCTCTACAAATATTGTTCAATTGATGTCCGTGAAGTAAAAAGAGCACCCCAGGGTCACATGGTTTCTATAGACTTATATGGAAAGTGGGCTTTAAAAATCTCCTCCTCAGAAACCGTAAGGCCCAGAGGGATCATATTTGGCATGAAAAGTGTATAGTGGTCCGCTACAAATATTGGTCAATCATGCCCCTGGAGTAGAAAATGGCCATGCTCTGTGGGTCACAAGGTTTATATAGACGATAAAAATCTTCTTCTGAAGCTGCAAGGCCCAGATCTGTATACTCAGGTACATGTAAGTGGTGTAGTGCTAGTTGGCCCTCTTGTTATAAGCCATTATGATGCCTTTTACTCAGGTGAGCGACCTAGGGCCATTGTGGCCCTCTTGTCAGTATGTAGTTTTCTGTGTCGTGTATAGAACGAAAGAAAATGGCCTATAAATTGTATCTGTTATATGTATGGAATTGATAATAAAAAGCAGATATTTACATGTTTATCTGTTAGAGTAAATTTGCATTTTTAAGAAATTTGACTCCTAACAGTTGTATGTTTGTTACTCATATAGTTGTAATAATATCGTACATGTACCATTTTACAATTTAAGAATCTAGCCCTGTTCTAGAACACCATATACAATACCATTCCAAAACAGTGTGCAAAATATTACTTTTGTCTAAAAATCTTATTACCGGTATATAAAAATTGGAATCGATCTCGTGACTTACGGTAATAAAGTCAACATTCTACGGAATTCATATTCCGACTCTAGGGCCTGTTACCATGGTAAACTGGAGGTTGTCAAGCAGTTGATCTCCAGGACAGGGTTGGACAGTGTTACTAAGGAGAACATCTTCAGTGAAACACCGTTGCATAGGTAATTTGCCTTCCTTTGGAAAAAAACTTAAAATGAGACAAACATCTTCAGTGAAACACCATTGCATAGGTAATTTGCCTTCCTTTGGAAAAAAACATAAAATGAGGTGAACATCTTCAGTGAAACACCATTGCATAGGTAATTTGGAAAAAATATCAAATGAGGCATGTCGTTGGAAACTCGGGCTTAATGCATGTGCGTAAAGTTTCATCCCGGATTAGCCTGTGAGGACTGCACTGTCCGCTTTTATGGTATTTTCTGTTTCAAGGAAGTCTGTTCTAAACATAAATCCAAAGTAGGCAGAACGTATCAAGTGTCATCCCAGATTAGCCTGTGTGGACTGCACAGGCTAAAATGGGATGTTACTTTATGCAAATGCATTAAGCCCGATTTTCCCACAACACGCCTCAGATATTCTACATACATGTATGTGGACTTTTTAGCTGTATAATACAAGGTACATAATTAAACCTGTTCTGTTAAGTTACGCATTTGAAAAAATCCTATTTGAATAACTGCTTAAGAAGCATTATTTTACTTATTGTTAGTCCTCATTAATGTCTTTGATTTAGCATGAGGTGTCTTGTACTTATTGTTTTATTTTATGTCACAGTGCTTGCACGAGTGGTCGGAGTCTGGAGATGATCAAGTTCTTACTGGATCAGCCTGGAGTGAAGGCAAACTGTCAGGGGAAAGACGGACATACTGGTAATTTGTCCTTGTGTTGCATTAATATTATTAAATTGGTTATCAACGACGAAGAATAACTCCTTTTCATATTCAGTGTGTGTTTTTGGCTCGCCTGAACTCAAAGTACTCATGGTGAGCATTTGTGATCGCCCGTTGTCCGTGCGTCCGTCCGTGCGTGCGTGTGTCCGCCCGTTGTCAATCTTTTATTCAAACAACATCTCCTAAACCACTTGGCAGATTTTTACCAAACTTCACAGGAATGATCCTTGGGTGGTACACTCATATATAGGTCACCAGAGCTAAACATAGATTTAAAAAGTAAAAACTTTAAAAATCTTCTATGAAACCGCTATTCTCAGAGCTTTCATATTTGATATGTGATATCCTCTAGTGGTCCTCTACAAAAAATGTTCAAATTATGCCCCTGGGGTCAAACGCGCCACGACCCAGGGGTCACATGGTTTATATAGAATATACAATGTATAGCAAAATGACTTGAAAAATCTTCTCCTCTGAAACCGTAAGGCTCAGAGATTTCGTATTTGGTATGTATCATCCTATAGTGGTCATCTACAAAGATTGTTCAAATTATGCCCCTGGTGTCAAAACGGGCCATGCCCTGGGGGTCATATGGTTATATAGAATATATAGCAAAGCGCCTTTAAAAATCTTCTCCTCTGAAACCGCAAGGCCCAGAGGTTTGATATTTAACATTTTCTAGTGGTCCTCTACAAAGATTGTTCAAATTATGCCCCTGGGGTCAAACGCGCCACGCCCCAGGGGTCCCATGGTTTATATAGAATATACAATGTATAGCAAAATGACTTTAAACATTTTCTCCTCTGAAACCGTATGGCCTAGAGGTTTTGTATTTGGTTGATAACATTGTATCGTGGTCCTCTACAAAGATTGTTCAAATTATGCCCCTGGGGTCAAAACTGGCCACGCCCAAGGGTCATATGGTTTATATAGACTTAAATAGCAAATGACTTTTTTTTTTTTTTCTCTGAAACCGCAAGGCCCAGAGGTTTCATATTTGATATGCGACATTTTCTAGTGGTCCTCTACAAAGATTGTTGAAATTATGCCCATAGGGGTCAAAACGGGCCACGCCCCGGGGGTCCCATGGTTTGTATGGAATATATTGCAAAATGACTTCAAAAATCTTCTCCCCTTAAACCGCAAGGCCCAGAGGTTTTATATTTGGTATGTAACATTGTATAGTGGTCCTCTACAAAGATCATTCAAATGATGCCCCTGGGGTCAAAACTGGCCACTTGCCAGGGGTCACACGGTTGATAGACTTAAATAGCAAAATAATTTTAAAAATCTCTGAAACCATGAAACCACATGGCCCAGAGGTGTCATATTTGGTTTTTAACATTGTATAGTGGTTCTCTACAAAGATTGTTCAAATGATGCCCCTGTGGTCAAAACTGGCCACACCCCGGGGGTCACATGGTTTATATAGACTTAAATAGCAAAATGACTTGTAACTTTCATATTTGGTATGTAACATTGTATAGTGGTCCTTTACAAAGATTGTTAAAATGATACCCCAATGGTTAAAACTGGCCGCGCCCCAGGGGTAACATGGTTTATATAGACTTAAATAGCAAAATGACACACCCGGAGTCACATGGTTTCTATAGACTGATATGGAAAGTGGGCTTTTAAAATATTCTCCTCGGAAACTGCAAGGCCCAGAGGTTTCATATTTGGCTTGAAACATTGTTCACTACAAATATTGTTCAAATTATGACCCTGGGGTAGAAAGTGGCCACGCCCTGTGGGTCACATAGTTTATTTAGACTTTAAAATTCTTCTCCTGAAACTGCAAGGCCCAGATCTTTATACTCGGGTAAGTGGTTTAGTGCCATTTGGCCTCTTGTTATAAGCCATTATGATGCCTTAAACGTAGGTGGCCCTCTTGTTCTGTAAAATTTTGAAGGGCCCCGCAAACTTGTTGTCATTTGTTCTCAAAAGACACCAAGTACATGTACCAGTACTGGTTTAACCCTGGAAATGAATTAGAAAGTGTCTCCATAAGTCCCAGGCTTTCTACACAATGTGCAGTCTGCACAGGCTAATCCAGGACGGCACTTTTATGTTTAGAAGAGACTTCCTTGAAACAGAAACTACCATAAAAACGGAAAGTGCCCGCCTGGATTAGCCTGTGCGGACTGCACAGGCTAATCTGGGACGACACTTTACGCACATGCATTAAGCCCGATTTTCCCACAACACGCCAAAAATGTTTTTAAAATAAGTAAACCTATAACATGTGTGTTTCTGCAATCTATTGCTTCCCTCTGCAGCGTTGCACAGTGCATGTTACCATGGTCACCTGCGCGTGGTGCAGTACCTGTTGGAGAAGGGTGCGGACATCAACCTGGTGGCGCACGTCAGTGGCCAGAATGGGGGCAGCGAGAAAAGGGACGAGCAGACGGCCCTCATGTGGGCCTACGAACAAGGTGGGCTTGCAGTTTTTGTTGTAGAAAAAAAAACAGGGTAGAAAAAGTCCGCAAAATCCCCGTAGTTCAGGTCGCTTCACTGTGGAAATAACTTTATAAAACATTGGTTTTAGATAAAGGTTTATTTTTCAGCTTTGATAAGTTATAATAATAACAAATATAAATAATATAATAATAAGTTGATCTGTTATATGTTGTTTATTATTGTGATTTTGGAAGAGTTCTGTATGTTGATAAGCTACACAAACAGGCGTGATAATTTAAAAGCTTTTTTCTTTGTCTAGGGTGCGTATTACGAGGTAAAAACTGGCTTATTGTGTTTCTGCAGGTCATGATGCCATAGTAACGCTGGTGAAGCACCACAAGAGGCCCCAGGATGAGTCTGCCCACGGGGACTACAGCCAGCCCGGCGGGGAGGGGTCCTATGTGTCCGTGCCCTCTCCCATTGGGAAACTCAAGAGCATGACCAGAGGTACTATACAATTATTTCATTTTGTGGTGTCTTAATTTCACCATTCTTCACAAATGGCTAACTCGCATGCGTGTAAATGTAATATAAATGTCGCAACGAAATAACTAAATGTGATATTAAATGTACAGCTATTTGTTGAGATTTTCAAATGTTAGATGGAATGTTTACATTCTTTATATAAAGATTCTTAAAAAAGTCATACACAGACTTTAGTTTTTGCGGTAAATGTGATCCACTTGTCTATTCCGCTCCTAACCCACATGTTTCAGAGAGAAGATAAACATGATAAACAATCATATTCAGTACCGGGCCCGGCTAGCTCAGTTGGTAGAGCGCTGGACTGTCAATCGGGGGTTCATGAGTTTGAGCCCCAGCCCGGCCACATAACTTGCGTGGGGTATGGTCATTAAATTATTTATCTGGCCATTCTTCCTACCTCCGATTCAAGTAGGGCAGTTGTCAGTAACTGGTATAAGTATGTGCACTTGGTACTGGTTAACCGCTTAGATCGGCTAAGCTTGCCCAGGAAAAGTGTGAGTAGGTTAACTGACCACTGTTATATGACTGAAATACTGTTCAATATGGCGAAAAATCCAAACAAACAAATAAACAATCATATTCAGGCTGTAAATGTTTAATGTCCATTTTTATATTCCTCTCTTACCCCACATGTTTCAGAGAAGATAGACATACTACAGCTGCTTCAGACCTTCCCCAAGAGTTCCACATCCTCATGTTGGACATTGATTTCAATATGGTAGATGTTCATGTAACCTTTGTATTACTGTGTGTTTTAGAGAAGATAGATGTGCTACAGCTGCGTGCAGACCTGCCTCACCAGTTCCACATCCTCATTTCGGACATCGAGTTTCAGGACGTGATTGGCAGCGGATCCTTCGGCAAGGTCTACAAGGGCCGCTGCAGGGGCAAGACTGTCGCGGTGAAGAGGTGGGGCTATTGTGGTCGCCATATACATGTAGAGAAATGATCCAGATCAAAATATTACATTGCTGCATCATATACAATGTATAGACGTAAAATAAAATATTAATATTCTTAAAAACATTGCAATATTCATTCATGGATGGCAGTTCCATAGAAAATGTTTATGTATTGTTACCTGTGCTTGAGTATTGCGTATAACCGTACGTATCGCACTGAGCATTCCGGTATGCATGTATGTACATGTATATAGTATATCCTGTTAAACATGCTTTTGATTTATTGTTATTTAGAGAAATCTTATGAAAATCAATTTGAGTTGTATAGTCAAGTAGTTTTTTTTTGTAATATTATATAAAAGACCAGCATTGATAGAAATTTAAGTGCCATTCTCTGTAATAGTTGCTGCATAGAAGTGAAATGAAAGTCAGGATCTTTCTCCTTGTATTACAGATACAAAGCCAGTTGTTTCGGCACGAAGTCTGATGTTGACATGTTCTGCCGTGAAGTTGCCATATTATCCAAACTGAACAGTCCCTATGTCCTACAGTTCATGGGGGCATGCTTGGACGACCCGAGTGTAGGTCTAATTCTAACATTATACTCACTGATTTTTCTATAGAAAAAGAACAAAATTATCCTTGTTAAACTACCCAATAAAAACGCAAAAAGTAGTCCCGATTCTGAGCGGAGCATAGTAAAATGTAGTTCTTGTTACAATTGCAAAAATGTTTGTCATATCATGTTAGATTCGAAATAATTTTTGCATTATCGTTGTTTATCGGCCAATAACCAACGATATGTTGTTCTGATGTGTGACTATTAAACCACTCAAGCTAACACCTTTGTGGTTTAATTTTTATGCATCAGAACTCCAAATTGTTGTTAATTGACTGATAAACAGCAGTAAATCGAAAATTATTTCTTGAATGAAATGCATCAAACCAAACACTGTTACAATCATTGACTGATGGATGAGATTTAAATGACAGTGCATTGAGCCATTCAGAAGGTCAAGAATTAATTTCACAATGTCAGACAGATTTCAGTCCTCAGTTTTCAATCGTGGTTGTATTTTTTCAGGAATTTGCTAATGGAATCCTATTATTTTGTTTATATGTAATATGTTGTCATGTGTTGTGAATTTATTACCATCCTAAGTTAATATATTGTTTAATAATGTTTAAAGTCATTGATTCTAAGGTTAGAAAATCATGCAGAAAAACAACTCTTGTTTTCGATCAACTTTCATGAGTTTTCATGATTAATAAATAGTTATTTCAGGCATAATGAAAGTATATCTCAACAAAATTATACCAGTAACATTGTTGATTTCCTTTTTAGCAATTCGCAATAGTTACGCAGTATGTTGCTGGTGGGTCATTGTATAGCCTTCTTCATGAACAGAAAAGGTAAATTACCATGAATTTCTTGTGTAATGTGAAATTTAAATACATGTAGCACAATACATAGAGGATTTTTGTTGATTTTGGGGAATGATCAAATTTTGTTCCATGAGTGGTCAGAGAAACAAATATTTTCACGAGTGGCATCATTATATAATTTTCTATGACCATGAGTGAAATAAAATTTGATCGCTTACTGAAATAAACAATTTTTCTTGTTATTGTATGCTTTTTAAAAGTGCATGACATATGCTTAAACGTCCGTTCGTGTAATCTGACGTCATGAATGAAGTCATCAGTGACATCATAAATGATTCCAATATTAGTTTGGTGGGATAGAAGTGTCACTTAATTATATATTTATTTATTTATTTTATGATATGTTTTCTGTATACATACATGTATGTATGCAAATACTGTACATGTATAAAAAATTGCCAATGGAGGTAAAACACTTCCTGTAAATCTATGTTATCTATAGAAAAATACTATGTTTTATGTTATATTTTCACTGCAGTGAAAATATACAATTTTATATTTTCACCATTTCAACAGTGAAAATGTCAGATTTACTTTCACCAATAAAATTCTGTATTTCACTGAAAAGCATAAGATAATGACAAGTTACATTGTAATTACTAAGTGACTTACATTTCCAGAGTTCATGCTTGTTGTGATTGTTTATTTAATATCATTCTCTGTTGCTCTTACAGAAAGAAAGAATTATAATTTTTGTAAAATTTGTTTTTGATACAAGTGACCTGTCAAAACTAAGAGCAGAGCATATCAACTGTAATCAGCTGATCATAGCAACAGGGGTTGCAAGAGCACAAAGTAACTGCAAGCATGACATATGTATGAAATCTTTTCTTTTTTTTTCATGGTTACTGACTGTTGGATATTCATTCGAGACTGATCATAGGGACGGACGTTGCTAAGGGTATGCGGTATCTGCAACCATGACATATGTATTAGAAGCAGATATTTTGTTTCCTTTGTTACAGATTGATGGATAACCCCTCAAAGCTGATCATTGCCATGGACGTTGCTAAGTACCTGCAACCTTGACTTATGTATTAAATGCTGGTATTTTGTTTCCATGGTTACAGATTGTTGGATATCCACCAAAGCTGATCATTACAACAGACGTAGTTAAGGGCCTTAAGTCACGTAACATAGGTATTAAATACTGATATTTTGTTTCCATGGTTACAGATTGTTGGATATCCATTCAAAGCTGATCATAGCGACGGACGTTGCTAGGGGCATGAAGTACCTGCACACGCTGACCCAGCCCATCATTCACCGTGACCTCAACAGTCAGAATATCCTGCTGGAAGAGAACGGCCGGGCAATAGTCGCTGACTTTGGGGGTAGGTCACTGGGCAAACTTTGTAAAATGTTCAGGATTTTTTGGTGGATGGAAGAGATGTCTGTGGTTGCCAATGACCATGTGCATATTTCAAATTTTATGTCAAGTTCTCATGATACACTTTTAAACACGAGCATCATTATCAAAGAATTTTCTTTATTTCACTTTTATGCTACTATGATACTTGTGGCGACTTGTGTCCATGGTAAAGTACTGTACAAACCTATAATATGTCTGAGTAAAGAAGTACATCATTTAACATCATTGATTTTTTATCTCAAAAATGTTTTTTATAATATTTAGCAGTATTCCTGTGCATTTATGTTTTCAGAATCCCAGTTTCTCCGAACCTTAGAAGACAACATGACCAAGCAGCCTGGGGTGAGTATTGCCAGGTGCCGCAATAAAGAAACATTTTTAGTTAAACTTACAATATTTTCACTTCAAGCCTGATGTTTGTAAGGTAATATTTAAAAAAGGACTAAGCAAATTGGTGAATTCAGTTACAGTTAAGTAAAAAGTAGTTAATAGTGAATTGATGATTGGCGAACACTAAGCCGTGTTTCATGTAAACATGGAATAAAATGCTAAAGTAAATGACCATTTTAAGGCTAAGGATAAGATTTTACGTGGGAAGATTCTGGAATACGCCCCCTGTACTCATAAAGTTGCCAAGGAAAATGTGAACTTATATTGCACTTGGGAAATATTATGTTAAACGTGTGATTGTTTCATATAAAAATTACCTATGACATTAGGCCAGAGTGTTTTTATTTCTTGGTTCTCGGACATTTTTGGAAAAGTGTCCGGTTGGAGGAGGGAAATTAATGACTAGAATTTCACACATGGAAATGAGCAGTGATATTAAAATCTTTATGCATTATTACTTATAAAAATCATATTACATAGCATTAACTTAATCACTGCATGATTAATTTACATGAAAATTTACATGACATTAATACCAATAATAGTAACATTAAAAGGCAGTCCTTATCATATAAAAAGTGCTGTTAACATTTGCTAACGCTTAAACACAGTACGTTAGATATCGCTGGGCAGTGGCCATATTATATGTTTGTATTACAGCATGTTTAATAAAGTGAAAACTAACTGGCTATATCTTTTTAATAAATCAACACACCAATGAAATTCGTTAATTATAATTTGATATAAAATTATAAATGTGTATTTTTAATACAATGATTCTAAGATCTTAGTTTGTTTTTACGGAGTACTTTCTTCTGACTTTAAATGTTGCATGATATATTAAATAACAGAGAGCAGATCATATGTATCATACATCGATATACTCTCACAATTCATGTTTCATAAAATTCAGTCATTTCTTCAGCGTTTTTTTTTTTGCATTCCGTTTGATAGATTGAAACCCTTTCACAACTTCATTTTTACGATAACAGGTACATCTACAAATTTTCATTTTTTTTTTGCTTTTTGGAAAAAATCTGGTCGGCGGATCCTAAAACCAAGAAATACAAAAACTCGCCTTAGCTTAATATTAAAAATGTTGTTGTTGCATTTTGCAAGAATCTACTACAAAACTATTGAAACTGCCTGTTTGTATAGAACCAAATTGCATGCAGGTATTCAACATTTAAAACTATTTCCATATTTTTTTTAATTCAGATGTTGTAGCCCAACATTATTTTGCATGAATAAGGTGTTAATACATGTAAAAAAACTTATGATCCTAGGGAAATGCCACCCTTAATTCAGATTTGTAGCTTATGGCAAATTTGGGGAATGGCAGCATATCACCTGTGAATATTGTTGGAATTTCTCTGGACCAAACTTTACAGTAGCAATTTATTACCTTCTCCTATATTTCAGAACCTGCGCTGGATGGCCCCGGAGATCTTCACGCAGTGTACCAAGTACAGTATCAAGGCGGACGTGTTCAGCTACTCCCTGTGTCTGTGGGAGCTGCTGGCTGGGGAGCTGCCTTTCGCTCACCTTAAACCAGGTGAGCAGTCAGAGGACCAAGAGATACAGGCCGGGGAGGTCTCAATCTTAAACATAGTCTTAACTTGAAATGTTCCCTAACTTAGTCAAAATGTTCTCTAACTCTGTCAAAAATGTTCCCTAACTTAGTCAAAATGTTTCTAACTTACTCATAGTCAAAATGTTCCCTAACTTAGTCAAAATGTTTCTAACTTACTTGTAGTCAAAATGTTCCCTAACTTAGTCAAAATGTTCTCTAACTCTGTCAAAAATGTTCCCTAACTTAGTCAAAATATTTCTAACTTACTCATAGTCAAAATGTTCCCTAACTTAGTCAAAATGTTTCTAACTTACTTGTAGTCAAAATGTTCCCTAACTTAGTCAAAATGTTTCTAACTTACTGGTAGTCAAAATGTTCCCTAACTTAGTCAAAATGTTCTCTAACTCTGTCAAAAATGTTCCCTAACTTAGTCAAAATGTTTCTAACTTACTCATAGTCAAAATGTTCCCTAACTTAGTCAAAATGTTTCTAACTTACTTGTAGTCAAAATGTTCCCTAACTTAGTCAAAATATTTCTAACTTACTCGTAGTCAAAATGTTTCCCTAACTTAGTCAAAATGTTTCTTACTTGTAGTCAAAATGTTCCCTAACTTAGTCAAAAGGTTTCTAACTTACTTGTAGTCATAATGTTCCCTAACTCAGTCAAAATGTTTCTTACTTGTAGTCCAAATGTTTCCCTAACTTGGTCAAAATGTTTCTTACTCGTAGTCAAAATGTTCCCTAACTCAGTCAAAATGTTCCCTAACTCAGTCAAAATGTTCCCTAACTTAGTCAAAATGTTTCTAACTTACACATAGTCAAAATGTTCCCTTACTTAGTCAAAATGTTACATTTTTGCTTGTAGTCAAAATGTTCCCTAACTTAGTCAAAATGTTTCTAACTTACTTGTAGTCCAAATGTTTCCCTAACTCAGTCAAAATGTTTCTTACTTGTAGTCAAAATGTTCCCTAACTCAGTCAAAATGTTTCTAACTTACTTGTAGTCAAAATGTTCCCTAACTCAGTCAAAATGTTTCTAACTTACTTGTAGTCAAAATGTTCTCTAACTCAGTCAAAATGTTTCTAACTTACTTGTAGTCCAAATGTTCTCTAACTCAGTCAAAATGTTTCTAACTTTCTCATAGTCAAAATGTTCACTAACTCAGTCAAAATGTTCCCTAGTGTATTAGATCTTAAGCCTGGTGAACTGGTGTATTATCTTAGTAAATTGTAAATTTCAGACCATAAAAAATCTAATTAGGTAGTATTTTAAATCCTACTCTTCACTGGAAATATCTTTGTGCCTTAACCTAATTTATTTTGGGGAAATCTTTAGGGAACTGGGAATTTATGTTACCACAGTCATCTTTCTGTGTTTTACCAGCGGCCGCAGCAGCAGAAATGGCCTACCACCAGACACGACCACCAATAGCCGTCACATTTCCCAAACCCCTGGTTTCCCTTTTACAACGTGGTTGGAATTCTAACCCAGAGGTAAACTCATAAGTTTATTCCTGTTTCACGTTTCCTAAACCCCTGGCTACCTTTTACGGCATGGATGGAATCCTCGCTCATAGGTAACTCTTCAAAAGATAATTACTGTAATTGGTATGTCACAGCATTTGCTTATTATTTTAAAACATCATTTATAAGATATCTCATTTTACCAGCCAAGATTTGGACACTCTTAACAAGTTTAATTTTTGTTTTAACGACCTTGAAACCTATTTACATTTGCCATTATGATGTTTATTTAATGCTAAATATTTTCTCTTTTTATGCAATATAAATAAAATCAATATTTTGTTCCATAGTACTTAGCATCATCTCTATGTTGTAATTTATCATTCCATCTCGAGTTAAATTCTTCAAACAAAATAAGTGATTAAGCAAAAAGTGTGACTGTTAATTCTTCAGGATAGACCGGATTTCTCTGAGATCCTGCCCATACTGGAGGAGTGTAAGCAGTCCGGTACGGTGATGTTGCTAAGTAACCCATCTGGCTACCAGTCCCTGTCGCTGTCTGCCAGTCTACCGGCAGTGATCCGTGACCACGATGGCATCATGGATGATGGCAGATCCACTCCGCCACTAGCCGGCAATGTCAGTGCACTAAAGAGCCGTTGGGAGCAGACCGTTCAGCAGCATAGGTCAGTCTGCTGGCAGGTCAGGGGTCAGGGCTGTGCCATTAGCTATTGCCCAAATTAACCAAAAGCTAAAAAATTGAAAATTTGGCTTAGAAATTTCTGTTTGGCTACAACTTTTGTCTTCGTGAACCTTACAAAATCAACTTTTTTCTTTGTGAACCTCACAAAATACCTAAAGTTGGAAGACTTTTTAAAAAGTGTTTAAAATTTGACTGAAAAAAAGTTTTAGCCTGGGTAAGCGCTGAAGAGTTTTCACATTGTTATTATAACGTGTATTCTAATTAGTATTAGTAGTAGCAGCAGCAACAGTACATGTATATGCAGATATTTTGGTAATAATAATAGGCCTAGCCGTTGATTATGTTGACTCACGGTCAAGATCCCTTAGAAGATTACTGAATGTGTTGGTCTGTTAATACTAGCCTTCATCACATGCTATACCTTGTTTTCCATGTAATACAACCATTACGAATATTTTTATCTTACACATGTGTAAGATAACATTTTGAGCATTTTGATTGGCTACATATTCTTTGACTGGCCAATGGCACGACGTTATTTTGGTGAAATGACGTCAATTACATGAAATAACGTCTCGTCAGTAAACAACTTTGAGGATTTATATACTGTTTGGTAAAAGTAGAAGGGTTTTATTTCGTTTAAAAGCTTGTGATAAACTTGATCGTTGTCATTTCATACCATATTTTATTAAACTCGTCCAGGAAATTCGTTAGTAAGCTAGCGAAAGGCTCGCTTACTAACAAAATTCCTGAACTCGTTTAATAAAATATTGTATTACATGACAATTCGTGTCAGATCCTGTATATATTGCACAATAAACTTATGTTCTTTTTTGTGTAGGTGAGTAAGCAATGACATTTTGATGTTGTTTCAGTGTGGAGGATTTGAGGACAAGGCTTCCATTTCCACAGTTGGACAAGTATGGTATGTGTCTATTGTCCGTCCGATAGACTTCCAATATACTTCTTTAAAATACATGTAACTGAAAAATGAAACAAACCTACTCTTGTTGTCGAAATTGACCAGTAGATACTTGTCAATCAAGGATTGAGTTGACCAGTAGATACTTGTCAATCAAGGATTGAGTTGACCAGTAGATACTTGTCAATCAAGGATTGAGTTGACCAGTATTAATATTTTATTGGTACATAATAGCACATGGTTGCATAATCCAATACATTTACTTCAAATCCTTAGACAAACAACCTTAGGCACACAGAAAGGCAGAGCGATCTATGTTCGTCTACTGGTTAATTGATCACCGTAAATGACTAACTTGAACATTGTATGGGACATTGGAAATGAAAAGTATTTTATACTGAGGCCTGTGCGATCCAGGGTTGGCACTACCAACCTATCTCTAACATAGTGTAGTATTACGGAGAGTCCAGGGTTGGCACTACCAACGTATCCAACAAACATAGTGTAGTATTACGGAGAGTCCAGGGTTGGCACTACCAACGTATCCAACAAACATAGTGTAGTATTACAGAGAGTCCAGGGTTGGCACTACCAACCTATCCAACAAACATAGTGTAGTATTACAGAGAGTCCAGGGTTGGCACTACCAACCTATCCAACAAACATAGTGTAGTATTACAGAGAGTCCAGGGTTGGCACTACCAACCTATCTCTAACATAGTGTAGTATTACGGAGAGTCCAGGGTTGGCACTACCAACCTATCCAACAAACATAGTGTAGTATTACAGAGAGTCCAGGGTTGGCACTACCAACCTATCCAACAAACATAGTGTAGTATTACGGAGAGTCCAGGGTTGGCACTACCAACCTATCCAACAAACATAGTGTAGTATTACAGAGAGTCCAGGACCCTTATTCACAAAGCTCCTCTATGGCTGTTTCATGTAGATATCTTTTTAGCTCACCTGAGCATGAAGTGCTCGGTGAGCTATTGGTATAGTGGACCTCTCCTGCATTGTCGGGCGACCGTATGCCGTCAACACTTTGGACCGTTATCGCGACTACATGTTTTATTCAATCTTGACCAAACTTGCACAGTTTGTGTATGACCATAAAATCTTGGACAGGTACGATAAAATGGGCCCGATCGGACCAGGAACACCAGAGTTATTGTCCCTTTTTTTTGGCCCCAAATACATCTATTCCTGAATAACTCACCTGGTAAAGGGAGGTTAATGCAGTATCAGGAGATAAGTGCTGTAAATGTGTTATTTCCCTTTAGTCACAGATATAACCCAGATAGTGGAATCTGCTTATCAGTAAAATCAATACATCACTCTGCGTCAACATAATACTTCTATTTTAGATCAGCATCATTACACATAGTTATCCATGTATAGCCTGCTTCTGACCTATATTTTGGCTGTGTGCAGCAGTCAATTTTTCCACTGTCTGTCTTGGCATCCAGTCAGGAAAAAGATGTAACCAACAGTAAATAGCTAAAATTCATGTTGTAAACAAGCAATCAGAATATAGGATTTATATCATGTGAAAGGGTTCATTATTTTCTGTAGTTTTTGGACTGTTTAGTTAGTAACTTATTCAGTATCATTTAATCATGTAACTTTTTGACTGACTTATATATTTGAATTTGGATTTTGGAAACTAAAGTAATTATCTTACATGATTTTTGAAGCTGATTTATTATTTCTCCTTAATTGAAAAATACTTCTACAATGTTTTGACTCAAAATTGGTTTTGTTATTAGTAAGTTTTTACACAAATCAACTAAAAGGTTCTATAGTTATTTATAATTTAATCTGATAATGTTGATATGTGTATGGTTCTTAATGTTAACACTGCGTAGTCCTATATAACATAGAAATTTCCCTTTTCCTAAGAGTATATTTGGAAAGTTTGTCTCTGTGGGTGTCATTGACTCAAAATTATTAGAAAGTTTTTAAGTAAAACAATTTAAAGGTTTTATAGTTATTTATAATTTAATATGACAATGTTGATAGTTGTATGGTTGTTAATGTTAACAATAAGTATTCCTATGTAACCTAGAAATTTCCTTCTAGAGTAATTTGGAAAGTTAGTTTGTTTGGATTTTTCACCTCATTGCAAAAAAACTTAAAACATTTTTGAAAACAACAATACAGAACCATATGTCAATCACTGATACACAAATTTGAACTGACATCAAATCGGTCTGTGTACTGGTGTTAATAAATAATTTATTATTTTAAATCAAACATATACCGGTATGTGAAAAAAAGATGGTAGTATCCTATCATAAACTCTTATGTATTTTTATAGAATTATTTCCGTGTTTTTTTGTATCGTCCCTATATGTTAATGCCATGCGAAATGGGTTTTAATAGTACCGAGAATGCGGTTATTTACGGGTACATGTTACATCCCTAATTGTCGCCATTGTTCTCAGACTCAGGTGAGCGCTTTGGGCCATCATGGCCCTCTCGTTACATTTGAATGTTTCAAGCTAGTAAATATTTCTTTGATATTTTACCCCTTTGTAAACAGAAACCAGTTGATTTAACATCTTGAAATTTTCGCGTAAGTACAACTTAAGTTAAGATTTTTTTCTTTCGAGTTTTGTGAATACCAGTCCTATAAATATTCAGTCTTATATGTACATGTACATACCATACAGACAGCCACAAACACACACTGGCACACCACATTTGCACTGCCATACATCTCATGCTTTGTATTCTCCATTCCAGGCTATGTGTGTGACCCACTGAGCACGCTGAGAATCTCCTTCCCTCTCGAGCAGCGAAGAGAGTCCACAAAGTCGAGTCCCGAGGCGCAGGTACCGAACTGAGTGACATGCTCTAAACCAGTCATGTGGAGACACGCTAATATATCTTGAGACTACCCGGTAGTAAGACAGAGAGAGGGCACTGCCTTGCACTTGCTTTTAAGTGAAAAAGTATATTATATAATGGTGCTTGATATGTAATGAACAAAGTCAATGTGCAGTCTTTCATGAAATTCAAAACATTGTTGCCATGTTATCCCTTGCCAACTAATTGTTTTATTTAATTTTGCTGTTTTTAATAAATTTATGTTCATGTATGAATGTTACTGTTTAATTTAAGCTTTGTATGGCTTATTGACATTTATATTGCTTTACAATTTAGAATTTTGTTATTGTTATTTATGTGTTTATTTATAACTTTTTATACCCTCACAAAGTGGGAGGCATTAAGCAATTGCACTTGTCCATCCGTTTCTACTTACTTCATATGTCCCGATATTTTGTGTACTCAATCCTCTTCAACTGCTTGGCGAATTTCTCACAAACTTTCACAGCTAAAGAACCTTGAAGTGTAGGTGATCGTAAAGGAAAACATTTTAGCTGCGACCAATTTTAGCAGAATTTATGGCCCTTGGTTTATTTTTCCCTTACAGAATATATGCTTCCCAAAATTTTGTGAGCTCAACTCCTCTTTAACTGCTTGGCGGATTTTGCTTAAACTTTTACAGCTGAAGAACCATAACCTGTTGGTGATCGTATTAAGGAATTTTGGCTGCGACCATGTTTGGCAATATTATGGCCCTTTGTCATTTTTCCACTAAAGAGTACAATATGCCCCGACATTTTTTGTACTGATCTCCTCTTTAACTGGTTAGTGGACTTAGCTCAAACTTTCACAGCTGAAAAACCGTAATGTGTAAGTGATTGTAAAGAGAGGAATTCTGGTTGTGACCAATTTTAACCGAATTGTGGTCCTGTGTCATTTTTCCCACTACAGAATTTCTATGAAAATTAATTTGTGTAGGCAAAAATTAGTGTTGGCAACATGCCCTTTGTCTGTGTCCAAACATTTCTGTTTCTGTGACACATCTAGTTTTACGATTTTGTTGAACTATAAATCCTCTTTGCCAACAAACAATTCATCTTTCTCAGAATCAATGCCAGTGCTTTATGCTGGTTTATCCTACATGTATATGTTAAGACACAACGCAGGCATTCTCTGTTCATATTTACATGAAATGGATATACATGGTAAATGCACATGTGCGTGATAGGGCCTATATTGATGGGAAGTCAACTTTATGCAGACAATTTTGTATTGCTCTGCCGTACATGTAGTTTCAAATGTGTGTGTATGTTCGAGTCATGAAAGGTAGATTTTTACAATCGAATCAATGATTATGTTGTTCAATATTTTACACCTGTGCAGTAATAAGTCGTTTTTATGTGTTCATGTTTGTGCAAACCTTTGGAATGTTTTTGTTGTTTTTGCCAAATGAATCTTGTGCCAAATTATGAACCAGTAATATTTGAAATATGTTTGATTTTAACTGAATTTTGTTCTGTGTGTTTTAACACAAAACAGTGAACAGTAAGTTGACAACGCATTGTTAGAAAAATTTCGCAACTTTTCTTTGTACTATTTTTACACAAAACATCAATATGTGACAACTTACGTTTAAAATATGTGCAATTTTGGGTAATATTTGATTGATGTTATTTGTGCACAAAACATCAATAAGTGACAACTTACCTTTCAAATATGTGCAATTTTGGGTAATATTTGATTTATGTTATTTGTGCACAAAACATCAATAAGTGACAACTTACCTTTAAAATATGTGCAATTTTGGTATATTTGATTTATGTTATTTGTGCACAAAACATCAATATGTGACAACTTACCTTTAAAATATATGCAATTTTGGGTAATATTTGATTTATGTTATTTGTGCACAAAACATCAATAAGTGACAACTTACCTTCAAAATATGTGCAAATTTGGGTAATATTTGATTGATGTTATTTGTGCACAAAACATCAATAAGTGACAACTTACCTTTAAAATATGTGCAAATTTGGGTAATATTTGATTTATGTTATTTGTGCACAAAACATCAATAAGTGACAACTTACCTTTAAAATATGTGCAAATTTGGGTAATATTTGATTTATATTATTTGTGCACAAAACATCAATAAGTGACAACTTACCTTTAAAATATGTGCAAATATGGGTAATATTTGATTTATGTTATTTGTACACGTAACATCAATCAGTGACAACTTACCTTTAAAATATGTGCAAATTTGGGTAATATTTGATTTATGTTATTTGTGCACAAAACATCAATAAGTGACAACTTACCTTTAAAATATGTGCAAATTTGGGTAATATTTGATTTATGTTATTTGTACACGTAACATCAATCAGTGACAACTTACCTTTAAAATATGTGCAAATTTGGGTAATATTTGATTTATGTTATTTGTGCACAAAACATCAATAAGTGACAACTTACCTTTAAAATATGTGCAAATTTGGGTAATATTTGATTTATGTTATTTGTACACGTAACATCAATCAGTGACAACTTACTTTTAAAATATGTGCAATTTTGGGTAATATTTGATTTATGTTATTTGTACACGTAACATCAATAAGTGACAACTTACCTTTAAAATGTTTGCAGTTTTGGGTAATATTTGATTTATGTTATTTGTACACGTAACATCAATCAGTGACAACTTACCTTTAAAATGTTTGCAGTTTTGGGTAATATTTGATTTATGTTATTTGTACACGTAACATCAATAAGTGACAACTTACCTTTAAAATGTTTGCAGTTTTGGGTAATATCTGATTTTGTGTTATTTGTACACAAAACATCAATCAGTGACAACTTACCTTTAAAATAATGACAATTTTGGTTAAATTAGCTTTGTGCTATTTGTTAACATCAATAAATGACAACTTATCTTTAAAATATGGACACGTTTGGGTAATATGAGCTTTGTGATATTTTTACACAAAACATCACTCAGTGACAATTTACCTTTTAATATATGTGCAAATTTAACTAATATTAGCTTTGTGTTGTTTGTAAACAAAACACCGATAAGATTTTAAGTGACAACATGCGCCCATGCCAGAATGTGGATAGCACATTAATTTAGTCAATACTTTGCTCTCCCCAGATGCTATGGCATTAATGAGCAATATTATTTGTTCATTCTGTTAGCATGTTAGTAATAATGTTGAATGGAGAGCCAGTGTCCATGTGTGACATGTAATGGAGGGCATGTATCTGTGGTGACACATATCCAGGAGGGTATATCTCCGTTTTACTAAACTTAGTAGGGAGCGCATGTGTTGGGATTGCAAGGATTCAGTAAGTACTTGAAAAACTTCATACTGCCATGTACCTCTGGCTGTACAAATAAGCGTTAAAATTAACAAACATACTTTCAACAAACGTTATCACGCACTACCGACTAAAATACAACCATTTCCATTTGGTGCGTTTTAACTTTTATTGAGCTTAATAGGCATATTTTAATAAAATTTTGAATAATTTTGCACATGTTTAAAATATAATTTTATGTTGCAATGATTATACAATATGTTACTTGTATTTTCATTCTGGTGAATCTCATTCTCAGGACAAGAAATCCATATTTGTTGTGTTTTTATTTTAGTCATGGGCAATATTTATGATTTGTTTATTTCTCCTTTAATATACATTTTTAACCTTGATAATTATGTAATTACATGTCTGTTTAATATTTATTTGGAATGAAACCAGTATTTTGTCATGCCACTGTCTTCCTTTATTTGTGTACGTATTTGTTGCCCTGTTATGACTTACATTTACATTAATTTTAAATCCACCAAACTAGTCCGTTTTCTTATACATGATTTTATATCAAAATGACTTTGTTGGTTAACATAATTATACTGTGTTGTGATGTCATGTTTTATGTATACATTATTATGATTTGTATATTTGAGGCATGTCCTGGGAAAACCGGGCTTAATGCATGTGCGTAAAGTGTTGTCCCGAATCAGCCTGTGCAGTCCGCACAAGCTGATCCTAGACGACACTTTCCGCTTTTATGGTATTTTCTGTTTCAAGGAATTTCTTCTAAACATAAATCCACTGTAGGCGGAAAGTGCTGTCCTGGATTAGCCCGTGCGGACTGCACAGGCTGATCCGGGACGGCACTTTACGCACATGCATTACGCCCAGTTTTCCCACGACACACCTCATTTAGTTTTTGTTATTTTGAAGTTTTGCTAGTCATTTTTTTCTAGCATCTATAATCAACCTGTAAAACACTCTAAGAATCCACACTGTGGGAGCACCTGGTACATTCTGTAATAGCATTGTTTCATAATGCCGAAGGTTCGATGTTCACCTTAAAGAAGGTTGTAATAAAGGACTCGAAAGCAATTGTTGTTCCAATATATCATTTTATTCAATTGTATTTAGATTTTATTATCAAATAAATTATAAATCAGAATATGAAATTCTGCACAAAGAAGCAGATTATTAACATCTGTAATCAGTAATCATAGGGATCAACCCCATAACCTTGCCCAACAGGTGGGAAGGCCGACCTATCAGTAATCATAGGGATCAGCCCCATAACCTTGTCCAACAGGTGGGAAGGCCGACCTACAATAGGATGCATTGATGGAATTAAAGGGACAGTTTCACAGTTTTCAAGATTTGGAAAGCACATTGCTTGTGCAAAGTTTAAAGTTTGACAAATTGCTGTTATTTTTTAGCTCACTTGAGCACAAAGTGCTCATGGTGAGCTTTTATGGTTGTCCGGCGTGCGTGCGTCGTCAACTTTTCATTCAAACAACCAGAGCTAAAAATATATTTAAAAAGTGAAAACTTTAAAAATCTTCTTCTATGAAACCGCAAGGCTCAGAGCTTTCATATTTGATATGTGACATCCTCTAGAGCTCCTCTACAAAGATTGTTCAAAGATGCCCCTGGGGCCCAGGGGTCACATGGTTTATATAGACTTGTATAGCAAAATGACTTTAAAAATCTTCTCCTCTGAAACCGTAAGGCCTAGAGGTTTCATATTTGGTATGTAACATTGTCTGGTGGACCATTACAAAGATTGTTCAACTGATGCCCCTGGGATCAAAACTGGCCACACCCCAGGGGTCACATGGTTTATATAGACTTAAATAGCAAAGTGACTTTAAAAATCTGTTTCTCTGAAACTGCAAGGCCCAGAGGTTTCATATTTGGAATTTAACATTGTATAGTGGTCCTCTACAAAGAGTGTTCAAATGATGCCCCTGGGGTCAAAACTGGCCACACCCCAGGGGTCACATGCTTTATACAGACTTAAATAGCCTAATGACTTTCAAAATCTTCTCCTCTGAAACTGTAAGGCCTAGAGGTTTCATATTCAGTTGGTAACATTGTATAATGGTCCTCTATAAAGATTGTTTAAATGATGCCCCTGGGTTCAAAATTGGCCACACCCCGGGGGTCACATGGTTTGTATGCATTTAAATAGCAAAATGACTGTACAAATCTTCTCTGAAACCGCAAGGCCCAGAGGTTTTATATTTGGTATCTAACATTGTATAGTGGTCCTCTACAAAGATTGTTCAAATTATGCCCCAGGGGTTAAAACTGGCTATACCCCAGGGGTCACATTTTTTATACAGCACTATAATTGCAATAAGCCTCTAACACTCAAAAATAAATACAGCAGGCCACATTCCAGCCAGGTGTATACAGTGTGCTATTTTTAGATCTTATGAAACCAGCTAGCCAGTTACACAGTGTTGTGAGGGTGCTTTAGAGAATCGTATTACGCAATGTGTACGAAATGTAGTCAATCAGTCTTAGTATATAAGACCGTCTTATATCAAACATTTTCACTTTAGATCTACTACATTGAATTTGTTTACAGGCGAAGTGTATATTTCTAATTTAATAATGAAATGCCAAGTATGAAATGATAGCATTAGATCTATATCTACTTTAACTTAGGTGGAACTGCACAATTTTTTGTCAGACAAAATGATGCAGCAATCGAGTCTGTAGCTCTTACACTGCAGTCTGTTTCGCCAGCATGTACAGAAACACGTAGCATAGAGCGTAAAGTCTAGTTATCTACTTTAAACCTTTCATCTGTACAGTTTAATTAAATGTGTGCAGCACACTAAAAACTACACACAGATCATGTCTCTCCAACAAAGTTTTTAATACTTTGTTGGCAGGCTTTACCCAAGGACCTCTTCTCAGAAAAACAACTTTTTAGTACCAGATATTGGACATAAACGCTATGCCTCATCAACATGTGGGTGGACATGTGGCACCAGCAGAAACCATGAAGGACAGCTTTCTAAATGTGTGTACAGGGCTTGCACTAAAATGAAATGTTGTGTTGGATATAAGTGTTTGATAGTGGAAGACATAAACATTCCAGACATAAAATGAAGCATAAAATAAAGCTTTGTTTAAAGTCATTTCTGATAATTTTGTGATAATATGCCAATAACTTCATTGAAAGAGGTATACATTTAGGTTAACCGTGTCATTATCTATTTCCAGGTTACATTACTTTTGCCACTTGTGTTTCCTTGATAAATTTTATAGTGTGTGAATTTTATGATTATGTTATGTCATTGGGAAACAAAAGAAAGAAAAAATAAATCAAAAGGCTGTTTATTGTTGTGCTTCTGTTAGCTCTGAAGTACTGTAGATTTTGATTTAGTACACAACAAAAGTTTTTTAAAATATAACGTCGAAGGGGGTACCTCCCACCCCCACCCCCAACCGCGGTTATTTGCCCCTGTGCCTTAGCAAAATCCTGGGAAAGGCCTGGGTATGTAACGTTGAATAGTGGTCCTCTACAAAGATTGTTAAAATTATGCCTCTGGGGTCAAAACTGGCCACATCCTGAGGGTCACATGGTTTATATTGACTTGAATAGTAAAATGACTTTAAAAATCTTCTCCTCTGAAACCGCAAGGCCCAGAGGTTTCATATTTAATATGTAACATTGTATAGTGGTTCTCTACAAAGATTGTTCAATTGATGCCCCTGGGGTCAAAACTGTCCACACCCCGTGGGGCTCATATGGTTACTATAAACGTAAATAGCAAAATGACTTTAAAAATCTTCTCCTCTGAAACTACAAGGCCCAGAGGTTTCATATTTGGTTGGAAACATTGTATAGTGGTCCTCTATAAAGATTGTTCAAATGATGCCCCTGGGGTCAAAACTGGGCACACTCCAGGGGTCATATGGTTTATATAGACTTCAATAGCAAAATGGCTTTACAAATCTTTTCCTCTGAAAATGCAAGGCCCAGAGGTTTCATGTTTGGTGTGTAACATTGTATAGTGGTTCCCTACAAAAACTGTTTAAATGATGCTCCTGAGGTCAAAACTGGCCACACCCCAGAGCTCACATGTTTGGTATGGACTTAAATAACAAGATGACTTTAAAAATCTACTCCTGAAAAGGCCTAGAGGTTTCATATGTGGTATGTGACATTTTATAGTGGTCCTCAAATGATGTCCCAGGGGTCAAAACTAGCCCTGCCCTGGGGTCACATTGTTTATATAGACTTAAATCGCCAAATGACTTAAAATCTCCTGAAACCGCAGTGTTTTCGTGTTTGTAATGTAACATTGTATAGTGGTCCTTTACAAAGATTGTTTAAATTACGCTCCTGGGGTAAAAAGTGGCCATGACACGGGGCGTCACATGATTTATATAGACTTATATTGCAAGTGGGCCTTAAAAATCTTCCTTGTTGAAACCGTAAGGCCCAGTGGAATCATATTGGGTATGTAACATTGAAAATAAGTCCACTACAAATATTGTTCAAATTATGCCTCTGGGGTATAAGGTGGCAATGCCCTGTGGGTCACATGGTTTTTATAGACTAAAAAGCATCTGAAACTGCAAAGCCCATATCTTTATACTCAGGTAAGGCGTTTAGTGCCATTTTATTTTTCCCTCTGGTTATTAGCCATTATGATGCCTTTAACTCAGGTGAGCGACCTAGGGCAATCATGGCCCTCTTGTTTAGAACAAATTCTACCAGGTAAACTAGGGCAATCATGGCCCTCTTGTTTAGAACAAATTCTACCAGGTAAACATGCCGTAGTAATTATTTACACGAAAGGCGTAATAAATACCAAATAATTATTTTTTGCAACCAAAACAGCATAACAGACAAAAGTTTGATAGATTCTTCAAATTTTTGTTTTAAAATTCCATTTTTAGAGAAATATTTTTCCAATCCCAAACGTGTGTGTATTTCGAAGTTTATGAGGTCCTTCCGCACCTGATGCTGCATTATGTGAGGACCCGAGTGTGTCCCAGCACTCCTACCTAATTAATTTACTACAGACTCACGTTGGGACGAATTTTGAATCATAGCTGCAATTTCCAGCTATTTATTTTTTACTGAAAGATATTTAATTTTGGTGTGGTCTTGTGCTGTGGGGGGAAACCGGAGTACCCGGAGGAAAACTACCTGTCCAGTATGGTGACCAACACCAAACTCACATGCGCCGGGAGTGGGAAGCGGACCCAGGCTGCCTCGGTGAGAAGCGCGTGTACCAACCACTGCGCTAGCCGGACAGCCCCAATCCCAAACTGTGATACTGTCCCTTTAATATATGAAATTATTTAAACTTCATATAATAAAACAAAATACAATGTGGAATTGATACAATTGATACTAGTTATAAAATTGTTAACATACAATATTATAATGAAGAAATATGTATTGTATAGATGATAAATCATTTTAATGGGAGGTAATAAATCTATCTGAAAGGGAGATAATATCACCCTGTTACATTGTACATAACCTTATACTGATCAGTGATTACCGGTAGTAATGTAACTGTTCTTTTTAAAATGCTAAGAAAATAAACTACCAGTAGCTAATATGCACTGTGCGTTAATAGCTTCATTTTTCTCGCTGCATTTTCATATCTGTCAGACTGTTTCTTAATATATCCCATTGGATTTAGAATCAGTGGTCACATTGTTTTAAAGACGTTCGCAACAATTTCCATCTTTCTTTTTTTTTTTCCAACTACAGATTTTCTTCAAAATTGGCACAAACATGCATCAATGTATCCTAAAACTAAAACAGTCTTTAAAAAAATGGGTCTTCGGCCTTTTTCCGGAAATATTGAATTTTCAATACGGTACTTGTCGAAGACCCTTTTTTAGTGTGTGTTACTTAGAATGTTGAGTAATATAAAGCGTTCATATTCAAACAAAGATTGAGATTTTTAAATGGATCTCTTTTTAAATGTTTTGTTTGGTAATATACAAGTGCATTTTAATGATAAAACGTGCTTTATCTACAGTTATCATTAATAAATGACTTTTAATGGACGCTTAACGAGGTTAATAATGCATTAAATATGCCTGTAAAAACATCAATAATTTATCAAATATGCGAATATCTTTGGTTCCAAACGACAGATTTTGTTGAAACTTCCCATACACACGCATCATTCTATACTGAAACTAAAACAGTCTTTAAAAATAGGGGTCACCGGCCTTGTTCCGGAAATTTTGGGATTTTAATACGGTACCTGTCGAAGCCCCTTTTTTCAGTTTGGATTTTTTATCAATGTTTAGGAGAGGTTTTTTTCAAACAATGTTTCTTTCAACTGATGTTTTACATGTCTTGTTTGGCAATACACAAGTGTATTTTGGTAATAAAAAAACGCGTTATCTACAATTACTGTTAAAATAATGAATTTGACTGGATATTGATGTAGGTCAAATGGGTACTAATAATACCTTCTGAAACGTCATTTATTATGCATCAATATATTTTGTTCCAAACGACAGATTTTCTTAAATTTTCGCACATACATGCGCCATTGTATACTTGCACCAAAGTATTAATAAAAAGAACGGGTCACCGATATTGTTCTGGAAATATTGGACTTTTTATATTATGTACCTGTGTAGCCTTTTTCATGTGTCGTGTTTACGTAAACAACGTATCAATTGCCAAAATAGAATATGGATATTTTTATGGATATTTTTTTAACTAATTTGTTTGGCAATACATTGTATACGTGTGTTTTTTATTATTTTAATGCTTTGTTAACTTTTAACCATTGACTGGAACTTAATGACTTTCACAGATTTATATTTATTGATTGAAATTAGTATATTGTAACCTATATACAGTAAAGAAATAATGAAGCAAAAGGAGAAATTAACCCAATTATTTTCTTTTTGTTGCGAACATCCTTAATGCAAAATAAGTACAGTAAAACTTCTTCACCTCACCGCTGTATCGGAATAAAGTAACCTAAATAACAACATCCTGACATTGCCAGGCTCTACAGCTCCCATACTTATATTTCATTCACAAAGCATACGGGAAAATACAAAACATGCATATCTCGTCCAGGAGTTTTTCAGATTAGGTCATACCAATTGGATTCTATGTTGAGCATCCTCGGACCATTTCCACTGTTTGTGTGGCTTGATTCAGCATATCTATTGCTCGCCAGTATCCGTCATATATATTGCTCGCTGTCTATTGCAAAGAAATGGTTTTCTCCCTCGATTTTGGATGCCATCTCTTTCATTAATTGGAAGCCATTGGTGTCTTCTTTATTACCCACGGCTATGGAGAAGAACTCTACATCGAACCTTGTTTTCAATTCTTCGGCAATTGGGGTGGGGCTGCCGCCCTGTGTGTATTTGCCTGGAATGTTGCAAAAACTGGGTGTACATTTTAGTTTTTATATTTCATCATGCATATATTAATAGTTAATAATAATTACTTTGATCGACGGTAGAATTTTATCGGGTAAACGTTATTATTCACTCACTCAAAAATACTGGGTATGTACATCGGTGATTAGTAAGTTGCTCTCTGCAACAAAAATGTTTGGTGCGATTCAGGAACGTCGCTTTTTGAAACACTGTATTTTCTGGCAATGTATATATTTGCCGTCAGTAGTGTATAGTTTTGCGGCTATGTCCCTAATTGTGGAATTCGTTCCAGTGTGCAAATAATCGAACTACTGTGAGCTTAAGGTGATCTAGGCCCGTGTTCGCGAAGCTCCTTATGGAAATGTTATTTTAAATTAAACTTCAGTGAACATTTCGGATCAAATTATATATGCGAAATCCAATAATTTCTGGTTACAACGTGGTAAAATACTAAACCTCTAAACAATATTGACTAGTTTAACACATTTTAATGCAAGAAGACCTACAGTATTCCCTAAGGAGGTTTGTGAACACTCGCCCTATATAACCATTATGTTTTGTACGTTTGCCTAATAATTTGCTTAATTTCTCTATCATCTAAGATCAAAGTACACTTCGAAACTGAGTTAAAAATGAGTTTGTCTTTCATGCTTGCATACTTATATATACATGTACACGAAATGTCCGCATTGCATAGCAACATGGGCAAACTATCGATATGTCATTGCTTGCCGAGAAGCGCACAGAACATATATAAATAAGTCAGCTCTTTGGAGACATTTGATTTTCACCAAACCTCGTATAAAAATCAACGTAACGTAAATACCGTCGCTAAGCAGGAGTATCAATTGCTTGGAATCACGGGCACCTGCAGTATACAGTTTCCTTTCAATGTCAATGCGCACATCTGCTAAGGCGGCGCTGATTGCCGTTCCTTGGCCTGAAATGCGAACAGTTATAAATTATTAAGTATAACATTAATTTGTTCTTCGATCACGCGTCGGAATAGAATATTTTCGAATATATAAGGTGGATAACATTGCCATTATGAACACATAATGTTGACGAATATGATGATAATTTTTATGAATATGATGATGATTGGCATTGTGAACGAACAATTGATGATGATGATGATGACGACGACGATGATGATGTTGATGACGCCGGTGATGACGATGATAACGTTGTAGATAATGATGGCGAACAACACATTCAATCCAGCATGAAATCACTTGTGTTACATTGGTGTTACCTGAGATACGAACATACACACGCTCGATCTCGAACGCGACTAAAATAAAGATCAGTAGTTTAACATCCTATTTTAGTGAAGGATGGTAGATATACCTGTGTTCACTCTGGAGTCACGGAGAGATGTTCTAGTAATTTCACTAATCATTTCATTTGCATCCATAGGATCACGTTGGCTGAAAAGTGGTTCCACTTTGGTGGCAAACACATACACCGTCACTCGGGTTGAATCTGGGCTATTGCTGACACCCAGCTAAAAAAAGAAAACATACCAAATTTCATAATAGATGATACAACGTGATGTCACTTTATTCATGTCTGTCTGTCTGACAAACTACCTACCTACCTACCTACTAGGGGTGTAACGATATCACTGGCCCATATCGCGATATACCGCAATATTTTACAATATATCGCGATATATTGCCCATATTAAAAAGCGCAGTTTCTCTTCATGTCTCTCTATAATTCTCTACAAACGCATTTATTAACACAATTTTAATGTTTAAATACCAATCTATTCAATTTAAAATATCGTACACTATTGAAAAATATTTGCATGATGTTAAATATCAAAATTAAAGTCTATTTAAATACAATCAGATGCATTATAAATTACCATACTTTCATATGTATTTGTATACACATGTTTTAAAAATTTGTATTAAAACGTGTACACACTGCTCATTGTAAAATTGAAGGCAAACAAAAAAGCGAACACCATAAATTTCAACTGGGTGGGTATTTATAAAGTCGAAAATGAATCAAATCTTAAAATAATTAATTTTTAAAGCCATTTGATTGTTCAACCAAATAATGCATTGTTTCAAGCTTTCAACCAGCAATTGCACAATAATTCTAAAAGTATCAATATTTAATATTTGTTGTAGTCACCCGTTGAATAGAAAAATCGTTCCAAACACAAGCATAAATGTTGACTTATTTTCAACTAGGTAAGAATAACAAAATGATCTTTATAGATATTGCTCCAGCATCGATTGGCCTCTTCAAAATATCAAATATAACTATTTAGTGTCAGAATTTTATGCATTTATTTCAACACGTTTTCCATAATGTCGTTATTTTGGGCTATTGTCACATAACACCGTTATTATATTTTACAGTTTTGTATTAGAAACAAACATTTATGATCTGAAATCAATTTATATGTCAGTTAATTATAACCTGATAAAGTTTTTAAATATGCAATAGCAAATGTTCTCAAATTATATTTTGTAAATCAGCAATTCAACAATTATGTTTCGAAAACAGTATATAGGAGCCGGTATATATAGAAAATACAAAATTACTGAAACCGCGACAGTAGTAAGGCGTTATTTTATGAAAAAACATTAAAAATAAGCTAAATAAAAATATAATAAAACATTTTTTTAAATAATAACATGGCAAACACATAAAAGTTACATATCGTTAAATACCGGTATGAAATTTTAATATCGCGATATATTATCGCGTGATCCAATACCGCGATATACCGGTATATCGCTACACCACTACTACCTACATACATACCTACCTGTATACCTATCTTATCTACCTTCATACCTATTTCCATATATATACCTACAGATCTACCGACATATCTACCTACATACCTATGTACATACCTACCTACATACCTAGCTACATATCTACCTACATACCTACCTCACCTTCATGTCTACCTAAATACCTATCTATATACCTACCTATTTACCTATCTACCTATATACCTACCTCACCGACGTATCTACCTACATACCTACCTCACCGACGTATCTACCTACATACCTACCTCACCGACGTATCTACCTACATACCTACCTCACCTACATGTCTACCTATATACCTAGCTACATACCTACCTATTTACTTATCTACCCACATACCTACCTCACCGACGTATCTACCTATATACATACATATACCTTCCTACCTAACAACATTCCTATCTACATACATTCTAAATCAAATGTAAACAGTTTTATATCCATACTTTATTCACAATACACAATACTTACATTTGTAACTAAAGCGATAACGCACTTCTTCATCGTTTCGAATTGATGTTCATCAATACTTTTTGAAACATCCATCAAAATGTAGGCATCAACACCGAATTCGTTGTTAAGACTTCTTGATATTCCATAATTGACATGGTAGTAATCGACGTCTTTGTTGGTTGCCGCTTGACTGGCATTTATTACTTTTGCAATGCCCTTCATGGCTTCGTTCAAGGAAGGAGTGAATAATGACCATTCTGGAAAATATATACACGTATTACACATTTTAGTTAAAAAATACAATCATTCTTAATGGTCAAGTTTATTTTCTGAAGTAAATATAAAAAGAACAAACTCTAAATAACAACGCGTTTCGACTTTAAAGACGATTTCGGTAGTGTTTTTTCTGCGCATCTTTTCGTGCAGCAGTGGAGTTGATTTAAATCTTCATAATGAGAAGTGTTTTGACAGATAATAATATTTATTTAATATTGTGTACACTGTAATTGCCAACTAGAATCAAATATATACATAATAATTGCCATGATCATAGTAGGTGTGTCTCGTGACCTGATTGTATTTGCGAAAGTTCGATAATGCACATAAAACGAAAGTAGGAACACGCTGACTGAACATTGGACTCGAATAAAACGAAAGTAGGAACACGCTGACTGAACATTGGACTCGACTAGAGCTGTGCACATTCTTGCGAAAGTTCGATAAGACACTGAAAACGAAAGCAGGAACACGCTGACTGAACATTGGACTCAAATATAGGTGTGCACATTCTTGCGAAAGTTCGATAATACACTGAAAACGAAAATAGGAACACGCTGACTGAACATTGGACTCGAAAATAGCTGTGCACATTCTTGCGAAAGTTCGATAATACACATAAAACGAAAGTAGGAACACGCTGACTGAACATTGGACTCGAATAAAACGAAAGTAGGAACACGCTGACTGTACATTGGACTCGAATATAGCTGTGCACATTCTTGCGATTATTGTAAAAGTGTTTTGGCTGTAATAACGTTTTGTACAAAGTCATAATCAACTGCTGTTACTAAAATAATTATATTTATTATATACCTGTTTAAAATCTTACCAAAATACATGCTGTATCAATCGGTGAAATACATGTCGTCAGAAACAAAATCCCGTATTATGCTACTCGCTATTTTCCGATCCCGTATTACCATACTAGCCGTATTACCATACTAGCCGGACTACTTTTTTAATGACGTCATCATTAGTTGTGTAAACAAAAATAATCTATGCCTACAATTATTAGTCATTATTGTAGTTTATAATCAAAATAAAATACGGTAAATGCACATTTGAAGTTTATCGTGGTATATAATAAAAGGAATATTACGCTAGTCAATTGTTCCAAGAGTATGTATTAGTCTCGTGGCTTGCGTTATTTCGTATCACACTCGAGGCTCCGCCTCTCGTGTGATACGTCATCACACAAGCCACTCGACTAATACATACTCTTGGAACAACTGACTAGCATAATATTCCGTATATAATATATATCTATTTACTTTACTTTTATAACTGTATTGTTATAAATTATGACTGTCATTTCATCCTGTTTTTTTTTACAGAAAAATGTCCACTACGCACATGAAAACTACATATTTTTTTCTCGAAAACAAGCACGGTGACCCCCTGTTTTCTTTTTTGCAGTTTGTTAAGAATGTTATTATGTAATAAATATCGAAAATTCAAGAATTTTCACGGAACAGGTTTTTTTCTGTAGTAAAAACCACACTTTTATTTGATTACAAAATGTAGATTTTTTCGTTAAAAAAGGATGAAAAAGCATTTTTGGGGCAAATATCTTTTTTTTTCTTCACTATGTAACGGATTGCTTTTTAACAAATACCCATTTCAACCAATAGGATGTCGTTATTTGTTACCAATCAATGGTCAATACTATTTTTTTGCTAAAACAAAAACAGCATCAAAATTTCCTAAATGGCGTTCACGGGTGGGTCATTTACATGCATTTTCCAAAAAAACTAATGCGGTGACCCACATTTTTTATGGTTTCATTGTATTAGGCATTGAACCATTTTTCACGGAAGGGAAAAAACTGCAGAAATCGTCTTTAATAAGTCTTCATTGAGGAAGTTTATTTCGGCTTCGGAACAAACTGATGAATGTAAACAATATCACTAACAATATGAATGTGTTGTTAGTTGAAATAAACAGTACCTTGTATATCTTTAATTTGTAATGGAGGTACCGGCTATACTAATATTAGTTAACGGAGGTCATAAACACACTAGTATAGTTAACGGAAGTAATAAACATACTAGCATATTTAACGGAGGCAATAAACATACTATGTTTTTAAGGCGTAGTTTTATATGTTGTTTGAAATTAATATTTGTATCAACATTTAGGTTATTAATTGAACTAATTAATAATTATAATGCGCCTAAAAATTTATAAAAATACAAATCACAAGTGTCGTGGTCGCCTTTCCAACTTTTTCAATCACTAATGTTTCGTTTATATGACGTTAACGTTTAAGTGATTGGTAGGTTTGTAAGGGCATTAAAATTATTTTTTAGTTCAATATATAACCTAAATTTAATACCAAATTCATCCATATTTAAATCTGACAACATATTAAAATACGCAATGAAAACATGTCCAGTTTCTTTTTTCTATTAGTAAAGTACAGTTAACAGAGGTAATACACATACTAGTACAGTTAACGGATGTAATAAACCTACTAGTATATTTAACGGAGGTAATAAACATACTAGTATAGTAAACTGAGGTAATCAACACACTAGTATAGTTAACGGATGTAATAAACCTACTAGTATATTTAACGGACGTAATAAACACACTAGTCTAGTTAACGGAGGTAATCAACACACTAGTATACAGTAGTTAACGGAGGTAATAAACACATTTATTATAGCTAACGGAGACAATAAACATACTAGTCGGTCTACTGGACCGGAATGAAAGTATGGTATGGAACAACTAGTGAAAATATGTTTTCTGTAACCTCTTTTGAAAAACACACACGGTTTACTCTGAAACCAACGAATATCCTGAATAATATTATATTATTATTTTCCCGACCAGCATTAATTAAACCGCCATAAGTATTAATATATATTTTTTTTAATCTGACAAGAATTTGGGGAAGTATTTTTGTAAGAATACATTCAGACAAACGTCTATACTAAAAACAAGCTTTTAAGTCATAAATAGAAGTACGCGAGTTTGCAAACTTTAGTGAACCTCTCTTGGGAATTCCTCTGCAGTCTATATGTCCATTGCTCCATTGATGGTTAAGCAGGCAAGTCCTGTTGGTAGAACCGTACATCTTGTCGATGCAGGCAAATTCAATGGTCGTACCGATGTCTATACGCCGAGGCACGTTCATTATCACCGCCCCAAACGGAACACACGGCGGTTGGCAGTAGTCGTCTGAAATTAAGATTGTAAAGGTTACAATATACTAATTCCAATCCTTATGTAATTTAATGTAAAAGTGATAACTTTAACTAAAAATAAGCGCAATATTTTGCACATAGGTACAGTCATAACCATACCTTTTCGTACAAAGCATTCTAAGCTGAATTGATTTAGTAAAAACATCTCTTCGAGTAAAACTTGTTGATTTATTTAGAGAGTACAGCCCTACATGACTTATTTATTTAGTGTAATGTGACCTAAAGGCCGGTTTCCATCAAGCGGAAAAACATACGCGTTTTCAGCACGGCTATAGGTTACAATATACTAATTCCAATCCTTATGTAATTTAATGTAAAAGCGATAACTTTGACCAAAAATAAATGCAACATTTTGCACATAGGGACCCTCATAACCATACATTTTCTTAAAGAGCATTCTAAGCTGAATTGATTTAAGCAATAAAAAGGGTATGTCATGTGTTATGTAAGAAAGAACTCGACGCTGTTGACTGTTTTATCAACATCTTTTTAGCGGCTACTTTCTAGTTGAATGTAACCCGGCTCAGCGCAAGTGTCATGCTGTAGTCTCCAATCTTTAAACATATCAGTGATTTATTTGTGCATACCAATGCTTACCCTACCAACATCTCCAAAAAGAATATCAAAGCAAGTGTCTAAACCTTAAAACATGTCTTCGAGTTAAACTTGGTGATTTATTTAGAGAGTACAGCCCTACATCTCTTATTTATTTAGTGTATTGTGACCTATATTAAAAATAATGGTCTCGCGTGTCGGCGCAGAAAATGACCGAGATGAAAAAAATGACGTCATTTCCTCAATTACCGGGCCAATCAACAACAGGCCACATATTCACAAAATTGAAACAAATATGAAGTTCAGTGAGTAAACATATGACAAGCTAATAGAGCTGGTGGGCAATAAGAATGTTATATCCACGTTCCCAAGCTCTTCCAAATACGTAAGGAAAACATGCGAAATGTCTGTTTGTTTTAACTTGCCATTTTCTTGGAGGTCATTATAAGGTCAATAAACGCACGTGAGTTATTATCCGAAAACCGCGTCGGCTTCGGCTTGCACGGAAACAGTTTTTCGGCGCGTTCGAAACGGTCAATGTAAGGCATATGAAACATGTAAACAGAAATTGGAAACAAATTGTTATGTATGTTTTCTCTCCACTTGGCCAAATATGTAAATAAACAGTAGATGCAAACACATACACCGGTATACTACTGTAAATTAGGTAATTTAAATGGACACTTTTGACGTAAATACTGACCATAATACCATAATATATAGTACATCTTGTAGTTAATTGACAGGTAACGGTATTTTATCTTGAACTATTTCTATGCAAATTGAGTGCTGCTATAAGACAACAGACCACGCATTCTTTATTTTAAATAGGTGTTATGTTTTTTTCCAAACGCACAATCAGGCGGCTGTTCTTGGTAAACATTTAGTTACCTTTGACACACGTGACACATGACTTGTCCCAAGTACCCGAGGACTGACATCCCCAAACCTGTGATCCCACCATGGTGTAGCCATAGTCACAGTAAAACTCGGCTGTCTCGTTTGGAAAATAATACAACTGCTTTGTCTCTAGTCCACCGTGTAAGGGTTCTGGTGGCGTCGGACAAATGATCGCTGAAATAACAATCCACTCTATACCAGAAACACAAACAACACCCAACTTCACTTCTACTTCTACTTATACGCATACTTATGTTAACGTTTATCACATGGTATACCTTGTCTCCTTGTAATACAATCATTACGAAATATTTCTTTCTTACACTTTATGTAAGATAACATTCTGAATGTGTTCATTGGCTAGATATTTTTTGACTGACCAATCGTATGACGTTATTTTGGTGAAATGACGTCATCAGCATAAAATGACGTCATGCCAATACACAACTTTAAGGATTTATCAACATGTTTTGCTAAAATTAGACGGGTTTTTTTTTCGTTTAAAAGCATGTGATCAAAAAAATCTAACACTCGTCATTTTATACCATATTTTATTTAACTCTACAAGGAAATTCGCTACAAAACTCACGAAAGGCTCGCTTACTAACAAAACTCTTGAACTCGTTTAATAAAATATGGTATGAAATGACAACTCGTGTCAGATCCTATATATCTAATACTTATAATATTTATATAAAGGAAATGATGATCTACAAATCTGAGAATGCTCTTTTGCTACGTCGATGGAAGGTTTATGAAAATACACTTTTCAATGCCTTCTAAAAATGATAGAAATACCTGTGAATACAACACAGAAGGTGTACACAACTGCATACCTTGACAGCCGAAATCTTTGATATAGAAGCTGTCTTCTTCAAGACATTGGAGATGTCCCCGATTTTTGAAAGACCGAAACCCTTGGTCGCATTCGAGCGTCATCATCTCTGTGAACTCGTAGGCATCTTTGTAGTTTGTGATCACTCCATTTTTAATATTCTGATAAGCCCTTGCGTCACATGTGATTGCTTTACAACACGAACACATATAATTAAATTAATGATAAATTAATTATAACAACATATAATTAAACTACATATGAGCACATCTGGAACAAAATATACAGTTTTTCTTTATTAACCTATTTACTGTAAAAACATTGTATTTCACGCTGGTCAAATTTTTGCGTTTTTCGTGGTCCAAATATATCGCGAATTAAAGACCACGCGTAAATTTTCTTTTGGCATGATTTTAATATGGACAAAATAGTAACTGCGCGAATTCGAGATCGCGCAAATTAGCCGTTGTTTAAGAATGCACGAAATTTAGACACTGCGAAATAAATTATTTTAACATTATTACCGTCACGTATTGATTACATGATATTCTTCGAGCAATGATAATTTAGCCAATATTTAGAAGAAAAAACAAAAACAACCCATGTATAATTATGTTATATTTGTTATGTAATCATGTTGTGGTGTATACAGATCTACAACTACTAAGACAAGTGTGCAGACTTTGGTTCGAGTTGTTATCCACGTATTATGAATAAATAGATCTAATGAAGGATAGTAGTATTATTAATAATTGGCATGTATATTATATATATTTTGCAGTGATGTATACGTACTTGTATATGCAAAACCTAATGAATTATAGCGATTCATATTGCATACTTTTGACGCAATTAATGTTATCACTGCCTAGTATGAATGAAAATCAAAACGCTGATAGCGTAGAAAGACTGTTAGCAACAAAAGGAAAGAACCAAAATCAAGGGAAATATAGTGCAATGAACTTCTAACAGAATGGACACATTATTTTTAATAAAACTGAATTTTTGCAATGCCATTTTCACAAAAAAAAATGAACTACTCATTGTTATACTCATTACTTTTAACATATCGATGGATATGCAGGTTTGTATGCAAACTACTTATCGAAAAGGCAATAACATGCATAATAGTCAACGTATCGACTGATCCTGAACGGGCCGAACTGGGGGGAGCGATTGTTAGAGTTCGTAGCCTGCAAAGTAAAAAGTAGGTCCCGCGATTCAATCTCTCGAAATCGCCCTACTCAAGACCGTTAGCCCCCGGAAATAAAATAATACCTTTATTGTGTATATATGCATGTATATCATTTAATTATAATGTGAATCACTTTTGAATGTAGGTCTATCATGAAAAGAGTGCTATATGAAGATAGTAAAATACTACTACTACTACTACTAATATATCCAATAATAATAATAATAATAATAATAACAATAATAATAATTAATTAATTAATTAATTAATTAATAATAATAATAATAATAATAATAATAATAATAGTAATACTAGATACTAGTAATAATAATAATCATACAAATGTATTAATATGAAGTAAGAACGGAAACTGTCGTAAACACATTCATCTATCAACGCCGAATTCATTATTGGTATAATATACCCGAAATTCAAGGGACGTAATTCAATCATATTACATGAGTTAATACCTTGTTTACGTGCTTTTTTACGAACTATTACACAATTTATTTTAAAAAACTACATTTAACCTGTCAAAAGAATATTTTTCTGCAAGGATGTGTTATGATATATAATACAATGATTTATATTATCATTGACTACAACGCACTGACTTTAAAAATCTTCGAACAAGCGATTAGCTAAATCTCGTGAATCGCAAGAATTTTTGTAGGCGAGGCCCGACAGGCTTCGTTTAACTCTAAAAGCAAAACGTTTTGCAACTTATAACATCACAAGTGTAAAAAAAGATTCGTAGAACATTCAGACAAATATAAAAATTCGTAAAGGCACACACAAGGTGCTGTAAGTTAATACAACTACCGATATTTAACCAAGATTTAATCAACACATAAAATAAAACATTATGACCAAACACTAGTTTACCTTTTCTTAAAATAAATGAAATTTGACTCGTTTTATTTCCACTTGATTGTTTACATTTAAAGACATTTAGTGTCCTAGTTTCCCATAAAAGGCATGCAAATCCTATGCATGATTTTTGCATGGAAAAATCCCGTTACTGTGGTCAGTGAAGTGTTTCAATTGCGTGGGTCGTCTAATAAATCTATACTAGTATCAGAATTGAATAAAGACATTGGTACACATTGAGAAAACAAAAGTAATTATACACAAAGCAACATGGTTTTTCTTTGCAAATTTACTTATTATAGTGGTCAGAAACTCACCAAGTGATTTTTAGTTCGTAAATTGTTGCATGTAATAGATATTTTAAACTTCAAATACTGTACAAAACGTATTACATACGGCCCTCAGACTTGTCCAGTTTATGGCAAATGACATTACTGTTAGCAGTACAGTTATTCATGAAGAGCATGGAACTTGCGAAAATTACCACACTAGCAAATAAACAGCGAAGTGTTTATAAACAGTTTACTTGGAGGAAGGGTGTTTTTATTTTAAACGGTATTCAAAAATCAAATAGTTTCCTGACGTTGGGTATAATAGAAGCTTACACATACAATAATACAATTTTACAAGACATGTTTTAATTGTTAAATACAAATTTGACCTTAAACGAGGCTTTAAATTGTATCAGTCTGGCTAAAGTGCACGTTCTTCCTACGCCTACGGGAACTTGAATAATAATAAGAAGAAGAAAAATAACAATAATAATAACACCAACACCATCACCACCACCAACAACAAACAACAACAACAACAATACCTTTGCAAATTCCATAGTTGGGCACATCGCCGTTGTTCCACGTTCCATTCTCGTTGCACGTAAGTTTTGTTGTAAGAGCAACTTCTTCACCATCACTAGTTTCAGAGCCGTAGTTCATATAGTCTACCGGATACTTCTCTGTCACATTTTCAGGTTCGCCGTCGTGAATGTATCTAGTGGAAATATACTTTAGGCCATTAAAATCGCAACCTATGCACGAGCATGATTTTAAGTTCACGTATATGGATAGAAATGAAAAATGGATACAACCATTCAAATATCGTATTGCGAAGTATAAAAAAAAACCAACTCCATTCGTTTTTAATAATTTTATCAACATAATCAATAAATGTAACATATGGAAAACTCACAGCAATTTTAATATTCATACTGTGTCACTGTCCGTATTAAAAGGTAAAAAAAAAATAAGAAAAATAAAGTATCCAAAAAGTTGCAGTTTTAATGGCCTTAAGTAAATATGTTTTGGAATCGCGCCAATGGCTCTTACTGTACCACCGCAAAATTAATTTCGTTTACCATAGTGAAATTAATATCAACATAATTATGTAGGGATGTTTTGCCATATTTCTACTGCCGCTGGCATACTCTACTATAAAATCATTGTATTTGGCGGTTGTCTCTTTTTCGCGTATTTCGCGCTCCGAACATATCGCGAATTTAAGACGCCGCGCAAATTTTCGCTGTGCCTGATGAATAAAAAATACAGACACAAACAAAAATGCGCGGATTTAAGACAGCTCGAATGTGCTGTGTTTCAAGAAATTTAGACACCGCGAAATAAAATGATTTTGCAGTATTTGAGTTACAAGTCAAGCTTTCTACCGGCGTGACAACGTCCACTTAGGCGTAAAAAAATATGTTTGTTTCAAGTTACCCGACCTACCCTAAAAAATGCCCCGACCCTAGAACATTTCATTTAGTTTGTCAGATATCTTTTTGTTGCATTTACCTTATCCATTAATTAAATGTTTTTGGTATAAATTAGTGTTATGTTTTGATAGCATCCACTTCCAAACAGTGTTTAAGGATATAAGCGATATGTTTTTAATTAAATTTAGTTTTAGAATCTTAAAGTTTACCATTTACACACACACAAAAATCCCTACCTACCTACCATATTTTGGGGGGCATGTAACCTCAAACAAACATATTTTTTTACGCCTTACATAATTTTTTTTCGCTAAAATTAGTGCCGTAAAAAGGAATTTTCCCCTAACAAAATATTCTCCATTTTACCCCAAAACTGTCCATTTTCTCCCCCCAAGTAATTAATAGTATTTCACAGGTGGGTGCATAAATAGAAAAACAATTATTAAATTTGCACCATTGTCACAAAAAAAGTTCAGTAGATAGAAAATTTGAATCATTAAAAAGCAAAATAACCACACATTTCATGAACAATTCATGGGCACAGGCAGTAAGGAAATTTTGAAAGAAAAATCACCGACTTACCCCTCTTCACATTCCAATGTCATGGTGTCTCCAGGCATAAAATATGTGTCGTCTTCAATCGTTGCGCCGATTATATTCACAAGTCTTAGTTTCGTGGTGTTGGTTGATTTTACTACCATGTTCTCCGGAAGCTCGGAATAATCCGGATGTGGGCAGCCTAAACATGCAACTTCATTAATTAGTAAATTGGCAGTTTTCTTTTGTTTTGTCACAGATTCCAATAAATAATTAAATTATATGAAAATACCGACATAACACTCAAGACACAAAAATGTATTAAAAAGAATGCGTCCTTTATACGAAAATATCAATTAAAGTTGTTAAAATTATAAAGCGTTTGTAACACTTTTCCCCAAAATTGTGTGTAAGACACTGTTAAAATACACTACAATACAAGTCAGGGGCGGTATTCACAAAGCATCTTAAGTTAAATTTTATCCTTATCCTTAAATTTGGAAATTTCCTCAACTGTATAATTCCATAAAGGAACAGTTTAGCATTAAGTAACACTTTAAAATAACATCATTATGAAAGTGTTATTTGAGGAATATCATCTACATATGCATCTGTTTAGGTCCGGAGGCTTCAGATTTTGTAAAATAGATTTTTCATGGCATATTTAGAAAATTGGAAAATCTGCGAATAAGTCCATTAAATCGTTATTTCCTTTTGTGAATAAATGACCCACAGCAACACAAGCAGGATTAAATTATGCACGTAGAGTAGAGCTCCTTATGTACAGTCATTGAAGGAATTCCGAATCACTGATAGTTCCGGGTCACTTTAAGATTAATGGTTCTGAAAATAATGCAATATTCCCATTTAGATTTTTATTAACTTTTGAACAACAATACATTTGTAGTAAATGCAGTAAAGTGTCAACTATGTATGCTGATCACTGAACCGAAACTGGGTATTATGAGTAATCATGTTCAAAAATCTACCTGAACACCGGTTGCAGAAATTAGGCTACGTTTTATTCATCGCGATAAGACATCGAAAATGCCCGGTAAATGGGCACATTTATGGTATCAATTGGTAAATAAATGTATATTCTGTGTACTTTATACATAAGAAAACACATGCTTTCCAAATTACAGCAGAAAACAACGGTTATATCAACACATGCGTATTTGGGTGTTCCGGGTCACTTGAACGGACATCATTGTTTAAGAGGGATATGTCAAGCAATTTCTTGTGCATATGCTTTATGGAATATTTCCATGGGTTGGTTGGGTCAGTAGACTCATGCACCATGTAAGACAATTATTTATTTGACTAACATGATTTATTTGTTACACAGATAAGGGTATATTATAGGTATGCTTCTCATAGGTTTGATTTACCCTTCTGTTAGTAATAAATAACATAACAGCTTTTCGTGGTATTTCAAACTGAAGACTGGTGCTAGCCATTGGGCGAACAAAGAAGACCCTTTAATGTTTTAATGTTTCCAGATAGTTTATTTCATTAATATCATTATTACAGTTGATCGATGTAAGCAAGTATAGTATACGTGTATGTTATATGTATTTTATGCATTCAAAAGCTGTCTGATCGTTAAATACTGTCTTTTTAATAGAAACAGAGACTGTGAGTTCCATATATATAATGTTTTTTTTTAATACTTTATATACAATGATTTATAGTGTCCTCAACATAGTAGTCTAGAGTACCATTCAGCTTTATGTTTACAGATGGCATATTATCATTTTGCAGTAGTTTGCTGTAGTATGTATGTGTTTCAGAGTGTTGAAGTTACCAACGTGGTACCGGTATATCTTATGCTATCATTATGTGTTTTGTTACTCATATATTCTTAGGTTGTTAATTTTATCAATATGCTTATGATTGTTATACAATTGTTGATCCGGTTGTTACTGGCGATACATTTATGTTTAGAAACTATGTACAATTAACACATTGCGAACGTGGATGAATTTGGGATTGCTTATCTCATTCGGGTTAATGTACAGATTTCATTCATTTCGCGGATTATTTAAATTCTTTTAGCTGGTATTTTTATGTATAATTTTACCAGGCAAAGTCATTGATTTTATTGTTGCAGTCTAACGTCTGAATGAACATGTAAGATATATGGCTTTGTACCTGTTCATATATATATATTGAAAGTACATTTAAAATGAAGAGAGCGGTTTTGGCGTTCGTGACCCTGACCTACCCAATTGACAGTACCAGAAATTTATTCATCTAAAACCCCGCTGATTTTTATATCTC